>VXBH01004663.1:0-17930 GCA_013400035.1 Rynchops niger | reverse complement strand
AAAAAAAAAAGAGCTGCCTGCAAGTCCAGGGGTGTTCTTTCCTTTCCTCTTTGTGACCACAGTTAATCACCTTCCTGAGCTGCACAGTAACTCCCCTCTCAGTTCTTTACAGGTCAGGGTACACGATTATTTAAAGAAATGAAAAAAAAAAAAAAAGCTTAAAGTGAAATATCATGCTCGGGAAAGGTGTGTGGTTTGCCTGATGAACAAGCTTGTCACAACAGTGGCACTGCACAGTTCCTGACTTTATACCCATCACTGTCTCCATCCTGTGTTTCCAGCACCACGCTGGGCATGAGTTGTTGGTCAGTTGTGGGTTTTTTTTCTTCTCCTTGTGTCCACCCAGCAGTGGCCTCTCACAGAAACTCATAATAGTAATTGGAGCGGGTCCACCATGAGCTGAGTGAGACTACCAACAGATTTCACATATGCTGCCAATGTAATTGTCAGAAGGCAGTGATTTTCAGTCATTGACCTCATTCTGAATCATACGGATGCCCCCGATGAGGAAAGCTCTGAAGGCTGTAGTTAATTCCCAAAGCCATTGTGTCTTTTTCAGTGTCTCTGCAGCTTCTCTTCATTGCAAGGGACCGTTGAAACCAAAACCCAACAGCTAAATATCACTAATCACACACACTCTGGTTGTCGTTGGCTCTCTTTCCAACCACTACCTAAAGTAAAATAACTAACAAACTGTCTTCCTTTTTTCCTTTTTGGTGATTAGAATGAGAAATCTACCACTCCTGTGTCTAAATCAAATACCCCAACTCCACGGACTGATGCCCCAACTCCAGGCAGCAACTCCACTCCCGGACTGAGGCCAGTGCCTGGCAAACCCCCAGGTGTGGACCCGCTAGGTTAGTGTCTGTATACGTCAGTGGTGTGAAACTGTGCCCATTTGTCCCTAGCCAGGCTATCTTTAAATCTACAGTGATGAGGCAGTATATTACAGCTGCTTAAACTGTATGCTGAGCTGGTTCTTCAGCACTGTAATACAGTGAGCAGATATATATATATTTTACTGTTCCGCAGAATCATATCTCACCTGATGGGTCTGAGCTGGCTGTGTGACCTCTCTCTTTTTTTCCCCTCAATAGCTTCAGGTTTAAGGACACCTATGGCAGTACCATGTCCTTATCCTACTCCGTTTGGGATTGTGCCACATGCTGGTATGAATGGGGAGTTGACCAGCCCTGGAGCTGCCTACGCCGGTCTGCACAATATTTCCCCTCAAATGAGTGCAGCAGCTGCAGCAGCAGCAGCAGCGGCAGCTTATGGGAGATCTCCGGTGGTAAGTGTTTGCTGCTAGTGCGTTCAGTGTTGAGAGCAGTGTATATCAGATGTAAGACCTGCAGGGTTAAACTTAGCTCAGTCTCTTTGTAATATGGGGGGGTATGCTATTGGAAAACATTAATTAAACAGTCATCCTTTGCCTAACTCCAGCTTTAATACACCTTTTTGTTTTGCTTGGGGAAAACTATAGGTTGGTTTTGATCCACATCATCACATGCGAGTCCCAGGCATCCCTCCCAATCTCACAGGCATCCCAGGAGGAAAACCGTGAGTAGCAAATATTCAACTTTAAAAGTCAGTCATCTGTTGAAGTTGTGTTCCCTTGCTGGTTGGAATTCCCCTTAGTTACTGAAAACTATTGTGTGAACAGAAATAAATATAGCTATTTGGGAAGGGCAGGAGAAACACTGTTGAATCTTTAAGTTGCATTTGTAAATTTGAAGACTAATAGCAGCCGACAAGGACTGGTTGATATAGAGTAAAGGAGACAGAAATAAATGGGAAAAGGAGCTGAACTTCAAGGTGTTACTTGCTGAATCTGACTGGTTGCTCTTATATGGAAAGGCAAACTGGAACGGGATCTTGGCTTTCCATCTCTACTGTACTCTGCTCCTCAGTTTTAAAAAATGATTTATTTGTTCACAAAAGCCTTGCAATTACTTGCAAACTTATCAGCTGCTATAAACAGCAAGCAGTGTGCAGAGAAAGGAACACTGAAATGTTTTGCTGGATTGAAAATACTGGAAAGAATTATTGTATCATAATGTTCAAATTCATCCTTGATGGAACTGACCGTAAAAGGTGACCTGCTCTACCAGACTTCACTTGTTGTGAGCCTTGGAAAAAGAATTACACGCATAAGAAGAACTCTTTGCTCACATCCCTCTTGAGTTAGAGAGGGGGAAAAAATAAAACAGTGATGCAAACCATACTGACCCAGTTTTTATGTAAGGGTCCTCCACAACCACTTCTTGCGTGACACTTGTGGGAAACTGTGACCAGCTAATATTGGAGAGTTTGAAGGGCAGGGGATGTTTGTGCCATTCCTTCTCTCGCTCTTGTATGTATGAACGTGGTTGTGGAGGATTGACTGGGGGGTGGTCACAGACTTGCATGCTTGTGAGTGAATGCACACACTTACCTGCCAGTGGGCTTGTCAAGATGCAGGATTCATAACATATTGTGGTGACGAGCAATCAGTCCTAGTGCCTGTCACTCCTCTTGTCCATATGTGTCACACAAATCGTAAACGATGACCAGGTCTCTCAGATGTCACACGCTAGTTACCACCTCAGGTTGACTTTTCTGCTGGTTGCGCTGCCCTGTTTGGTGGCTGCGTAAGGTGAGTAGGGAAGTGGGTGTTCAGCAGCTTCTGGATCAGCTGCTTGCATTAAAAAATTTGTGGGGCGCAGATCTTCATCCTGCACCTGCAACGAGCACTTAAAGACGTCTTGACATGATGTTCAAATGTTTGCTGGGTTCAAATTCATCCCTGGTGGAGTCAGTCGCCTGGAAGGAAGGGTGACCAGCTTTACCAGGCTTTGCTTGCTGTGATGTGAGAAACGGCAATACTGGGGGCGCAGAGACCTCCCTGCTCACATCTCACCTGCATTAGAGATGGGGGGAGTAAAACATCAGGCAAACAGAAATCAAACTGGTTCAATTCTGGTGCATCTCCAGGGCTTTTGAGTGTTATTGATGTATTGATGACTGTTTTAAACATTTAAATATAACTGTCATTTGTCTGCCACAGGGCCTGAAACCTTTGAAATCTGTGGTTGTTTTAGCATGATTGCATTGATTTTTGTTCATCTGAAGTGTGATACTTTTCACAGCTATCATTCAGGATTGCTGCTTTCTCATTTACTCTTCCTTTTCCCTTAGAGCGAAAGTTGTGTAAATTCCCCGCGCTGTTGAGTGTCTGTTGAAATGGAGCAGGCAGCGTGTGGCACATCAGGGATCTGGCCCCTAATACCTCTAATTTCACTTTGGAGATATATGAAAATGCTGAGGATTGTACAGTATATAAGTAGAAAAGGTAGTTAATGTGAAAAGAAGAAAAAAGTGCTCACTGGGTGTTTATAGTGTCAGATGTTTGTAAGGTATTTAGAGTACTTCAAATAAGCAACATGTGGTGTTAGTTCTCGGAGTGAAAAAAAACCCAACCACTCAACCATCACAAAATCAAACCAAACAACAAAGCAACAGTTTAAGCACGTGTGCTGGTATGGAGTAATGAATGGAGTGAGAATAATGTAGTCACAGGTCACTCCAGATCTAAGCTTTATTTTTGTAATTGTTAAATAAGTTCCCAGTGTACTTTATAAGCATGCTAAAAATCACTTTGGCTGATAAAAGTATCATGGCTCTACAGAGAGTGACTGCATACGGAGATCAGAAAAGATGACAACGAAGTTCCACTTGTTTTGTTAGAGATTTCAGGTGACCATCGTCTGCTTTTTTCAGTACCCTACTGCAGCAAACAGGAATTAGGGAGATAATGAGGAAGATATTTCAGATATCTGCAGTGATAATCAAACCCTGATCCTACTTATTTAGGCAGTTAGCTGCTTCTGACAACCACAGAAATGTGTCCTACCCTTTCCTGAATGTGTTTAATGTCAAAAAATGGAGAATGATGATACGATCTGTCACTCAGACCTGCCAGAACAAGAAACAGAACGCAGGATTAGAAGAGCCTGTAAAGCTCTGGGAAGAGGTGAAAGGTGAAAATGCAGTTGCATTTTGTCCCACTGAAAATTATTGTTCTAGTGTTAATGCACTGTGAGTCTTAAATAACAAATTCAGTAGCTGAATTCTGAAGACTGCCTTCTTCAGTGACTTTGAAGCAACAATTAAGGAAGTGATCTTACTAAGTATTCTCATAAAATTACTTTTTTAATGATCTCTTCTCATCCCACCACTGTGACAATGGATTTTTCATCAGTTCTATGGTGATTTTTTTAGGTCTAAGGAAATTAAGGCCTTCCGTTAAGCATACCGTGGTCTGTATAGGTGAACCCTCTTCTGGACTGGACACAAAGTGTGTGCTCTTGTAATAGATGTGATGTGTCAGGTAGCGTCTCAGAACAAGACAATTTCACAACCTAACTGTTCTCCCTGGAAAATATTTTGAGATGAAGCTGTTGATAGGTTATTCACAAGTGGCATAACTGGCAGTCACGCAACACATTNAAAAAAAAAAGAAAAAAGACAGCAAGCCCAAAAGAAGGAATAAAATTCCAGTGCATTTTTGATGGTCTGTCATGTCATGTCACATGTCAGCAACCGTGCCTTGGGGACTTCACTCCTTGGCGGTGGAGGTTTCACTGTACCCTGAGGTGCAGTGCTGGGCCGTTTCGCGCGAGGGGCGGGGGACCTGTGGTGCGGACAGGGCAGCATGGCAGCAGTCCAGCTGAAGTTTGCACATTACAGTTAGTAAAGGAACAACTAAATGTCCTCTGGCAGTCAGCTACCTGCCATGCTCTGCAGCAGCCAGCCAACTGTTTCTGTCTTCCAGGGGGCCCTGACCTGACCTTCCGTCCCTTCTCTGCATGCGGTGGTCTCGCTGTGCCCCAAGTTTAAGATTAGTGTCGTGTGTCCTTGCTCGTGCCAGAAATCATCGTTGCATGAGTTGTAAAAGCTCATTTGATTGTTAGATGGCATTTGACTTTCCACGTTGAAAGAAGAGTATACCTAAGTTTATGCTTTGAGTGCTGTGCTATAGATAAACGAATGATTTCTTCTTCACATGATTAAAAAGATTGCAAAAGGAGATGAGTGCACAATCTGAATGCCCACTGTGGAAATACACCTTTAATTCCTTTTTCTTACATAGGCTTGAAGAAAAACTTCTTAAATCACACCTGGATCTTTTTTCCCCTCAGAGCTTACTCATTTCACGTAAGTGCAGATGGCCAGATGCAGCCGGTTCCTTTCCCTCCTGATGCCCTCATCGGTCCAGGAATCCCCCGCCATGCCCGTCAGATCAACACTCTGAACCATGGGGAAGTTGTGTGTGCAGTTACCATCAGCAACCCCACGAGACACGTGTACACGGGTGGGAAGGGGTGCGTCAAAGTCTGGGACATCAGCCACCCTGGCAACAAGAGCCCTGTCTCTCAGCTGGACTGCCTGGTGAGTGAACAGCCTTATACGACAGTGGAAGAAGATAGCAGATTGTGTTAAGATTGAAATGATACCTTTAAGGTACAAAAAACAGTGGCTATCTGAGTGCTGTCATTGGTGTCAAAGCTCGATACTTCATTTGTAATTTTGTTGTTTCTTTTAGAACTGAGTTTGAAGTATGTTCCTTGTCATACTTGTGGTTTTTTCCCCCCAATGAATCAAAACATCTTTAATATCCTAAAATTGTATTGGTAGGGGGAAAGATCAAAGACAGCACAGCAAATACTGTTTATAAACTTTGACATTTGTTGGCAATCTGAAAGCTTGATATCCTATCATGCTAAAAATTGCTGTCTTGCTGCTGTATTCTCAGAGAATATTTGAAGATTGTGTCACCTATTTTGTGTCTGTGTATGTGTGTGAATGCATTGCCCTGTCTTAATGTGACAATTAAAAATATCCCTGAGTGTTATTCACAAATTATTTGAATGTGCTAACAAGATGAACCATTGTTAGCAGCTTTTCTGGTGTCATTTACCAGTTCTTTGTAAGATGTTGCTTCTTGTTACAGATGCAGTAAAATGAGAACTGTGCAGCACATGTAGACATATAATGAATTGCTACACAAGTCGCTACACAAATGAAGAAAATTGCCCAAATGTTTTCCTCTGACATCTCTTAGATGGTGGCAGCAAGTCTCACTGGAACAGGGGGGCGGGGAGCGTGCAGGGAATTTGGTACTCCCCCATGCCGAGAGGTTAATGTGCTGAAATAAACAGAGTATGAAAATGTAACTTTCTACACAAGCTGCCGAATACAGCTATCTTGAATTGTTTTGGGCTGGGTTCAGGTCTTTGCATTCTGATGCTAATTAAGATTAAATATCTCTCACTACTGAATTTTGTAGATCAAGTTTAAGTACTTCCCTAACGTCATGTAATTTTCTGGCATTAATACACTTTATCATTGTCATAAGTATAAATGGCTCATTAAAACCAGGAGGGAATACAATACTTTTATGGATTTCTGCTCTCATGTTAATGCTGTTTTCCTTTCCTCATGAGTAATCTCTTGATGGCTTCTGTCTCCACAGAACAGAGATAACTACATCCGTTCCTGCAGATTGCTCCCTGACGGCCGCACCCTGATTGTTGGCGGGGAAGCCAGCACGTTATCCATTTGGGACCTGGCAGCTCCAACTCCTCGCATCAAAGCAGAGCTGACATCTTCTGCTCCGGCTTGCTATGCCCTAGCTATCAGCCCCGATTCCAAGGTCTGCTTCTCCTGCTGTAGCGATGGGAATATTGCAGTGTGGGATCTGCATAACCAGACTTTAGTAAGGTAGGTCGACAGAACTGGATCGTCAGGTTGTGAAGAGTTAATTAGACACAGCCTTATATACTCTTCTGTGTACGTGTGCTGTTTTCTTTGTGGTGTCTGCATAGCTGCTTCCAGTATTTCATTGCTAGGCAATAGCTGTGGTAATACCTTGACAAAAGTCTATATAATTGTTTATAGGTTTTGAGAGTTTTGTAATTCCAGGCCTGTTGAGCAGCCTGTAACTGTAATTTCCTAAGATCAGTTGGTGTTGACACTGCTGTAGGTTCTTTGAACAGATGATTTTCTTTGTGTCCATGCAATACTCTGTGCTCACACTCTGGTCTCTTGAATCGGTGCTCCATCAAATACGTCCTGGGTAAAGAAGTGTGTAAATTACTGCACTGCAAACTTAGCGTCTTAGGAGTATGGGTTGCTGCTCAACACTGATGTACAGTAAGCTAGGAACCAGTCACCACAGAGCTTCTCTGTTCACTGTACTGTATGTTATTATATGCAATATATCAGTACTGCAAGGAAGGGCAGGCTTGTACTCCCTGATGTTCCCATTTAGACAGCTCTTTTCTTTCCAGCTTTGTTGGTGACCTGCAGATTCTTCTTAAACTAACTGAATTCTGACGATCATGCTACATTCCTTTGTGGGGAGTGGGGTATATTCACTCGAACAGTGGGTATCACACAGTCAGCAGCAAAGATCCCCAGAGCATCTGACTCGTAAAGTGTGCTTTTTGAAATCAAATTAGTGCTTAGCTGTCTGGCCTGATTGCTTCATCAATTCATCACGAAACTCACATGGTTGGCTGCGTGTCAGGTACTGAAAGAAAAAGGAAGCATTTTGTATACATGCTCAGAACGGACTCTTTCCAATGTGAGAATGTGCGTATCTTCCTTCAATATTTTCAGGCAATTTCAGGGCCACACGGATGGCGCGAGCTGTATTGACATTTCTAATGACGGCACCAAACTATGGACGGGAGGTCTGGACAACACAGTCAGGTCCTGGGATCTCAGAGAAGGGAGACAGCTACAGCAACATGACTTCACATCGCAGGTTTGATCTCAGAAACTTTGGCATGTTAAGAAAGATCTGTCATGGTTTTCTAAAACAAGCACTTCTGGTATTTGCTTTTTTTTTTAGAAGCAAAAAAAGCAGGCTCAAAGAGAACGCCAAAGAATTTTTCACTTAGTCTCACACCTTTTTTTTATTTTTTTTTGACGTGGCAGCTAAACATCTTTCTGGATTATGACTATTTGACAGATTAGTACTTCTCCCATGAGAGTAGTGGAGAATCCTTTTTATAAAAGAATTGCCAGATTAAAGCGTTCCTGTGTGCAATCTGTTCCTGTTTCTGTAGATTCTTGTTCAAAAATATTTTACGAAAATATTTTTAAATGCTGTCAGATAAGCTAGGACATTAACTTTTATAGCTTGATTCATTGCTTTGCTGTTACAGTTTTAATTGAGCTTTGTTTACATGAACTAATTTATCTTGATTACTGTAGTAATTGGATTATCATGTTTTTAAAACTGTAGTAGACCAAAATATGTCTTTGCATGGTGTTAACAGTGTAGCAAGAGTCGGTTTTGAATATCTCAAACTCGTTCCTTTACTGATTGAAGCATGTGCTGTGCTAATTCCAGATCTTCTCACTGGGCTATTGTCCAACTGGTGAGTGGTTGGCAGTAGGAATGGAGAACAGTAACGTCGAGGTGCTGCATGTTACTAAACCGGACAAGTATCAGCTGCATCTTCATGAGAGCTGTGTGTTGTCACTCAAATTTGCTCACTGTGGTAAGCAAATCTTTCTGTGCCAGTGTTTTCCCTCCTGAGAAATTCCTTCAAGATTACCCTTAAGTGAAAGTATGGGAGTAGTTAAAAATTAGATGTTAAATTTAAGTATTAAAATTATTGTAAAAATTCTATATGACTGCTTTTTTCTGTGAACTGCTCATGTTGTGATTGAACATCATAGTCCAGACAGATGAAAATGTGACTGTTCTTTGTGTATGTTTTCCATTAATGTGTGAGTGCATTGTTTTTATGATTAATCTGTTTCTTGGGTTGCATTCCTTGAAAACAAAGTGCAACAATAACACTTAAACAATCTGTTGCAGGCAAATGGTTTGTAAGCACTGGAAAAGATAATCTTCTTAATGCCTGGAGAACACCTTATGGAGCCAGTATATTCCAGGTAATAATCTTCTAAAAGCTGTTTTCCACATACATTAGCTTAAGGAGTTTTTAAATGGAAATTCTTAGCTAATTACTATGTTCCTTTAAAACTTTGTCTGTGATTAAGAGAGACACCCTTTTGTCCTTTCTAACATTTGAGTAATTTAGCTATTTCAATAAAGTAGCCCTTTAATCAGAAATTGGTTTTGATACCCTTCTTTCTCACCTTCTTGTGCATCTGGCTGTAGTACAGTATCCAAGTCATGGCGTTAGGTGGGCATTCACTGAAGGTCCAAAATGTAGCTATAAAACAGTGAAAGTCATATTCAACAGGTGTATTTTTCTTGGATGAGATGTGTAAAGTCAGTGGACTGGAGAGGCAGATGCCTGAGCTGAAGACTGTATCCTTATGGAGGAGGCCCGTGGCGTGTAACGGGAAGTTGTAACCTTTCTGTAGTCTTTAATGCCTCTGTGCCCAATATTAATGGCACTTCAGTGGCCAAGAAAAGGAAAGTGGGATTTTTGGCATGTCCTCCTCTTCTTTCACCTACAGGTACTTCTAGGCTGGGAATTTTTTTAATTATGTTAACTGGTGGTCGGGTTTAAATGGTCAGGTCTCACCTGTACTGATACCTGCCATGTCTCCATCTTTGGGGAGAGCACAGTTTGCCTTGACTTGAGAAAGCTGAGGTCTGGGTTTTCTTAGTGGAGGCTATTCAGGTCTGGAACCACCTCCCAAGCCCAAATCATCCTAACAAGAACACATCGTCCTTAAAATTGACTTCAAAACCCTAGCGCAGCTTTTTTAATGAGGGGTAGAGAAACTTCCTGTGCAGTGCAGCAGAGGTTTCTTGGCAAAAACTCAGCATGACTGGTAAGTGTTTAGCTCTTGCAGAGACAGGCATAAAAGAATGTGGGGATGTGTAAAGAAAACATGTACTAAAAGAGCAAGTAAAATGTGACAATACACATCATCTCGAAAAAAGGCAGAAAAGGTGGGAGAGACAGAGCTACTGCGTCCTGGTGTATCCTGTCTTCCATTCACCTGCTGTACACTGTTGCGCATCCTGTTACACTACAGTATATTTCATATTTGCATCGTCCCTGATACTGGAAATTCCTTTGTGCAAAGCTTTTGTCTTCTGTGTTGAGGAAATAGTAGGAGGAGATGCAGTTACTTCTGTGAAGTCTCTTTGTTTCATACCTGTGAGTGGGTAGGGCTTTTGTAGTGCTTCTCCATACGGATTTCTGGTTTATAACAAAAAAGGAAAGGAAGAAGAAGAAGATGGCTTTTTATGCATTTTTATGCAAAAGCTAATGTATAAAATATTAATAAATGCTCATTGCTTCTGAAGTGTATAGAAAGAAATGCTTTTTGTTTGATTGATGGATTGTCTCTAGGTCCATAACATTCACTTTCTGCTGCCGTTTTTTATTGCCATAGAACTTTAGGTAGAACAAGTTTTGTGAAACAGTCTTGTAATAAAAGCTGCCACTACAATACTGATATTTAAATGAGCTTTCGGTGTATACCCTCTCTATAAACTCTTCCAGTTAATCTTCAAGCCGTTTTGGATTGAAGGGTTGGAAAGACATAATTTTCTTTTTTCTTTATTTTTCTTTTTGTTTCTTGTAGTCCAAAGAATCCTCATCTGTGCTGAGCTGTGATATCTCTGTGGATGACAAATACATTGTCACTGGCTCTGGGGACAAGAAAGCTACAGTCTATGAAGTTATTTATTAGAGACGAATCTGAATGCAGACAGAACTCCTTCTCCTAGCACTTTGCTGTATATTCTTTTTTTTTTTTTTCTTTCTTTCTTTCTTTCTAAACTGAGAACTTAAATGCTCATCACAGTTGTGGAATTTATTTTTACCTTCTTAACTTGCTGTTGATTTGTGAATGCTCATTAAGAACTTGTGATACCAAATTGTCAGATATCTACTTGGAAGAAGATGGGATAAGCATACTTAACAGTGAACTTGACTCTTTAATTATGTATTATAGCTGTAATGTATTTATTTTGTTTAAAGAAGGCTTTCTAACAATGAACTGACTAAATAAAGCTGTCTGGCCCGGCTTTAGTTTAAAATGCGCATTGTATACTTTGTGTTTTTGCAGGTGGATAAATTGGGGATCTTGGAGAAGGATGTTCAGGAAATAGTTAAAGTTACACTAAATAGACTTGTAGTTTCTATTTAAAAAAAATAAACTTTGTTATATTTTTTAGTCCTGTTCTTGGATGAGACCTCTAAGTGTTATTACAGTATAATTATTTGGTGGGAAGATGCTGTATCTTAACTATTTTAGACAGTCTTGGAAAATTAGGAAATTGCAAACTGTAGCCAGTAATCTACATGCCTGTGATGAATGGCAAATTCAGTTCACATCTAAATTAAATTCACTTTAAGTAAGAATGTGCTAATTTATATATTTGCAATGTTAATATAGCATCTTGTGTACAGATTTGTTCTCAATGCTTTTCTGTTGATAAACATAAAGCATTTTGGTGTCAAGCTAGGTTTTTTAATATAAACACCTCTCTTTGTTATATTGTAGAGAGTACAATAAGTTGCCTCAAAGAATCACCTTTGTTACTTCTGGAAACTTTTGCAATGTTTCCTTGAAAATGGGGATATGTGTCTTTGGGCAATTTTTCAATTACAAGAGATTATGAAAAATATTTGATATGTTCTTTGGAAACTGCACTGAAATAAGAATGGATGCCTACCAATATACAAACTACAAAAGCAATGACCTCCAAGGTAGGATTTACAAGAGTACTCATTCCGACATACAAAAAGGAATGGATTCTCACTGGGATAAGGACTTGCTTTGTTCGCCAGCAGTTCAATCCAAGTCTTGATTGGATGTCCCTAAAACGGACGCAGACTGAGCCATTGTGCCAGAGACAACGTGTTATCTTTTTATGTTGTTGTTGTTGCTGTTAAACTATGATCTGTGACTTTTTTTTTTTGAATGCTTTAAAAAAAATCTTTAAGTCTGTGGATCTGCTGATGTACAGTGCCTTTGCTGCTATGGATCAAAATCAAAAGACCCGTGTAGATAAATCTTATTGTATAAGTAGAAAATTACTTAATTTCATACTAGAAATGGATTGATGCTGCAAGTTAAAATGGACTGTTCATTGAAGTTCCAAATGTGGTAGCAAAAAATGGTGTCTTAAGTGCTTAGTGTTTGATGTCATTAACAGTTTCGTAATACTCTACATTGTAGAAAGATTTTGATACTAAACTGTGTCATTGTACATAGTTCTAATGCATTGTATTGACCACCAGTACTTCTATAATGGTAGATTATTGTTTGTGCATTCAGACTTTTAAGCATTAAACATAAGTAACTTCTAAGATGCATTTTTCTATCTTTTTTCCCCCCCTCTCCGTGATTCTTTTTGTATGTGATAATCTTGGTTGTGTGCTGTATACTGTCAGTAGGGACAACAGGCATTCAGTCACAGAGCATGCCACTGCAGATACCTCGTGGTTTTGTCACTGCAAGACAATGTAGAGTTTCACAAAATTTCTTCCGAGCTGGCAAAATCAATGTTTTTATAGTTTCCCAAGTTACCTCACTGCAGTGATTCCGAACTCTTGGAGGCATCAGCCACAAGACTTTTCCATCTCCCAGTTGTGTAGTTTCTGGTCTGATACAAAGCTTTACATTATCCCATAGCTTGGAGGAAGTGAAATTGGAGGACAATTCCATGCCTGCTGAAGTACGCGGAACTCAGCAGGACATGGGAAGTGGTGTTGCAATGCAGCATCACACTTGGGTTTCCCCATCCAAAGCTAAAACCTGCTCATGCCCATGGAAGGGCTTCTCTTGACTACAGTTGGTTTTAGATAAGAATTTAACCCAGCTTCCATTGAGTTAAGACACAGGTTCAAGTGAACTAGGGGAAATTAATTCATACACTATTGGCGGGGAGGGAGGGGATGGGAGGAGTTGTGCTATTTATAACATGAGAAATGGAAATGGAAAAAATCCAAGGGCAAATTACAACTGAATGTTTCTCCTGTAACCCATTTCTGAAAAGCAATGTTGTGCATGTTGGAAATGCCCGGGCGTGGAAGGCTGTGCTGCTGTGATGTGCCAGCCCGTGGTGACTGCTGGTACCTGAACCCAGGCTGAGAAATTTGTTGGTTTTTTTTTAAATGCCAATACAAGGCTTAAGCTGATGAGGTCATTTACCTGTACCGTGAGTGACTAGGTAATATTTATTGATGGAGGAGAGGCTAGAGGCAAGTTTCCCTCAGAGCTATCAGTTTCCTTAAGAGTTACCAGGGAGGAGTTTTCCAGATGTCCCCCAGAATAATGTAACTTTTCACTGGTATTGAGGTTCTGTGCTACTTAGTACAATAATGCTTCATAAAGGTAAACATGGTACAGATGCTTTTTCTTAATTGTTACTCCTGTCTGAAGAGATATAATTTACCTGTTACAAATATTATGTTGCAGACACCTTTTATTTTCAAAGGCATTCAAAATTTTAAAAGGCTAGGTGTACTCCATTTGCTAACAAAAGAGAAACCACCTACCTAATGTTTGCAGAGGATGTTATATTTTTATGTAATACTTCAGGCATAAGAGATTACTTAAAACCCCTAAGATAAAGCCTTTCTTTGAAAAGAATAAAATATCGCATACTACTGAATTTGTACCAGAACTAGTTTTGACAGCAAAGTAATATACTTTTAAAGCAGCCTGCCATATATCTGCTTATTAATGTTTGTATTGATGGCTTGTAAACAGTCTAGGAATTAAATGCTTTAATCCAGGATTACTGCAGTTAAATGTGTAATCATCCTAATTCTTTTCGTGTTCAGGGTTCGGCGCAAGTGAGAGATGTTACAGAGCTACTTTCTGTTTTCCAGTTAAGTGTACATAGTGTCACCTTCCTTTTTTATTCTTTAGTTTCTCTTGCCACTGCAGAGCACAATTTTGTGCAAAATGTTTTGTTACAGATGTTTTTTGTGCCACAAACATGTGGCCAGCATACTCCATATTCAAGGTACAGCCACTGCTTTCTCTGTATTTTTCTTCCTCTCTCAAATGTAGTTTAGTGCAATGATGCATTAGAAAAGCTATTTCTTTGTTATCTTTGTATCCTTTTTCACCAGCCAGTATAGACATGTTTAAGGGGAGCACTTTCCATCAAAATAGTATTTTCTAAAAATATGCAATTTTAAATTATATTTCTTTGGCTTATTCTTAGCTGAAAGTGATTTTTGTCTCCTATTTCTTTTTAAACTACTCAGTCACGTAAAAAAAGATACGTTTTACAGGCTGTGATTTTCCTGTATGAGGGATTTTTACTTCCATACTGGAATAGTTCGAATTGGATTTTGGGTTTGTTTTTACTCTGGCACCTGAAACACATAAGAAATTCATTCTTCCTGAAATGTTGATAGGCATGTATGAGAAACAGGAAGGTAGCTATGCAGGCCTGCATATGTCTGGAGCATCTTCTACAGAAACACAGGTCAGATCCTGTGCACAAATGAGCTTGTCTGTGCGAAGGCAGCAATGGCTTACACAGCTGAAAATCTGTCTCGCTGCTATAGGCGTAGAGGATGAAATCAACCCATTTGGATTGAGTTTTTTGTTTTGTTTTGAACAGTTTGGTCCTTTGATCCTCCTCTGGTTTTCTACTAGCATGTTTATTTGTGATCATGCCTACTGAAATCTGATGTGACTAACTTCTACTCAAGGATTTATGCTCTGAACAAATGAAAAGCAACAACAAAAAAAATACTGTTAAATAAAATATGCTTAAACTTTTGTATGTGCAGGAGTCAGGAAATTCAAAGCAGTAGCTTGGGCTGAAACTGTTTCTCATTTGCATTGAATATACTACATCTTTGTGGCGCCAAATTAGCACTGAATACAGCAATCCGAACTATGCTTCAGAACATCAAGTATGGCTACTGAGAAAAAAGTCGCTTTGAACTTTTCAGACCAAATGCACTCCGAAGATCTCAGCCAAAGAACTGCTCCTACATGGGGTACGGGGGAGGAGTAGTTGCATTCAGTACTGAAGGCCTTTTCTGGTACTAATGTGTTGTGGTAACCACAGTGGTATTGAAGAGGGCTGGGCAGCATGGGCTTGATGTGCAACCAGCCAGCTCTGCCATGTATTTACATGAGAATCCCCCTTCCCAGGCATAGCAGGAGATGAATCCCGGAGTAGTGTGCTGTAGAAGATCATCTCTGACAAGCTCTTAAATAATGCACCTGCCATGTCTGCTTTTGAACCAAGAGTTACTGAACATAACCCTTGAGATTTCACGTTTCTTCTGGTATTTGGAGTACAGCATTTCCACCTCACAGCAAGAAATTTTTATGTCAAAACCAATAAATGTTCTTACTCTTACCAATGATTTTCTGTCCTGCTTACAAGGAAACAGTATTATAGTGTCTTTTTTTATTATTAAAAATGGTGTAGTCTGACATTTACAACATGTCCATAAACCTGCCATCAAGTGCAAAGAAGCTCTTTTGGGGGGTCACTTTGACTCATATGATTACATTCTGAAATGTTGTTGCAGAAATACATTTTTTCTTCCTTTGTGGGAGATTAACCTATGATATTGTATGCATAGCATACGCACTGAGGGAGGGACTGTCTTCTAGTTACTTCTGCATCTGTGGTTTGGACTTAGCTGATTACCCCAGAATGCTAAAATGCATCTGAAGGGTAAAATCAGTAAGTACAAATATTTAAGGAATTTTTAAAAAAATCTGCTGCTCTACAGTAATTATATTGACCCAAACTGTCTTTTAATGTCATATCAAGGTAAGCATCTGTATTACACCTTCTTTTCATATTCAAATAAAAGAAGGGGTGGAGGAATTTAAAGCTAATCTTTACCTTTCAATCAAATCTGTTCTTTAAAAATACCCCAACGCTAGTGCTTGGGGGAGTAATTGTCTTGGTTTTATTGTCATTATTCCTGAAGAATGTTATAGCAAATGTGCTGTGGCACAATCCACAGTAATTCTGTAAGTTGGAATGAGTGATATGGCTGCTATTAAAAGCCAGCTTTTAGACAGTGCTATTGACATGAAAAAGTCAGCATGACTTGGTGGTCAAAGGTGTTACCTCATTTCCTTAGCAAAAGCAAAGTGGATTTTTGGCAGTATATTTGAATGAATTTTGATGTCTGTCCAGTGTGGCTTAGGGGAACTTCGAGGGGGGTTTCAACAATTCTGTCTTGATTTTTTTTTTTTTTACTGTAATTTAGGATGTGTTTGATGGAAGAAATGGTGCATAGGGATGAACCAGGTCCCAGGGCCATGGGCAGGAGGTACCATGTGGAACAGGCTGCTCCGCTCTGCTCTGTGCTGCCCGGCATGGAGTGAAATGATTTGCATGAGCCCTGTGTAAAGTGTTTTTACGTTCTTCCGCATGAAAGGCTTTATCTAAAGGCTCTCTATCCGTTATTTAGAAAAATTTTCTCAGCTGTATTGAAATACAGGGGGACATTTTCTGTTGGGAAAAGAACAAGGAGGATCTATGGGGAATCAAGCATTTCAGCCCCTTATCAAGCACCGTAAATGTGCAAATGAGGCAGTTGCACCGCTGCGTTATAAACTGTCAGTCTTCTGCTGGAGCGGGGAGAAAAAAAAAATCCTGAAGTACCTAGTATAAAGATAATAGACTTCCTTGTGTTGCAGCATGGCTTTAAGGTATTAGGTATGAAGTCCAATTTACGTTCATTTTAGGATAAACAAACATGAATCCTCTTTTGATATTAATGATGGCATGGCTGGCCATCTTACAAAAAATAGTGACATTGAAAGAACGAGGATAGTTACCAGGCTTTCTCCTCTCCAACACATGAAGCAATATTATACAAAAAATTCTGCTCTTTTTACAGTGTAATCTCCTAAGTGTGGACAGTGATGTTAGTATTTCAATGAAAATATTTTTTTCCAAAGCAACGTTAATGTCATCCTCCCGTTTGCGTATGCATGCATCTTTGATTAAAAAAAATCCCACTCCATTGCAATTTAGCTTATATCATTCAGGCTTTTAAGAAACAATCAGGATCGCTTCTCTACGTCATATCAATTTTAGGGTTTTTTTGTGATTGTGTGAGACTGCTGCTATTTTCTCACTCCTTCCTCCCCCACTGAGAACGTTGCTGAAGGTGGTGTTCAGCGCTCAAGAGATGCTGTTGTTTGTGGCTTGGTCTTGATCTCAGGGTTTGCTCAGCGAATGGGAAGGGAAAGCGTTCACAGGATTTGTCTGGCTGAAACAACTGTTGTGACAGCTGTTACAGACTCATTTATGCCTCTTTCTTCCTCTGAGCAGTCTTAAATAAAGAGATGCAGTAGGAGCAGTCCTCTGTCTAGCTGACCCTTCTGCTTTACCAAGTTTCACAGGTGCTCATCAGCTGGAAATGACGGAGGAGGAGAAGGAGCTGGGAGTCCTGGCTAGGCTCAGCGTGCCAGCGGGAGACAGCCATGAAAAAGACAAATGTGATCTAGGATGTGTCAGGAGAGGCATTTGCAGCAGAGATAGGGAAGTATTGCTGCCATTATACAAGGCACTGGAGAGACCTCGCCTGGAATAGTGAGTACAAACCTGGTCACCCGTGTTCAAAAAACTTAATTGAAAATGGGACTGATAGGGAGAAGGACCTACCGGGCAGACTGGAAAATCAAAGGGATGGAGAATGTGTCATGTAAGAAAAGTCTACATCCTTTTAATCTAGCAAAGTGGCAGACAGAGAGCAAACACAAATGTTGTCTAGAAATGCTTCAAATGTCTATTCATCAAGGGTGAAATGGCATTGCGACTGAAAGATGATGCTAGCACAAAAAACAAGTGAAGAAAACAGTGTAGCTTGGAATTAAAGAGGCTCCTGTTAGAGCAGGGAGGTCCTGAAGTGGGTTTCCAATCTGGAGACTGATGAGAAAAAGGCAGACTGCTTTTAAGATTAAGTACAGTGATGATAAAGTCAAGTGTT
>VXBH01004662.1:499342-575843 GCA_013400035.1 Rynchops niger | reverse complement strand
GATTCTGTGATTCTGTGACTTGCCGTGGTCGAATGAGGTCCCAGACCTCAGCTGGGCTAAAGTTAACGGGCCACGTGTGCAGTCTTGGGTTACTTCAAGCATGAAGCACAACCCAGTAAAAAGTATGAAAGCCCAGGTACACCACAGCTGTGATGGACTAAGAGCAGGTACACGGTTGGAGACTGTGCTCACCTCAGGGGGCATCTCACTGTGCTGCCATAACTCTGGGATGTGTGCTGGGGTCCTGGGCAGGAATCGCTCCAGTGCTCTGTAATAGAAGAAGCTGAGAAGATGAACATAAGGGAAAATTACATGACATATTTGATAACTATATGTGGTTAGTACCTCAGAATTATGTACCATGTGGACGATGAAACTTCCAATAATGTATGTCCCTTCCTACCGTTAGATTTTTGCATTAAAAGTAAATTCAGAGCAAAAAATATACTGCTACCATCTCTCCTTACAGCATGAACATTTTCTTGGCTCCCTCTCCTGAAAAAGGCTCATCTCCAATCCCACTTACTTCAAGTACTTTAAAGTCACAAAGCAACATGAACAAATGCCAAATGTAGAAATATAAAGGCTTAAAAACAAATTCCACCAAATAGGATCATTCTTTTTCCTTGGAAGTTTTCATCTCTTCAGATTCATAATAGATAATTAGTCTCCATGGACAGTAAGGTAAGAGTTAAAAGGATTTTTAAATTTTAAAGAACTGCACAGAACTATTTTTACTAGTTATACTGCCTGGACATCTGCTTGGATAATTTATCTGCAGTTTTCACAACAATGTTCACTATCAGCCTCACCTTCAGTTATACAATACCCCCATGGGGAGTTAAAAAAAAGAAAAAAATCATTAACCTTAACCAATGTTAGGATTTATGCTTTACACTTTGCATTAGTTTCAATGTGAAACAATGCCTTTGTATTTGTTAAGTGATTTGTTTGCAGTCAAGAACATTCAACGTGGTGCTGGAAGTTCAAGGCCTGATTTTAGTCTAAAGCTCCTGTGCAGGGGTCCCTACTGGTGTTTCCTAGAAGTGTTTTCCCTGTGCCTGCAGGACAGCTTAGAAAGTTATATACTGAATGTAATTTTTTCTGCCTTAGAAAGGAATGCTTTCTGAGAACCCAAGGGAAAAGCCTAGTATCAATAAGATTATAAGGCTCATAAGTAGAAGATGAATCTGTCAATAAAGCAAGCTTCCCCTCCTCACCCCACTCTGGTATTGAGTATTAAAACACCTATAGTTGTAGTCACTTTTTTTTTTTATCCTTAGAGAATTCTGCAATATATGCACACTGATCTTGAAACTGGATAGCTATTGAGGTCCTTTTCCGAGGTTTGACAGACCTTCCAGAATTATCAACAAAGACCCTTCCAAAACCAAAAAATAAGTTATTCAGCATCAAACTCTCCCGAAAACAGGAGAGGCAATCCAGAGAGTCATCACCCAGGAAACTTCCCATGAGCTGACTGAAAGCCTATGCATGCTCCAGTTGCTGAGTTTGCAGATTTTGTCCCAGCTCAATGAGTGGGGCACAACAGCTCATCAGCCTCATAATGAATACTGGTGTCTGACTTGGCATGTCCTTCCTTAACTGTTCTTCTGATTCCTAAGAAATCTATTTCCTAAACGGAATTTAGGAACTTTCCAAAACTAGGATTTCTGAAACAGAGGTGATTGCAGTGCATTTGATGGAATTCCCTCTTAATGATGGAGGGACTGAATTTTGAGTGACCTCAACACGTTCCTTCCATTCCCTCATGAGAGGTGACTGGAACAGGCTCCCCAGGGAAGTGGTCACAGCACGAAACCTACCTGTCAGAGTTCAAGGAGCATCTGTATGACACTCTTTGTCATATGGTTTAGTTTTACGTAGCCCTGGGAGGAGCAGGGAGTTGGAGTCCAACTTATATGTCCCTTCCAGCTTGAGATATTCTATAAGAGGCACAGGATTGTACAAGTGGAGAGTGACAAGCATTTAAATCAGTACAAGATGTTAAGAGCTTGGTTAACTTTAAGTATATAGATCATCTGGCTGGACTTGCCCAATGAACACCGTAACATATCAGCCATTATGGATGGGAGTAATTCAGAAGACATGCAGATTTTTTACTTTTCTTAGCCAAAATGTAGTGAATATGCCATTTTGAAAAAAATGGCCCTTTTTCAATTAGAAAGAAGCCATTCACCCCTCAGTCTTTTGGGGCATGAAAGTGCAAAATGTACAAAAACTGGAAGGATCTGATTGTCTTGAGGGAAAAGACACCTTCTCATAACTCTTTAACGAGTCATTAGTTTAATTCTTTTGGGGTCCATAACTGTTACTATGGACATTGGAACAACAACTGACAGCTCTTGAACCAGATGCTTCATGGGTACCCAATGCAGTTAAGTGCGTGAAATGAAGTGGAGGTCTGACTTGTCATTTAAAATTAGGACATGCCATGCTAGCTGTGTTTCTGCATTTCTCTTTTCTCTACTGCAACAACTGGAACAGACTGAAAAAATAAGTTTCCTTCAGGATTTTTAGCAGGCAGTAGGAAGATTCAGGGCAATAGCTAGTTTAATTAATTTAAATTTCCACTTTAAGTTCTCCAGTGTTTTACAATTATGGTCTCAAGCATAGATACTCAGACAAGTGGAATTACAGAGGTCTGTGCACAACTGACTCAGGACAAGAAATATGGCAATGTGTGTGTGTGGTTTTTCAATTTTTTGACAGGATAACATTTTGTTATGGAGTATCCTGAAGAATAATCTAATCTCTCTCTGTGCTGAATATCTGGTATGACAGACGAACATCTATATCCACCGTACCTGCAAGTGCTTTGAAGAATATCAACTAGGTCAAGATGCAAGCTGATTGATAAAGAGATTATGAAAACGCACACCACTGAAAGACATCTTTTTTCTGACTAAGTGATACAAAATCTGATGCTTGATTCATTAGCATGACTGTTGTTATTAAGACAGGCTCACTGAAACATAATGATGTTTTGTTTTAATTAGTGATTATCTTAAATATTGGGAACAATACTCTTCTCTTTCCACAGCAGGTACTTTAGGAGACTCACGATCACAGTTTTGTATGGATTAAACTTCCAATATCTTTCCCCTGCCTGACTCACATCCCATTTTACCTTAAAGCATCACTATTCTTTGTCTATATCTCTTCCTACCTCTGCTTTTAATTATTTTGTCATATTATGATACTGGATATGACAATAAACTTTTTACAACAAAACATGTCTGTCAGTTGTTAACCTGCCCCAACGTTATTCGTACTTATGTGTGTAAACAAAGGAGTCTACTTTGTGGAGGTTTTTTCCCCTCTATGTTCAAGCTTTAAAAAATGGCTTGATTGGATAGATCTGCGTAGTCTCCTTCAGAAAGACGAAATCAGCAGTCAGAAGAGGCAAGAGAAGGATGCTAAGGGGATGTGATGGCAAGAGCTACTCTAGCCATTTGGTGGTAAGTTTCTGACACCCAGGGTAAAAATCCCTCCTCAGCAGTGTGCTGGGTGATGCCCCAGGAGAATGTTTGGAAATAGATTATACTGTACAGAAATAGCCTTAGGTTTGTGGAGGATATGTCTTTACGTTAGCAGGGTTATGTATGTTCCTGGGGCTGTGGCTGGGCACTAACTGGGATTCACAGAAACGCCCATTTGAGTACGGCGTTTTTGAATGTGGCTCCATTAGGATGACTTATATAAATCAAGTTTTAGTGGAATCTTCCCACTAACAACAGCTGTGAAATCAACTCAACAAATACTTGTCATTACATTTCAGAGCCAATGCTTAATTCCCCAGACTCATTCTTGACTATGGAGCTTTTTAAGTGCCTTGTACAAAAGAAGTTTTTATAATGCAATATTGAACAAATTAAATGAAGTTATTAATAACATAGCTGTGTTTTCATCTTGTGCAGAAGAGATGTAGGTTGCAGCCATTATTTGGAAAAATAAAAATTTGATTCAGATTTGCTGTGGTTCACCCTGTAACAAGGATTATTTCTTCTCATGGTGAGATAATTTTTTGACCCAATCTTTAAAGTTTACTTCAGCTCACTTGGATAAGCCTAACTTGTGGTTGTATGCAGTTCTTCAAGCTGAAATAATTCCATTCTTTCACCAGGTGTGTTTCTGATTAAAACCCAGTTTTATTGTTAATCTGTATTTTCTGTTTTCCACCTAACTTAATTCCCACACTTCACTTAAGGAGTCCTCTAGTATGATGGATTTACGGAGAGACCTGTTAACATAGCAATAACTGCAGCTTCCCTCTCAGCTACTGCCTGTCAACACACACACTAAAATGGTGCAAGATGATTCAGGTTCAGTGACTTCTCCTTCTCCCTGTGTTTTATACAGCCAGGTTTTTGCATAGGCACGGTTGAGATCTGGCTGCTTGCTGTGTATAAGCTGAGCCAGGCGCCGATGTCTGCTCTTTGCTATAAGTGACCAGAGAGGAGCGGATGGAAAGGTATTTGAAGGTGATATCGACAGGACAAAATAGTTTGGATAGAGCTTTCCTCTTTCAGCAAGAATTCCCGGTTAAGGAAATACAGCCCTGCCAAAATCACCACAAATGAACAGTAGTCTTGAACAGTAATACTGAGGATAATAAAAGTCAATCATTGGTTGACAGAAGTCTGTGATTTCTCTGCTGGTGTTAGCATGAAGGAACTGTTATTTATTATTTAATTCTTTTGGCTTTTCTAATGCATGAATCAAATGAATTAGCGTGCAGGTCCTCTGAGCCAATACTTCCTCAAGAATCCTCTTGAGAAGAGAGTAAAAAAGAATTTGAGAAAGTACAAAAAGAAACACCAATGTGAATCACAAGTACAAGTGATGTGGAACAAAATAGAAAGAGACGAGTCAAACTCTGTGGTGAAGATCCATTGATTTAAACAAACCCGTGCCAATATTGTTTTATAGGAATTTCTTGTATCATCGCTTTCCTCCTACTGTGGATTGAATGCATGACTGTGTCAGATTTTGGGATAACTGTCTTTTGACAAAATATAGAAATTCCTGTTTACATGTTGGATCACTTTGAGTAAGATTCTTGGGTTGTAGCTGTGATAGGTATGTGGATTTCCATGCATCGCCCTCAGCTGCCATCTGTTGGCCCTATATGAGCTGGCTGCATGTTTCTAATACCCAGCTGGTACAACAGGAGAAAAGACTTCCAGAACAAAACAGGTCAGATCCTGAAATGGTGAGTGTGAACTCCACAGTCCATGTCTTTTCAGACATTCAAACTGAGCAAGTCATGCATCTCAAGAGCAAACATCAACCTGCTTGGAGGCCAAATGCAGTAGAGGCTGGGTTGTTAATAATTCCTTAGTAACACTATTATTAAAAAGCCTATGATGCCTGTGTAACATCACTTTTTCTCACATTGGTTTTGACTTGGATAAATAGATGAGTAATGCATCTGAGTGACATCTGATGTTGCCTAATACATAACAAGCAGCGTCATACACGTCATGGAGAATTTGGAGAAATTGTCAGAGCAGCCAGGGATCAGGTTAGGAAAGCTAAAGCTCTGATAGAATTAAATCTAGACAGGGATGTCAAGGGCAGTAAGAAAAGCTTCTACAGGTACATCAGTGATGAAAGGAAGAGTAGGGAAAATGTGGGCCCTCTCCACAAGGAAACAGGACACCTGGTTACCTGGGATATGGAGAAGGCTGAGGTACTCAATGAGTTTGTTGCCTCTGTCTTCATCAGCAAGTGCTCTAGCCATATCACCCAACTCACAGTAAGCAAAGGCTGGGAGTGGGAGAATGAAGAACCACCCACTGTAGGAGAAGACCAGGTTTGAGACCATCTAAGGAACCTGAAGGTGAACAAATCCATGGGACCTGATGAGATATATCCACGGTCCTGAGGGATCTGGCGGATGAAGTTGCTAAGCCACTCTCCATCATATTTGAGAAGTCATGGCAGTGCAGTGAAGTTCCCACTGTCTGGGAAAGGGGAAACATAACACCCATTTGTAAAAAGAGAAAAAAGGAAGACCCAGGGAACTACAAACCAGTCAGTCTTACCTCTGTGCCTAGCAAGACCATGGAGCAGATCTTCCTGCGAACTAGGCTGAGGCACATAGGAAATAAGAAGGTAAATCATGACAGCCAACAGGGCTTCACAAAGGGTGAATTGTGTCTGACCAATTTGGTGTCCTTCTATGACAGGGTTAGAGCAATGGTGGGTAAGGGAAGAGAAACAGACATCATCACTCTCAAAGAGTTGTCATCAACAGCTTAATGGCCAAGCGGAGACCAGTGATGAACAGTGTTCCTCAGGGGTCAATATAGGGACCAGTGTTGTTTAAATTCTCTGTTAGTGACAAAGACAGTGGGGTTGAATGCACCCTCAGTAAGTTTATTAAGGACACCAAGCTGTATGTAGTGGCTAACTTGCTGGAGGAAAGGGATGCTGCCTGGAATGATCTTGATAGGCTTGAGAATTGGCACCGTGAGAACCTCACGAGTTTTAAGAAAGCCAAGTGCAAGGTTCTGCACATGGTTCGGGGCAATCCCAATCACAAATACAGGCTGGGTGGAGAAGGAACTGAGAGAATTCCTAAGGAAAAGAACTAGGGAGTGCTGGTTAATGAGAAGCTCAACTTGAGCTGACAATGTATGCTTGAAGCCCAGAAAGCCAACTGTATCCTGTGCTGCATCAAAATAAGTGTGGCCAGCAAGTCAAGGGAGCTGATTCTTCTCCTCTACTCTGCTCTCATGAGACCCCACCTGGCCTACTGCATCCAGCTCTGGGCCCCCCAACAAAAGAAAGACATGTACCTGTGGGAGCAAGTCCAGATAATGGCCATGAAAATGATCAGTGGGCTGGAGCCCTCTGTGAAGGGCTTCTGCGATGAAGACAGGCTGGGAGAGTTGGGGTTGTTCAGTCTGGGGAAGAAAAGGTTCCGTTGAGACCTTATAGCAGCCTTCCAGTACCTAAAGGGCCTACAGGAAAGATGGGGAGGGACCCTTGATAAGGGATTGTAGTGATAGGACAAGGGGTAATGGTTTTAAACTGAAAAAGGGCAGATTTAGATTAGGTATTAGGAAGAAATTCTTTACTATGAGGGAGGTGAGACACTGGCCCAGAGAAACTGTTGGTGCCCCATCCCTGGAGATGTTCAAGAGCAGGTTGGATGGGGCTCTGAGTAACCTGGTCTTGTGGAAAGTGACCCTGCTTATGGCAGGTGAGTTGGAACTAGACGATCTTCGAGGTCTGTTCCAACTCAAACTATTCTGTGATTCTGTGATTGTAATATGTAATACACTGGAAGAGAGGTGCTACTTAAAAAGCTGTCTTCCTGTCACTGCATTTCCCTCCTTTATACTTGTGTTATTAATAATTAGATCATCACTGGAGGAAAGCTGCTATAGGTGCAGTTATGACTAGTTAAGAGGATACACTGGTCTTACTGCAGGATGGGAGTTGTGAGTTTTTTCATAATTCTTTCCTGCTCAGACTCCATCACAGCTATGGCTTTCAGGAATGGCCTTTGCAAAAACCTTTTTTTTGTGATCCTTTGTACCATGGCTGCATGGAGCAGTTCAGACTAACCTGCGATAACTGGATGTGGTGCAATGTAGCTTATCTCTGAGTGTCTAAAAGGCATGAACCAGACAGAGAAGGATTTAATCACCACATTACTCTGGAGATAGCCTGAACTCATTCATCTACAAAAGAAACAAAAGTGAACAAACAACTTGATAATGCCTCACAGTTTGAAGACTGCTTCTAGATGAATGACTTACTTGTCTGCAAGTATAAGTACAGGGCTGCTTCTCTGACATGTGATAAGAATAGAGAATCTATTTCCTCAAAGGGGATTTTTCATTTCATGATATCTGACATGTGCACACAGTTTTGAAAAATGTTCTCCCCTGCAACTTTGTTTCACCATTAATGAGAATTAAATCCAAAGGTAAAATTTACATTCAACACATTCAGTTTGGTTCTCTACCCTATTTTACAAGCAAACTTGGTATTTCTGTATAAATGTGTTTACGGTTATTCTTATATTCAAAGTAATTCAGTGAATGATTAATGTGAGCATGTAATAGCCTTTGGCAACTCAGCTTATCTGTTAGGGTGGTGCATTTGCAGTTCATAATTTGTCAATGGTGCTCAGTAATTATCACTAGCTCACCTGCTATTCTTTTATACTCTGTGCCCAAATACTCCCCAGACCAGAGCTGATAGGCGCAAGCTGGCTACACTAAACCTTTCTACAACAGCTCTTTGTCAGCCCATACTAAACATGTATTATACAGGTGATTATGCAAATCATTGAACAGAGTTGCTCTGCTGATTCAGTGCTGCATCACAGTGCTGTTCTATGAAAAATTTTATTGTCAGAAAGCTGATGGTTGTCTGGAAGGGGGCTTTGAACACACACTGCATTCTCCACCTTGCCTTGCGTGGAGGACAGTAAAACCGTAACATACAGGAGGACTCCATTTTCCTTCTTTCAGAGGAGCAGTACATCCAATAGTGATAATAGTACTTTTTTATCAAATATTTTATGATCACGTTTTACATTCTACTGGCTGGGGGAGGGGTTACGCCCTTTTGCTGGTGGGTGTCAGGCCACCTGAGGCTACTGAACACATCCAAGACCTTGAGCTAAAAGGCTTTGCAAGGAAATAACGGTGGCTCCTGACCTCTGAATGTGGTCTCCTGCCTCAGAGGTTGGATTTTCTGGGATGGAGATGTGAGTGAACAGCAGCGCACCATTCAGAGGGTGATAGCTGATAGGGATGTTTGACTGAAGTCCCCTTGGAGATTTCCTGGTGCCTTGGATGGAGGTTCACTTTTGTTCATCAGAACACTTTTCTGTGTGTATCTTTCTAGTTTTCTTTTTATTTTGTGTGTTAAAAGAGGCATATTTGAAAGCCCCTTAAATTAATTGCACACCGCATGATCCAATTTTTATCAGGCTGACATGAATATCTCTGCTGCTAATGAAGCTGGGGTTAGTTTAGGAAATAGTAGGCACACTACCCGACCCACTGTCCACCAGGCAGCTCAGTAGCTCCACTTGCACCGCTGAAATTTTCTGTAAACCTTACCAGCTAATTAGAATGCATTAAAAATGACAGTGCCTGTCGATTGTAGGGCTGAAAACCAGAGATTATAGTGTCATACAACACCACGCAATATGTGAGTCAGTCGGCTCCCTTTGAACACTCTTCACATCTGGCTGGCCGTGAATGGATCCACTGTCAAAGGGGCTGCTGCTGTAGTACCTGGTTCCTTATATACTAATTACAAGCTCCGAATGCAGGAGTTAGGAGAGTCTGGGGACTTGTGGCTGGAGTTCACACGGGCTGGTGAAACAAAGGGCACCCTGTTCCTCATTACAGTCCTACACTTAATTAGGAAGTAAGTTTGTTGATCCCTGGCTGTGTTAAGAATCACTCATTTATAGCAGAGCACTTTGTGATTTTTGTGAAAGTTTATTTAAATGACACCTTACACTTTGGCCATAAGGGACATGCCTTTATTTTATCTGAGTTTAAATATGGCTCTTGTAGTCTCCCAGTCTGACGGAAAGGGAAACAGGGGTGTTTTGTTTCATGGGGCAAGCAGGGAGGAGGGGTTGGGGGACCAGGGGAAGCGTTTCATTGCAGGGCTCAGCTGATTGTTTTGGGATTGGCACATTGCTGTGCAAGCGCCGGTGAACCATTTGGAGATGTGTGCCTTGAATTTAGAAGAGAGGGTTGCCGGTGCCACTCTCCTGCCTTCTGGTGAGGAGTTCAAGGTCAAAACATCTTATTGGTCTGACAGCTTGTCGCACTGAGCCTGGATGTGGAGCTCTGCCAGGTCTGTGAGCTGGGGTAACGCTCTCCCCTCTCCTACCGCAGGCTGTCTTGTCCGGAGGTCAATGAGACAGAGGTGGAGGCTGCATGGGGTCCATTGACATTCAGAGATGTTTCACCCTTTGAGAACTAAATGCTGCAGCAGTCCTTTCAATGCAGCTTGTGTTGGGAGTCAATTGCTTCCCCTTCTCTATTACAAGGATGCCATTAATATCCAGTGCCACTGTAGGAGCTAGCAATTCTTCACTGCTAGAGCCAGTGGAGATGAATGATGGACTGTTTTCCTCACCCAGAAACAGAGTTCCCGGGCTCTGACACACAGTGGCAAGGGAATCACAAGAAAGCAGAGTGGAGAAAAGCTTTAAGAGAGAAGCCAAGAGTGAGATATAATGGAAAAAACAGAGACCTATCTGATTTTTCTATAGTAGCTCTAACTGGGATTAATCAGCCATTTATGGAAAGAAATTTACTGTGATCTTTGTTCAGATCCCATACATCATCATTATTTAACTATAGACATTTACCCAGGCACTGCTTGCTATCCATTCTGATTCCTCAAGCATAAAATGCCTCTAATCTCAAAGCTGTCATGTAAATTCTCCTAGATGCATGTCTGCAGGAAAACAAGCAAGCAGTGATGCAGGGGAGGCGGTGGGTGTTTCTTGGAGGTCTTTTTGTAAGGCAGCTTAGGTCTAGTGTGCACTGGGTTGAACAGACGTTTTAGAGACTGGAGGAGGGGAACAATACAATATCGTAAAAGAAAGAGTCTTACTTTTCCCTAATTTTAACTACATTAAATTAGGTTTCAATGTTGTTTTGTAAATTGCTTCTGACCTTTACACTCACCTGATGACAAAGACTGTTTTAACCTCTTTTTTGAGATGTGTGTATTGCTTCCTACCCCACACAAAAGAGTAAAAATCAACCGATAACAGCTTCAGATTCGGCAGGTAATTCTCCTTCTGCTCACATAATACTTTCCAGATGAGAGATTGAAAGTTTGCTTGCTTAGAGGAAACCATTCATTCAATCCATAAGGAGTGCCTGGCCCTTACCCAGAAATGTGAGTGGATTCCTTGTTGTTACTGTTGTTGTTTTCAAACAGTATCTAATTGTGTATTGAGAAGAGTAGATGAAAAATATGAGATTAAAAACCAAACCAATCATGTTAGTGTGGATGGTTTGCATAAAGGTTATTCTCAGAAATAAAACATTATAGTACTCACGTGAAGCTAGGTAGGTAATATGGTGTTTCAGTTTGTTCAGATGCATGAAGCATTTGCAGATTATCACAAGGAGTTACGCATAGCTAACAATTCACCAGGAAAACATAGTGGAGTAAGTGATTATGTTGCAAAAGTCTTACTTACAAAAAAATTAAGTTCAGCCTGGAGTCTATAAACATTTACACATGCATTTAACTTCATTAAATGGCAAACAGCTGTAACTTCCTTTACAGTTATCCACTGTTCTTCCTCTTGAAAGAGCTCTTTTGATCTCTAGGGTGCATGGAGTTTAGATCTTCCTCAAGTCTGGTGCTGACCAGTAGAGAAGAGGAAATTCCCCTCTTTGATTAAAACAGTGCTAGTGGAGGGCTTGGTACTCCAAACACAAACTTGTCTGTGAGCTTCGTTTGACAGCATGTCCCATTGCTTCCACAGGAACAGTCTCCGGTAGTAAATGAACATAACGCATAAAAAGCAACTGAAGAAAAAGAAGAGTAAAAAAAATCACGGAGAGGCGGAAGGCCAAATCTTCTCCCTGTACAATTTTGCATGGTCTTTAGATATGTAGAGGGCTGTTCTATGATGAATGTTGACTCAGATTGCTATGGTGTGCCACATGCCAAAGATTCCTGAGCTGGTACTCACCTCGATAGGAATCCTTACCTTTAAGGTGGTGTAAACATTGGCCTGCTTCAGCATGAACCACTCCATTGCGGTACTTGTCTACAGAATCAGATATGGAATTGACTATCATTCCAACCATGATCCATCAAACCTCCATATCACTCTCTGTAATGTTTTCTTAACCCAGCTGTCAGTGCAGACATGAGACTACTGTGACTGTGTAAGAACCTTTTGTCTTGAGCCTTCAGTTCAATATGAATATCAATGAGAAGCCCAGCTGCTATCACTGTTGGCTTTTACTAACTCTCTGAACCAAGAAAAATGACTTGTCTTTCTTGCTGCTTCTAGTTCTGATCTGACTGATTCAGTGATTCAATACATAGTGCATTTAAAGCAAGTGACTACGTATGTAGCATTAAAATTGCTCTTAAATTGGTACTATTGCCAAGCAAACCATGACTGGAACCATGATATCAATCACAAACACATTGTGTTTCTATTTTTTTATGCTGTTTAAAAACATCTCTTTCAAATCTTTTTCAAATGAAAGACAGTACCACTCAGCTTCCTATGATATAGTTCAACCTCTTCTATGTGATTTGACTCATTATGTCTGTAAGTTTTTGTGACATACAAAGATAACACAAGAATAGGCCAGAATGGGGAATACTTAGGGATTATGCCATTTGCCTTTTACACGGGATCTTGAAGCAATCCTCTGGGAGTGCCCAAATAGCTCGTTGTTGTTCAGCAGTTAATGTCTCTGCCTCAGTGAAATAACCTACTTGCATTCTTCTACAAAGCAAAATCCAACACCTAAAGCACTAGTTTTCCACCAGATCTTTGTTCTTCAGGTATTGCCTAGCTACCAAAGACAGTGCGATTCTGATGTGACAGTTCTCTACAGAATTTTTGATCTATGGTTCTGTGATTCTCATTTCTGAGGAAAGACCTCTATGTAGCACATAGGGTGAAACAGGACTGTTACTGTGATTTCTCTCAGCTGCCCTTTAACTGTGAGCATTGTTTGGGCCCACCTTGTTGTTGTTGTTTTGCATTTCCAGTTCTGGATTTGGCAGAAGGCTCTGTGAAAAAGTTGTGGGTAAAATCCTGTGTCACAGCAGCAGAGTTTCTATTGTGTGAGGGCCTTGACTGCTCTCTTGGAGATAATTTTTGGGCAATGGCTTTACAGACTCATCTTGTACATGTGCTTCAGTCAACCCTTCCTGTGGATGTTGTCTCCATGGAGTAAATATCAGCATCATCCAAGGAATACACTGTCTTTTCTACAAGAGAACAATCTAATGTTGCGTTTCCTCACACTTCCAAACTGTTGTGGAGTATGAACTGAGGATGACTTCTAATGGATGGCTGCTCTACATGAATCTGGGAGTTAAGCCTTCAATGAAATGTAGTTTCATTGGAGAAGCTTTGCCTTTCCATCTGTTCCTTGGATTTAGATTTCTAGTGTTTCATTGTGTTCGTATTATCATGCAGCACTATGTCTGGCACAGGCATTAAAATGTCTGGGTGTGCAGGTTCCATAATCCAACTGCTGGCTTCATCTTTCATGGGCTGTAATACTTGGTTTGCCATAGTTTTATTGTTACCACTGCAATTGTATTGTGAGGGCTCTTACTCCAGCTCTGGCTTGTTAAATAAATAGAACATATCCTTGTGTCTCATGCCTCTGCGTCTGGAAGGGATTTAAACCTCTTCTTTTGTCTGCATGTTTTGGATGAGCTAAGATTTTCTCTTGAAAGACCCTGCAAGTTTCGGGGTATGTGTGTATTATACGGAGTTTGCTTTCATTAAGTTGTGAGTTATTACAGCTTTGTTTGTGCTTGGGGTGTTGAGAATCATGGAGGCCGCTTCCTTTTAGACACCAAAGACTACAAATAACCCAGGAATATGTGCCTTGATTGATGTAGCTGCTGCTGCAGCTCACATGTGGTGTAAATCTACATTGTTGTGTTTCCTAAACAGTGGGTTTCATAGACTGCATCATCCCATGGTGGCACCTGGTAAAGGGTCAAGAAGTAGTAAAAAGAAAGAGCGCCACCCAAACACTGCAAAAGAATAAAGAATATTTTTCTCAATTCTCACCTGCTGTCATTATTCAGCCACACTTATTTTCCACCACACACCCAGAAATCACCTGAAAAGGTTTTTTATTTATGTTAATATATTGGAAGAATTCAATCTTCACATAAACGCTGATATTCAACATACAAAGGCAATTTTTCCGCGAAACCTGCTCTTGGAACATGCCTTGCAACTTCTCTAACTTCTCCCTCCAGCCTCAGCCAGAGGAAGCAGAAGCATGAACTTTCTTCATAAAGTCAGGTGGGAAAAATCACACAGTCCGTCTCCTATCTAAACAGTATTTAAACTCTTTCCAGTAATAAACTAATTTTAACATCCTTATAAGATGAAGCTTAATCAGCATCCTTAGTCAATTTTTGTTAGGGCTTGGTCAATCTACCTTTTCTTGTTTTTCCCATTGCCTAGCCTAGATATAACTACTTCTCCTACATGTACGGGGCTTTTCTACAGCAGACATTTACACTGTTGAAGCCATTTTTCTTTGTTTTCTATCATCCTCTCTATGCAGCATTATTTCTCCCAGCCTTTTCAACAGGCTGTGTTTTACAGACATCGCAGAGTTGTCCTCCAGATTCTCGCTGGTTGGCTGACATCTTCCTCAAAACATCGTGCTCAAAAATGGACACAATGCTTCATCTGAACCCTTATCAGGGCAGAGTGGGTTTGGGGGATTACTTCATGTGTCCCGTCTTTGGTAGTCCTTTTGGACATCCCCGAGGGTGTCTGTCTCCCAGCACTGAGGCACCATTGACTCATGTTCAGCTGTGGTCCAGGACAAGCCCCAGCTCCTGTCTACACAACTGGTCTCCAGCCAGTCACTCCCTATCTTCTATTTACACAGTTGATCATTTTTTTTATCTATGTCTGATACTTTTACTGTTTATTTACACTGTCTTTTGTTCTACTTATTTCAGAAATTTGTTGTAGTTGTAGAGGTCTTCTAAAATTTGAGTCCTTACAAACTGATCCAGTTACACTCTGATATAATCTGCAGATGTAGCTGAGAAACCCTATTCCATTGGTTATGGAAGATAATGCCAAATATTGCCAAACCCCACACAGACTCTTCTGTAGCTGTTTGTCTGCAGGTTTGTTCATGAGCTGTAGAGCCTTTGTAATACTTGGAATGAAAGATACCTGTGGCACATCATGATATACTCCCAAGTTTGCATAATATGTCTAATTTATCAATGTAATTTATTTACCAAGCTAGTCCTTCTGCAAAACATCCACATATGTTTTTTCTTTCCTTTAATTGATTTCTCTTTCCCTGTCCTGATGTGGAACAGTATTTTTTTTCCTCCCCATGTTTTGTAGTACCGTGAAGACTACAAGGAGTCTGTGAAGAGACTTTTTTTTTCCTTAGTTTTTTGTATTTTGTGGATTATAGAGGGGAAGGAAAGTTTCCAGCATCTTAAAATGAAGAGGAACTGTACAAACTGCAGATAGGTCATTCTTCAATAGTGGAAACATAGTATGCTAGAATAGATGACTACTTATTGAGTTTCGCTCCTTCCCAAGCTCCCAGCTTGGACTGTAAACCCAGTAGTAGCTCCTCTTTCTTCCCAGCCCCTGTTTCATGGGTGAACCAGGACCTTACAGGACCCACCTCATGGAGTGTGTGCTCAGGAAAAAGTAAGCCACCAGAGGTTTTTGGAGCACAGCTGCACGAATAACCCCATCTGCACGTAAATACGTGCAGAGGCAGTTCAAGGCTTCCCACCACCACAGGCAAAAATGAACTTTTCTGACCTAAGGCTGTGAAGCCGGGGGCTAGCAGAGGCCGGGGGGCAGTGGACCATGCTGGAGCAGGAACAGACGTAAGTCTGCTGCTTCTGCAGCTGCGGAGGCTGGGCTGCCAGCAGCGAGGTGGGCTCCCCTTTCCTCCAGCACAGACCTTTGCACCTGAGGCTTGGCTCTTCCTTCCGTGGCAGCAGCCAGCCTGTGACACTGGCCTTGAGCACGGTGGGACCACAAGTGTTTTGCATCCTCACAGCAGTCCGCTGTGCTGAGTTTGTTTTGCTCGTACATCAAAGTTAGCCCTGAATACTCATGGAAGACTTGGTGTGAAATGCATTATATTTAAGATGAAATTGCTTGTGAGTTTATACTATTGTGTTTGGTTACTGTTTAGAAGCTGGTGGCTATTATTAAGAGTACTCCCTTATTATCTGAGGTTCACATTTCCACATTTGTGTTGTTTTGCTGAATATAGCTCTTGTCACAGTGATCTGCAGTGTTGAAAGAGTATTCACTTTGTCTGAGTTGCTCTGCATTTTATTGGCTTAGCTGAAATGAGTTTCTCTGGATTTGGCCAAAACCACTAGCATATAGATGTCTTTTATGTGATTAGCCCTGTGGGCAACTTCTGGGAAAATACACGGCCTATTGAAGGCATTGGACACATGGACTATGTGAGGGCATTCACTACCCTTGTAGAGCCATAGGAGTGAAAAAATTTAGTGAGGATGACTGCTTGTTCTGCTTGCAAAATATTCAGTCCTTTTCAGGTAGGAAGAACCCCAGCAGTCAGTACAAGTGTTACCTTTCTGTACTTTTAATAGATACTTGAATTTCAGTAGTTTTGGGGTATGATTTATTTAATTCTTATGTGAGAAGAGAACCAGGCTGTAGTCATGTTCATATCACCTAAAAGTTACAGTAATACGCCTTCATGCATTAAATGTGGGTTTGGACTGAAGATGAGGACTGTTACCTTCTATTACATGGAGAACAAGCCTAAGAAAGAAAGGACAGTATGAAAAACTTTGTGAAAAATCTTCTATTGTACAAGAAACCATGCATCATATTTATATGGTGACTGGGCAAATATATTGTAAGATGTATGCTTTTTGGGAGTGTATTCGATGGTTTCTGTGATTTCCTTCTCAGACAGAATATGTTTTAATGATGGAGCTGAAGTCTGTTCACAGTTACCAGAATTACTCCAGATTTAACATGTGTGAGAGAGTAGTTTTAAACCAATCTTTTTAAAGCAGTGGGCACCTTCCATTATTTCTTGTGAAGATTATGTGTACTTATCATCGAACATGTAATTGAAAACACTCTAGAGATGAGATAAGTGAAGTACATTTTAATATGGATCTGCAGTCATTTAGTAGTTTACTAAGGACTAGCAGAGATCAGTAGACAGCAGTTTGGAAATGTCCCATTCTGTTTACTGGATTGCATATTTGTCTCATTACTTTCTGTTATTTCATCTTCTTTATGATGCCTTTTTTCTCAAGTATGTCATAACTTCCAGTTGCTTGAGTACTAGGAAGATTTTTCTTCAGATCCCATTTCTGCAGAATTTTTAGTCTAGCAAAAGGAACTAATACAGACACTGAATAGACAAATGACATATAAATTTGAAATTTCCAAAGATATTTCACTTTGGCAAAGGTGTTTTTGCCTGACAGTGAAAAAAAGCTCAGTATTTTAAAATACATTTAACTATACATTTAACTTCATTGAGGAAAAGAAAAAGCTTTTTTCATTTTAACTTTTGCTCCGTGACTGAAGTCTCCTGATTAAATGGGTCTGTAATTGTATATAAGAATGTAAATTCTCTTGTGGAATAAGAAGTCAGGAAAAAAGAGGAGGAATAAATAATCACTTTTCTCAAAGTCTGTGCTGGGATCAAGGCTCTTCAATATATTCATAAATGGTATGAAAAAAACCCAAGAAGTGACATAATTAAGTTTACTGAAATGCAAATGGTTCAGGACAGCTGAATCTAAACTCATTTGCGAAGATTTTTTGAAAGATTTTGCAAGGTTGACTCGTAGGTAATCTCATGAAATTCAGTTTATAGAAAAATCTCTCACTGTACATATGCTAAAGGCAGACTCTTAATTTAGTTAATATCCCCCAGAAAAAAAAAAAAAAGAAAACAGAAAAAAGCTTTGGGAATTATTTTGGGTACTTCTCTAAAAATTGATCTCATTGCTGCAGGATGTTATGGAAGCCAGATGTGGAAATGAATTCTCTAAGGGCTAAGATATATTCATGGCTTGTGTGTCTTTTAAAGACTATTTAAAACTACTGCACCTTGGCAGCTGTTATCTCAGTCCCTAAAATGATGATTGCTGGAGACAATGGATGACATACATCCTCAGGAAAGATAATACTCGGTGACTGACAGGGGTATTTTATATATTGCTGTTCTCTGCAATACTTGTATGCATGTTTTCCTCAGATGCATGCAGCCCACTAGCCTGACAAGATGACTCCCTTAGATGGAGAATGGTCATTTTCTGCTTTTGTGGGCATTATCTGGGATATTATTTTGTCACATGTTCCCGAAGTGCAGTGTCCCTGCCAAGCAGTTGCAGCCACAGCTGGAAGAGGTCTAGCAGGGAGCACACATTGTGCAATCTGATAATTTCCAGTTTGGGTCTGCCTCAGGAAATGTGACCCAAAATGGAAGTCTGTCAAGTTTCAAACCCACTTGAATAAGAATCATCACTAAATAGGCAAATTCTAAAATGACTTTGAAAGCCATCTGAGATAATACATAAATATTAGGCTTTGTCTTCCTTTCCAGCTGAACTATGTAGTTGCAATCTGGGGAAACAGAAGCCGGTGCAAACTCAAGCCCTACAGACTTTAGACTTTTTTTTCCTGTTGCTGGTGATCAAGAAAATTCTGGATTTACTCACTTCATAAACACTATACCCTTTGAGATACTTCGAATAGCTTCTGTTTGCAGTGTGTTTGAAACCAAGTTGGATTAGCTACAGTGTGTAAATGTGAACAAAATGGAATCCTTTCCAACCTAAAAATTAATGATATATTTAACCGCAAAAATGCTGAATAGCTTGATACGGAAACAATATTTCTTCAGTTATGGGTAACCAAACATTTTAACTTGCCAAATATAATAAAATGTATTATAACATGACTGTTACTGAGAAATAATACATTTTTTTTTTTTTTTTAAGAATTATTCTCACAAAATATGGATCTTTTTGTCCCATTCTTCTTGACTTTTCTTCTTCTCCTTTTCCCGCCATTAGTGTCCTTTGGGAAAAGTGAGGGAAAGGGAAAATGATAATCCAGAAGCTTAGGAAACCTAAACATTGGCCACACTTTCCAGTTTAAACAAAAAAAAAAAAAAGGCAAGCAAGAAAGAAAGAAGGAAAAAGCAACAAAATTCTGGCACAACATTGGTTCTTATTAATGGCTGTTTTGTTGAGAAACTATTGTTCACCTCTAAAAAGGAAATAGTTAAACAAACTGCAGATGGTTCAGTCTTAACATCCTCACTTAGTTCCAACTGTGCCTTGGAGAATTGCAAATGAAGAGACTGTTTACACAGGCTTTTCCCTCCTGTGAAGAAACAGCACCAGCACAGTCATGGCAGCTTTTCCCAATCCTTCCTCACACAGGACTCCTCCGAGAGCAGTTTTAGGTGGATTGGGAGCCTGAGACCGGAAAAGGACACAGTTAGCAGGCTGTGGGACTATTCCTCATTTCACATTGCCCTCTTGAGCTCAAGTTACCAGAAACGCAGCTTGGTGTATGGCCATGGATTCCACTTTCCTCTGGGAGGTCTTCCTTCCTTAGCGGACAACCAGTTAAGTCCTGATGGTGGACCTCCCACTTTTTTACTAATTCAGGAAGAAAAATCTCAGTAAAGGAAAGCAAATACAAATTTTGCTAACTTTGAAGGGGGCAAAAAATTGTCCCTTGGGTTTTACTCAAGACTTAGCCAAGAAAATTTTCTGTGAACAAAACACAAAGGAGAACATCAGAAATATGACATTTCTGCCTCCATGCAGAAGTGGCACCAAAGCCTTGGATGGTGGCTTGAGAGACAGTCAGCAGTGTGTGTAGGCATATGGATCCAGTTTTCCTGCCCTCTGACTAAGATGACGGTAGGATTACAGGATTCTTCTCAGGAGGCAGGTGTTGGGGAGAGGCTGGAAAGGGTTGGTTCCTTCCCTCAAATCCCTTTGTAGTGCTCCAACGCAAAACCCCCTGTGTTTTCAACCTCTCCCATAAGGACAGAGCCATGAAATTTCCCAGATGGATTTCTGCATTGGGTTAGAGTTTTGTCTTTACAGCAGTTTAAAATAATGGAGTCTTTTTAGAAGTAATAATTTCTTAACTGACTCTAATAAAAGCTTTTTTTTTTTTTGTTTTTTTTTTTGTTTCAGTGTATAACTGTAGATCTTTCAGGTAAGATGAAATGCACGGACCTTTTTTTTATGGGGACTGTGTTCTGAAATTAATTCCTATTAGTGTATGTAAGAATGACCTCTAGCTTTGGTTTTCTTCCAATAGCTTGTGAAGATACAGCTGCTTTTGGTCATTTTTATGAGTGAAAATCTAAATAATGTTTTACATCTATTAGACTAAATAGAAAAGAAATTTGGAAGCAATTCAGTGATGCCAAAAAATAGAAGGATATATGCAGGAATGTAAATTATATGCAGAGATGCTATGGTTGTAAGAATAAGTGAGAGCAGCTGTTGAAGTACTGGGAAACTAGTGCTGCACTTTATCTGGCATTGAAGACTTAGGCCAGGTTTCCCTGGGTGTGACTGTACCACTTGGAGGGAACCTGAGCTGATGGTGACACAGAGCTCTGTGAAGGCACCATCAGATGTGCAGCATGCTGCACCAGGACAACCATCTATCAGGGCTTGTTGGCTCAGGGGCAGTGCTGCGCAAAAGCGTCTGTCCCCCTCTAGGGCTCCTGCTGGTGTCCTTGCACCTCATCTCAGAGACATGTGGATCCCAGACACTGAGTACACAAGGGAAGGAGAAAACTTCTTCTCTGGGTCCATGCAGGAGCACTGAACACAACTGGGTCTGTGGGATCTAGAATCCCCAGGGACCGTGTTGTCAGCATTGCCCAACTTGTCTTCATGGGTACAGTGGAGAGGAGAGGGCTTCTGCCCAGGGCTGGGGGCTGTTTGTGTTGGCTGTCGTCTGTAAGCAACCACTTGTTGAGGTCGCATAAGCAGATTGCAGTGCTGTTTTGCCTCTTGCTCCTCCTGAGCCAAGCCTGATGCACTGGAGCTGGAGCTGTGGTGGTCCAGGTAAGGCAGGATCTCAAGGCAGTGTCTCGTTCCTGTTAAAAAGACTCTTGTGAATGGTCTCCATCCTGAAAGCAAGTACAGGGAGTTATTACAGTAACCTCTCAGAAAGACAAAAAATGCAAAACATAGTCTAAAATCTTCTCATGTCTAGCTTCTACTCTGTAACAGCAAGAACTTCTTCTGGGAGATATTATGTGGTTTTGAGTGACTTACCCAGTTTTTAGCCTTTAATAAAATTATTTGGGAGGGGTGGGAGAAAGGACACTCATTTATTAACTCATAATTCATTGGATTAACTTTTTTTTTTTATTTTAATGGACAAAAAAAATCCTACTTGAAGACTGCAAATCAAAAACGTATATTGCTTCTGCCAAAAATCTGTCTTGACTGCTTTGCCTATGGCAAACTATGAAGTATAAAATACTTTACAATAAATTGTGACTTTCAAGTGGACTGTATAAGAGCCTCGTTTTTCAGTCACATTTTTACATGCTTGATCTTCCTTCCACTTTTGCTGTTGCAAAATGATCTTAACTCCACTGTTAGCAGGGGACCTGGAGAACTGTGACTCTGGCAGAGTCAGAATGTCCAGCTCTGTTTGCCTGAAATGATCATTAAATTAAATTTATTTTTTATGACTTGTTTATTGCTGATGCTGATTAACCATCAATGCTTGGGAGGGAAGGAGCAGAGAGCTCACTGCTCATTTAATTGGACATTAGCACATCAGCCAAAATGGTTCTAGCACTACAATCTCATTCCCGATGGATGAAGGAATGCTAGACTAAAGGTCTATTTCCTCCTTTTCAGGCACATGCACTATTCCCAGTAACCCAATTATACGGCTTTCTTCACACTTTATCCATAAAATGCAACTAACCCATCAAAAACAAGTGAATCCTTACATCCTGCCGTTTTATAGCTCATAAAGCCAACTTCACCCATTTTACCCAAAGGAGTGTGCAGCCAAAACCAGGACAAAGCCAGTGAAAAAAAAAGAATTGTGTGTGTGTGTCTGGCTCTGTATATGAATTATGACTATTCAAGGGAAAAAAAAAATGGAATGATTGCCAAAAAGCCAAGTGTGTAAAGGGACAGCTGGAGTTTTATGCTGGAGTTTACAATGCATTACTGTTCAATAAAAAAAGGAGTCCTTTACAACAGCAGCTCACGCATCACATGATACATAAGCTACCTCTGAATACTGAGCACCTTCTTCAAAGGAAATGTCATTTTCTATTGAATTTGCTATTAAAGGAACAGTAGGTGATCTAGCTAGAGATGTGTCATGGTGTGGAAAAGATCTGATTCCAATGCTTATAATGGTTTGGTAGTGGACCTACTAGCTGCAACAATCCTTTCCTTCCCATCGCACTTACACTTTTTCTCTTTTCAATGGTAGTGGGCTAAAAAACCCGGGCCAAGGTTTTAAGATTTGGCAAGAGCAAATAGCTGTTTGGGTGCTCACAATGAGGGAGGAGAAAGGAAGGAAGAAAAGGCAGGAGGCAGCTGAATCTTTGTCTGAAGAATAACTGGCAGTAGTCATGTCCAAATTGTCTGACTGCCTTGAATTTTCAGAGAAGGTTTGATGCGTAACCAATTTTTTTCCCATAAAGACCAATCAAGTTCCTTTGGATGCTTATAAGGTATTCCCCCCTTTGCTTATTTTATATTCTGCCTGCCTGCAGGAATGGTTATTATGTGTGTAGAAACTCCAGGCTTCTTCCCTGTTACTGCTTGTCGAAACACGGGGACATCAAGAGATATCCTGGAATAGGAGGAGAAAGAGTGGGAGACTGGCAAGCAAGAGAATAACAAGGTTTTAAACAAAAATTTGTAAGGAAGGGGTAGAGTCAGGACAAAGAAAGTTAGAGGATGATAAAGACTGCTGGGAGCACAGGTACGGGATGTTCAGGGTAGCACACTACTAGGTCATGGCGACAGCAGTAAAGAGAAGTATTTCTTTGGTCTAGCCATTATGATTTAGCCATCAGAGAAGATTTCTGGCTCTCCATGTGGAGAGGGCAAATGACCCCTGCAGACACCCTGTAAAGCTTGTGTTGCTGACCCATCCATGCTGCTGTCTCCCTCTGTTGGTCCCAAATTTCACCCAGATAAACCACCTTTCTACAGGCCCCGATGGATGTTGGCTGAGATCAGCCACTCACCTGTGCTGCCTCCTTGAACTTGGTATGTCTCTACATTTCTGCTGACTTCAAGGATGTCCTGCTTGGGTTCAATGCAAAGCAAAACCATGAACCTGATGCTTACCTGTATCCTGCTTCTGGAGACAACAACATTTATGCTGTTGGTGTACTGTCACTGTATATCTTCAGATACCTTATTTTCTCATTCTCTCTAAACCCTGTGATTTTATAATGCTAAGAACAGAAGGTTAAAGCTTGTAATATTACAAGCATTCATGACTTGTGTTATTCATGATATTTAATTTTCTTCCAATAGTTCCATCAGTTCTTGAATAATGTGATTATAAGTACTGCTCAGCTTTGGTACTTGCAAAAAGTACCAAATGGCGGAGAAACTCTGAACATATGGATTGTAGATTGCGAAATGAGGAATAGGAAACTGCCTATATGATAAATGTCACAGCAAAACATGATGGGGGAGCCTAAATGCAAAATGTAATGATTTCCTGAAACCAGCTAGACAGCTGATAAGCACTGATTTTTCTGTTTCTGAGCAGTGCACAGGATCTGGCTAACAATGTTGCTGTTCAAGAGCCATATTTAATGGTAATCACAATGTACTCAAATTCATTGAGTTTTGTTGGTTTTATCTTTTTCTTTTTTCCAAGGAAAAGAACAGTAGTGTTAACTAAAAGAAAACAAGTTGAATTATGTAAGCTTCTTAAAAAGAAATAGAAATAAACAGGCAAAAGAGAAAATAAAATGCTTGCAGGTGGCACAGAGATTTTTTAATGAGGCCCAGTGTAACACAAAATAGCCTATCAACAAATAAAGCAATTTTGAAAGGAAACTCAAAGGAAAAGGCTGATTCAACAGTGCTATAAATGAGGCTTTTTTGGTAAGGGAGCCTATCAGAAGTAAACAGAAACTTTCTTTAAGAAGTGGATGGTGTGCCCAAGCAGGGAAACTAGAAAGGATTATAAGCAAGGGAGGTTAAGTGGAAACCTCCATCAAAAAAAAAAAAAAAAAANAAAAAAAAAAAAAAAAAAGAACAAAAAGGTCTCAAGGAAGAACTTTTAAAGGCAAAAAAATTAATAATAACCCCTTTTTACAAACACATATATCTTCCAAATTGTCTGCAAGGCCAATGGAAGATGAAAGGATAATGGAAGCGCTTGGGGAAGATAAGGACCCACACAAAGTTAAATTAGTTGTTTGTATCAGTGCTTACAGAGGAAAAGCTTAGGGAGTTTCTCACAGCAGATGAGTCACAGCAGCTCCCTCCAGTTGTGGTTTTGGGATAGGCTTGAGTGTGTCTAAATCCACACTGCTTCCAAATGGGGCAGTTCTGGTCTTGGAGCCTCACTGACCCTGGCCATGCTGTCCCGCTCCCTCCCTTGTGCCAGGATTAGCAACTTTGCAGACGTACGGAAAAACAGATTAAGAAGATAATCCCATTAATTATCAGGCATTGGGTTTAAGACAAAAGAAAGCAAGTTTGCTTGTTTTGTTTTGTTTTGTTTTGTTTTGTTTTTTCGTGTAGTGCATAGATAAATGATGCTACGGGATGTTATGGGGATCCAAAGGTCAATCAGGTTGCGAAGGCAGCTGGTGAATTTGTAAAAAAGGATCATCCAGGGAGAATAACATTTCTAATCAAGGAACAACCATGTCAGTAAACTTCAGTACTGTGGGAAGGTATAATGGAGAAGTGCTTTCTCTGATTTTATGTCTTTCCTGAAGTATTTCCTATTGGCCTCTGTCTGGGTAGCAGGCTAAACGGACTACTGCCCTGAAGACATGCCATTCTACTCTTTATGACACCAGAAGGAAACTAGCGGGAACCAAAGAGCACCTCTCAAAATGTTATGATTTTAGGCCAGTCTTAGGAGAGTTGGAGATGTAGCACTTCCTCTGCTATCAAGTATTTGAATGTATCTCACATGCAGGGTAAGTATGGTGGTGATTACAGAGGTCAGTTGATTTTTCCAATATAAATAGTTAACAATAGCAAGCATTTTCATGGAACAAAGGAGAAGGAATCAAGTTTTTCTTTTTTAATCCACCTTCTGTTCCAGTGTAAAAAAAAATTAAAAAGCACATACAGTTTCCGCTGTACAAGAAGACAAGGAGGGTATCACTGCACTCCCAGGAACTACAATTAAGAAGACCTGTCCTTTTTCCCTGCAAAATAAATCGTTTGATCCACACTGAGACTAAACAAAGATTTCTCTGTTTACTTTTGGAAGCACTAAGCATCAAGGCACTACCACTAGAGGATAATCTATTAAAGAAACTTTCTTTGTGTTCAAGTCCAGCCTTTGTAGAAGACTTTGTCACGACATCTTAGTAAAATATTGCTATATTACCTTAGTTTTCTCATGGCAAAAGTGCATTTGTAAATATTCATTGCTGCTTAATTGTCTTTAAAACAAAGGAGAATGGAAGGAATAAAAAGTGTGCATCTGGAAGCATTTTGTTTTTATCACCATTTCCCCCACAGTTAGGGACATTGAATTTCTGCATCTCTTACATTCGGTTACTTCATGTTGTAAAAGCTTCAGTGCAGGGTACAAACACACCAAGTTTAGGTAATCTTTTTCATGACTCACAGCTTCCACAACCAATGAGAACTTACTGTTAAGCTAAAAAATTAAGCCTACCGCACGCTGCCAGGCCTGAGGCTGCAGAAGGTATCAGCTGTAACCACCGGGCTAAATAGTTGCATAGAAAGGAGAACACAATTGATTCCAACTACTGGATCTCTGCAAGAGACTGAGACTTATTAGAGGGCAGAAGAATGAAAGCAGATGGGAGACTTAGACTGCATCAAGTGATTTAAAGATGCATGGATGAGCCTTTTATTACATGGGATGATTGATGATGCACCAGAAACTAGTGCTGACCACACTTGTAAGAATTAATTTGGAGGCCCAATTAGAGCTAAACTGTTACTTAGTCCCAGGTTGTGAAAGAAAATCTAGCCATTTGTCCAAGGGCATCTAAAGGTTTTGGATAGTTATCCGAAGAAGGAAACATGGCTATGCCTGGCTTTGCTGTGCTGTTTTTAGCGTGTCTGCCTCTCGTTTGGTCTTACATGTTTACTTTTCTTCCTTTCTAATGTAAACTGCACCACCTGCCTCCACATGAGAGTCAGTATGCAATGCTCAGTAACAGCCTGTATCAGAGTCAACTGAAACTTTAATACTAGAACCATTTTATGAATATTATCTGCTCGGACTGTAATCTACCTCCAGACAGACAAGATAGTGGTGTGTTGATGCTGTGTGTTCCTGCTTATTGTCAGCAGTCTTGACAATTATGTTTTATTTCCCTTTGAGCCTGCACCAACAAGCCAGAAGGTGCCGGCAGTGTCTGCACTCGGGTCTTTCATTCTTATCTTCATCAAGTCCTGGGGGCAAGGAATTTACTGCATGTGAATGTGTTGGCTTGTTTTGATAAAACTTGTGGTGGAAAATCCAGATTCAACACCTATACAGCCACAGGCAAATGTCAACTGTATTTCCACCATGAGTGGTATAATGGGTTGAGGAGCTTTATTAACCATAGATGTGCCTATTGTGGGCTGGGTGAAAATAAAGCATAATGTTATTTTTTTCACAAAAAAAGTGATCAATAATGGTTTTCATTCACACCCTGTGCCTGTGTCAAAAACCTAGCGGCCTGCTAATGAGAGTACTGGACTTTTTTCTCCCATTGCTAAGTCAGCATGCTGAGCTGAGGTTTTGAAATCCCATGAAATCGTGGTTAAAACTGTCATCTAGTGAATATGACACCGATGTCTTCAAATATTGCTCCAAGCATTTTGGTCTGAATTTTCCTTCTGCTTTGCCTCTGAAAGCGCATAACTATTTACCACAGCAAGTGAGTGATGCCTAGGGATACATTTTTGGACACCAAATTGTGATCAACAGCCGCAGCAAAGTGCTCTTGAGCTCTTGTGAGGCATTGACTACCCAGAGATCTTCTCCTCCTCCTCTTATGACAACAGTTTGGGTTTTCAATTTTGACGGTGCTGATCTCCTTCAGGATGCTCCCAGCTGAGGCTGTCTCAGTTCACGATTCTGTCTCAAGTTTATTCCAAATGTGTGACAGCCAAATGATGGTGATGTTTAATTTGTTGTTGTGGTTGTTCTAAGGGCTGTGGCTGGAGAAGCCACCATGTACATACGTCTCTGCAATATTTCATAGACCAAACCTCCCAGTCATCCAAAAAGCATGGGGTTCCTGCCATCTCCAGAGGCTTATGTTCAAAATCATCCTTGAAAGTGAGCTAAGGGTTTTGGAGATGCATAAGGTCCTTATGCAGGAGAAAAAACGCGTGGAAGATGCAGAGCAGAGCAACGTGGGGGGTAACTTCTTTGAAGACCTATTTGGACAGACCATAATTCCTATTGCTCTACTGATGTGATTCAACCAGCTTTGTGTCCAGGCATCCAGGTCTTCCAGTTCAAATCTCTTGTCCTGAACAATGCTCTGAATTGATGCTACTGGTAGCAGGAAATCCTGATTATTTTAGTGCAGTGGCAAGGTCAGCTCTTCACATCTACATGGGATAGCATTAAGGAAAATGAAGGTTTAGGATGACGGAAGACAGAATAGATAATAAATTTACTGTGCCAGCTTTTCATTGATTTCTTAAAGAAGCCACACTGCTGGCACAGGTACCTGGAAACAGGTCTAAGTACCATTTGGGCAGCTTGTTACAAGCACCTTCTTAGTGCTTCCTCCACATCCCCTTTGTCTCTGTTGAGCTCCTGGATGAAAGAGAGTCAACCCAGCCAAAACATCAACAGATTGAGACCAAGTTTCTCATGTAGGCTGACTCTTGCTTTTTGTCAGGCCTTTTATTGGCAGAGAGATAAACTAGGGTTTGCGTCCTTCTTTTTTTTTTGTTGGTGGTTGTTGTTTGTTGTTGTTGTTTGGGTTTTTTTCGTTTTTCCAGAGGTACTACCTAATGAGAGTTTGGAATTGACTCAATAAAGTGTTTTGTTGCAGGTGAGTTAGTATACTTTAGAGCCAGGATGAAGGCATTTGAACTCATAAATTGTGAGAGCGTGCCATAATGTCTAAAAACCCTAATGATGTTTAGGCATTATGTAACCACTGTTAAATAAAGAGGTAAACTTTTGGATGTGTCCCAGTTGCACTGTATCACTACATCTAAGAATAGTAGAGATTTCTTGTGAGATGCATTCTTCTTCCATGAAGTTTGTTTGTAGAGCAACACAAAGAAGTACATGTACTGAACCAGCTTTAGAGGCTTTGTATGATACTAGTGCCCTTATCAGAAATCTTGCAAATTTCTGTATTTACCAAAAACATTTGCTGGCGTGAAACAACAGTGTATTTTGCTTTCACATAACTGGAAAACACCCTTCTCTCCAAGCTTCTTGTGTTCAGAGTATTTTCCTGCAACATGTATTTTTGTGTACCTGCCCTTGCAGACAAACCTTGATTAAATGAGACAACCACCTAAACCTTCGTGCCCCATCCCTGCTTCAAGAAACAATTGAGGAATGAGCAGCAGGAAGAAGAGTAAGACCTGTATACATTTCAGTATAGTGAAACCAATGTTTAAACTCCCTACGGTAAATTTGGTAGAATTTACTGTTCAGTGCTCCATCCTGGGTGAGTGTCCTAACTGCTACAGGCATTTCCTGTGCTGAGGTTTCTGTCTCCCATCACGTTCCTTCCTTAAAAGTTCAGAGGTACTCCTTCTTATCCCTACCACCTTTTGCGTATCTTTTGGGTCATTGTCATCCTTTTTTTGGACTTGGGGCATGTTCAGTGCCAGATGATAACAATTTCTCAGCCCGCTTCATTGGCCTGACAGCCCAAAGAGAGGAAAGTGGTTTCATTACAAATTCAACATTTAAGAATGCTAATACTGATGTGAAATGATCATAAGCCCTGTGAAAATTTTTATCTCAATTCAATTAATTGTTCTTACGAGCGTTTCACTCATATCGGCATTAGAGGGACAGAACCCATTGGATCTAAGGGTCACTTTCTGGCTGAAAGCTGTAGCAGTTCACTAAACCTATTTTACTATCAAGAGAGCTGAGTCTATACAATGGTCCTTGCTACACTTCATCTTTCTCTTCACTTCCACACTGAATTTCATGGAAGAAGTCAAATGAGCAAGTTTTCTCTGTGTGTTATTGTTAAATTATTTGTTAGTTCAAACAGGAGGCACCAAGCACTCCTTTTGCTGTCTTTGAAGGAAGTTCAGACTATTGCGTTTGTCACGCTGCTCAGTTGAACTTACTGCCAGACACAAACACGACAGAGCAGATGCTGAATAGCATTCACAGTTCCTGAAGAAGCTTGTTACGTACTGGAATCAGCATGAACCTGAAAGTGGATATGGAGGTTTATTTATTCTCCTTTCTCTTCTTGGATGGCAGGGGGGAAGACATTTCTTTCTTTTTCTCCCTTTTTTTTTGCGCAGTAAACAAAACAAGATATTCACATTCACCTTAGTAAATGGACGGATGTTTCCCTTGTTGTAAAAATAAGCATCAGTCAATGGCTGAATGTGTGGCCGTAATAAGATACATCTCTATATCACATGTGTTTTCAGACAAAAGAAGAGAGAATAAAGGCCTGACTCTAAGTCAGGAAGAGCTCCATGGAAGTCAGCAGCAGCAGCTCTGGTAGGTTATTTGTCCTGCTGTTTCCCGCTCAAGTTTGATTGCGTGGTCCAAATCACACCAATTTGTATTAACCATTTCTACAGTTCCCAGAATATCCTGCTTTCTGCCACCAGCATCTCATGCTTACATGGTGCTCCCCTTGCCAGAAGATCATCACCACCTTTTCAATGCGATACACCAAAATTTAAACAATAATTATGTTCTCATGTTCTGTGACTGAGTTTTCTCATGCCAATCATTTTGTCATTGTTTCCTTGCATCTTCCCCTTTGGCTTCTCTTTTGGGGAAGAGATTGTGTGCTTTGTGGGCACAAAACACACAGGGCACTGAGTTTGTGTTCACATTAGATCAGAATCCAAGGGCTGTATTGCCAACACTTGTAGGGAAACACATGGGCATAGAGGTGAGATGAGTATTTTCTCCTGTCAGTTTTCGTCACGGAAGGAGAATTTCATCATATGCAGATGCTAGGTTCATTATTCCATGGCTTTGGTGGGATTGATCTCAAAGAGCTTCAGTTGTCCAAAAGGTAAGTATCTTATGTAAGTTAAACTTCTTGGAGTCTCACTGTTATTGGTGGAGAACACCATGTTTGTTCAGGGAGTGTTTCTACTTACATATCTTAAAATGGAATATTAACCATCTGTCCCTCTGGTGACTACTGACTATTGAGTCAAGATAAGCAGTTTAGACTAGAAGCTGAGCTTGTAAATAGTAAAAATTGGGCTAAACAAATCCCAGCCTGAAACCCTAGTGGATGGATTGCTGGGATCTTTGTCAGACTGGAGGATTCTGAGGTCAGGGACAGAGAAATTAAGTTTGAAAGGAGAATGCAAGACAGTTTACCTTGAGATCCTTTAGCAGGTGCAGGAAAGCTGGAGTTAGGACCTTTCAAGAAACATTTATAACCTGCAATAAAACATTTGTAAAATGAAGATTGGGTTTTCTGTTGTAAGGGTTGATACTGCTAAAAAACCCAGAAAGATAGCAAGTCAAGCAATACGTCTTATAAGCTGGCAAAAGTAACATATGCAGGATCATTAGCTTCACTTCCAGAAATGCAACCTTCCTTTCTGTGCCATGCCTAGGTAGACACACAAATACCTGCAGCCCACCTCCTCATTTCCATACACAGGCACAAGACATACAGTTTTCAGAGTATTTCGATGAGTCTATCTGTGGATAGGTGAGGTGTTTGATCTGCAGCACGCCACACCAGTTAGCTGTGAGCTGCAGCGCTTCCAGACAAGACTTGCTCTCCAGTCGGACAGCTAGAAATGCAGGTGGAGTGGATGCTCAACTATCTGCACCTGGCTGTCTAGACAATGTGTTCCTACCTATAAGCTATCATCTGTGTTGATAGTATCTCTTGCCCTTCAAGCTGTCCCTTTGAAGACTGCCGCGGCCTTATATTTTTGCTGTATTTGTTTATAACGTGGCTTCAAAGGGTAAAAGGATAAATGAAATTCTGTTTCCGGACTCAAGCTAGCTGGCAACAATGCAGTGAAAAGGAAAGGCTTTGCTGAGTGTTTAGCCTCCTTGCTCTCTGGGTTGCAAAACCTGCATGGTTGTAGGTTCAAAGACATGGAGCTAAACAAACTGGTTGTATCTGATGGTTACATCCCTTTGCCTGCATGGAGTTCATCTAACCCAGATCATAAGTCCTTTGGGAATACAAACCAGGGTTGGTTCAAATCCAGTGGAATTGCGTTTCATCTGGTGACACAGATCGCAGCCATGCAAGTTATTCTCTTTCCTTTTGTAGGTACTGCTTCTGTTTTTATGATAATGCACCATTTTTGGCTTTGTTTGTCCATTGATTATCTTTCTTATTTTGTCTAATGCTCTGTCATCAATTTCTGGGTCCTGTTCAGGTTCTTTGGCCCATCCGCAAAACAGCCTAAACTCTGCTTTGCATTCGAGGATGCACAGGTCCATCACCCATGCTGTCCTCATAATACTTCTTCTGCTGTAGATAATACTCTTTTCCATAAGAAATATTATGTGACAGCTTATCAGCTCAGTTGCCTAATTGCATTTATTGATCTAACTCTTATTAATGTCTTTAGGGGCTTGACTTCATCCAAGGTCACAGTTATGGAGTTTTCCAGTAGCTGTTCCTTATTCCTTTCTTACAGTGTATGACAACTTTCTATATTTCATAATTTTTCATATTGCTGAGGTACCTTATGTTCGGAAGACACTATCAGCATATTTTGTTTACCAGAGAAACACATTATTAAGGAGACTAAGCAGATAATTAATTGCTTGGGGAAAAGTTGTGACAAAAGAAACTGAGTTTGAGAAAATTAGAGGTACCTGGGAAAGGAGTTATTAATCTCCCACATGTATTTTGCACTAGGAAAGCCTTAATAGAAGCACTCCACAGAGGGTACCTGCCTCCAGCTATGATAAAATGTATTTGCAAATCAGGAAGCTTTATATTTAGTACTACTCAGAGAGAGAGAACCTGCTTTTTGCATACATGATGATCATGTCTAGAAAGCTAAATATTCTTGGTGAATGTGATCAGAAAAATAACCACAGAAGTAGGTAGCAATACCTTCAGATACTTAGTTAGCCTTCTGAATTTTTCTGTTAAATAGGTTTACACTGAGACTGCAGGGAGAAAAACCTACAATTTCTTCTTGTGCTCTAAATTAAAATTTGCACAAATGTGGAAGAGTCACAGCCTTCCAGTTACTTCTTGTAAGTGTGAAATTCTAGCGCCAGAGACAGCTTGGTGATGCAGAAAATACCTGACCTCCTCAAGAAGTGAGGCAAAAGAAGAAGAGTCATTTATAAAATGATATTTTATTACTGAATTAAGCAAAAAGAGCAAATGCTTTTCATCTTATCAATCTGACACCTTAGTCTAATCATTTGAATATAAATAATATTGTGATTTTGCATATGTAAGTCAATATAATGATAATAAATGGAATGTTTTCTTTGTAAGACATGCAGTGTAGATTTCCTTCCTACGAGTCAACTATGTAAAGTGTCCCTTTACTTTCCTCCAGGTACCTAGGTCTTTTCTGAAGGAAGCAAGAGAAGCTGTAGGTAACTGACATCTTAGCAAAAACCCAACGATTTTGTTTTTTCTTTTTCAGGTAATACTAAGGTCTTGAGCAATACATTTTCAGGACTTTAGATTGTTGAGTATCTGGACTTAGGATTACAGGTATATTTTGGTCTATATGGAATTTGTGATTGATACTATCCCCTTCTTTTTCCAGGTATCCTCTGAGAAGACAGCCTTCCATTTCTGGTATTTACTGTCTTGTCACCCTTGTGACCATAGCTGAAAATACCCTTCTGACAGTGTCTCTGTGTCCCTGAGCCAGTTGCTCTTCTTGATGGACAGAGTAATGGGAAATCCACCATTGCTTACCAATGCCTTTCTGTGTGTTTTGCAGGATTTTATTTCTGATCAGTTCCAGCTCATTTAGGCCTGTGACATTTACAATATGTTGGACATTTCCAAGTGCTGGTGTTTTGAGCAATCCTTAAATCAACAATATATTTTGAAATTGGATGGTTTGCCCCTTTTGCTTCCTGATCTCAGGAAAGACCACATCCCATGAACTGCTATTTTGATGTAAGCATGGTTGTGTGCAAAAAACCCTGCATAACAATGATGAACAACTGCATGGTTGTGGGTCCTGGAGGCCGGTGTGCACAAAGAGTAAGGGAGAAAAAAAACTTTGAACAGTGAAAACATTAAAAAGACTCATGAGTAACACAAAACAGTGTATTAATGGGTGACATGACCTTCATGATTCTGAGGAATCTGTCCAGCAGGCTGCTTTCTTACATGCTTTGTCTTCTGCCTTTCTGAATATAAGCTCTTCCAGGAAAGAAGTGTTTGCGCAGCACCTTGTCTGTTTGGGAAGCCACTGTAGTCCAAATTCCACTGGATAAGGCAGAAAGTGGCGCAGAATGAAGGAAATTATACTTCCTGCTCTAGCTCTAAATCATGTCAGACATGATAGCTGAGTACTCCGCAGTCTGAGCCCGGTTTAATGACTGCAACCCTGAAAAAAAGAAAGCTGGTATTTAATCATATTTTTCTTTGAAACTTTAATCTAATAAAAGATATCATTTTCTCTATTTTGTGTTGTTTAACGGATAACAACTACCACACTAGGCTGAAGGTATTAAATCCTTCTTGTTCTTCCTGCTACCTCTGTGACCACATCCAAATGCCCAGGAAAATTTATCAAGCTGAAGGCATATTGCTGTCAGTTTCACATCCTAAAACGAGTTGAGAGCAGGCTTAATCCAGCTGTTTTCTGGGTACTTTAATATGTAGTCTGATGGTGGTAGACTAGTTGCAGATGCACAGTGTAATCATGTCTGTATGATCGTAATTATTTTAGCAGCTGCCATTACTTTAGATTTTTCCAAGAATGAGTAGTTTGTGTGCAAGTTGTGGAATGAGCTATTTTGCCTTTGTGAGATGGTGAATTTATAACCGGACTGGGGACTGCTTTGGATTCTTATCAATTCTTTCAAGATTTACAGCATATTATTTCCTCTGCAAATGGATTTCTAACATACAATTTGTTTATGTTGTAATCCCACCAGCTTTTGTGGAAGAAACCTTCAAAATGAAAAGCTGTCTTTGAAGTAGAAACTGAAAGCAGTCAGTTCAGCAATTTAAGGGGCTGTAACTGATGAAAGTTTCTATAATTTATTATTAGAGGAATGTCATATTCATATCTGTGTCAGTTGAGTCACCTAATGAAACTCACATGGGAGAAAGGATATTATCCTTATGGCACCCACAGCAGAGGTATTCCAGATTTGGACAGGATGGTCCAAGCCAGAGAGTGTACACAGGGCAAAGCAGCCGCAGCTGATCCTGGAAGATGTGCCTCAACAAGTGGAAAGTGTTGGTTAATAGGTGTAAGATCAAGGTTTTGGCTAATACACTGGCTGATATACCAAAGGAGCATACGGGCATCTGGCTACTAACTCTGCCTGCCATGACTGCTCATCTATTCATCGCTTGTTATCACTGTTCAGGCTGCTGGTCACTCATTAAGACTGGAGAAAGAGCACGAGGCTTGTAATGTCAGGGAATTGGTACGAGGACAAATATTTACAAGGTATAAATCAGTGTGGTCTTGTAAAGCTCAATTAAGTTATGGTGTTTACTTATACCATGTCCTATTTCAGGAAAGCCTGAAGGCTGGTCTTTAAATCCACCCCTATTCAGAGGAGTAGCCACATCCAGGAGGTATAGATTTCCGCCTGAAAACTTTGTAATCTTTATATGACTGCAACTGAGAAAAAATGGATTATAAGAGTTCACCAGACACAACCATCCAAAGAAGATTTGTCAAAACCCTAATAATCATGAAATGGGGGGTGGAGGGAGAAAGACCTGAAACTGAAAGCAAATGCATAGATGCCAACTATCCTTTCCTCTGGTACACGAATCTTTCTTTCTAGGTCTCCACAGTTGTTGAGCAAAGGTAGGAAATGTGACCAAAATATATCCAAAATAGGACCTCTAAAAGCTGAGAAGGTAAACAAAATGATGATAAAATTTATTTTAAATCCAATGACTTGTTGGTAGTCTAATCTAATTCCTATGTATTCGTTGTGAGTGGACAGGAAAGGTAGTTTGTCTTTGCATCTTCCTCACCTCAGAGCCACTAATCCCAAGAGAAATATCTCAGCTTCCAGCTAAAGTATTTTCTGGGGAGGTGCCATTTTATGACAATCAATCAATCAATCAATCAATCAGTCATTCACTGTTTTAGGATGTCAGTTGTTTGTAGGATTAATACTCTTAAGCCTAAGCTTCAGCTTTCTGTTGGAAAACCAGTATAATTTGAAAAATTTCACCAGAACAGTTTGGAAAAATATAGAGAAATGTCAAGAGACCATCAAGAGAAAGTGCCAGAAGTACGAGTTTGAAGTCTGGAATGTAGCACAGAATGAACACACTTCAAGGAACTGCAAAGGGAATGGTCTGTTGGCACTACTTCAGGTGGGAACTTAATGCTAGTAACAAAATTTCCCAACTAGAAGAAACTGCAATCATGACAACAGAAAATAAATATTTTGTGTTACAAAATAATGTTTTAGAGAGATGGAGACAGAAACCAACGAGGTTTGTTAATATTTACTCTTCCATGAGAATTTCCCATCATCTCCCTCCAAAATATTATCAGAAAATCCTCTGCAGAGGACAACAGTGCTGCGCTTTGGATCTGTTTGCAATTCATAGCAGCTCTCCCTTCAGTTTTCTGAAAACAGCAAACTGATAAAATATCATGAACAACTTTCTAGTGTGGAGCTTTCGCAAGCTCTTTGCTTGGACACCGATGATGGGTTAAACCAACTTGGCACTAGGAAGCTGACATTTTACTTTCAAAAGGTCAGTTACAGCACTGACAGCTTCAGCGACAAAATGTTGTCAAAAGTATGAGTCCAAAAAGATAAAGATATCGTGTGTGCTGTCTGTGTGCTGGGTGGCCCCAGTTTATTTTACAGTGAACATTGCAAACAAAAATCTGGAGGGATACAAGACCTATGACTAAGAAAGAGCTGTACGCAGGATGGTACATCATAACTTTTAGTTTCTGATGTACAACCTGTTGAAACAGTTTCATGCAACATTGCTCATTCCTGTTCCCAAAAATGCTGTTTACTGAGAGGAAAATTCAAATCCCAAAGTTCAGAAAATAAAGCTCAATTTTTTTCTGTCTGCTTCAGCAGCCACTGTTCCTCATTTTTAGTTCCCCTCCCTTCTCTACCACTTCCATTGCTCCTGTTGTTTCAGCTGCTACGCCGTTTCCCTTTCATCTTGTCGATCCCTGCCAGCAGTGAGGGTCCGAGTTCCCATTCCCCTGGGGCTGGGGGCAGCTTTCCTGCACTTTGCTTGCACTGCTGAGATGAAAAGACCATTGCATTGTTTATATCCCATGATACCATCTTCCTTTTGGTACTTAACTCATAGGCGCAGTGTCCCCTTCTCTCCTTCTGAGAGCATACAGCATTTCCCAGCTTCAGGGAAAGGTTGAACAGCAGCGTCAGAAGGATATTTATGTGTTGGACGTCTGTCATGCTGAGGACTCAACTGCCCAGGAGGCTTTCGTCTTCCTAGAGCTGGAGCTAGGTGTGTCCAGAGGGAGAAGACGAGCAGGATTGAGGTTGATTATTTGTAAGGATGCTATTGCAGAACAAGTCACCTCTGGGGGACTCTGCAGGTGCAGGCCATTTGCACTCTGAGGCCCCGCTTTAGACTTATGTCTCTTTAGGCAGAGGCTCATTCCTTTCCAAGCTGTTACCCCACCATCTCTTTGAACAAATGAATAAGCAAACTGCTTGGGTTCATGGTTCATATGTGTTCTTCTAAACATAAGCTCCACAGGCTTTCCACCCACCTTTTCAATCGACAGCAGCAAGTAATATTGGCAGCTCACTGCCTGCAATGCACGTTTTGCCACAGAACAGCAGGAGGTGGAACATGTTCCTTCTGCTTTGGAGAACCAAGGAGAAGGACCAGGTGTGAAGTCCCCAGAACAGCATCAAAGAATGTCAATTATGCAGATGGTTTTCACATATAGAGTAAAAAAGAAAACAATTGTTGTCACGTTGAGGCACCATCCCTGTAGATTTAAAAGACAGGTAGACATAGCACTTGGAGATATAGTTTAGTGATGGTTTTTGTCAGAGTTAGGTTGATGGTTAGGTGATCTGGGTGATCTGAAAGGTCCCTTCCAACCTAGGCAATTCTGTGATTCTATGATTCTATGTATATTATTGCTCACTATTTGGATATGTTGGAAGGTATTGTCTCTGATTCTCCTTTTATTTATTTTATTATTATCGATCTGATAAATGCAACAGAATTATCTGTGGTATTAGGACAAAGCATTCCTTTGTTTCACTACTCCTTTCTCTCTCTTTCTCTTTTGCCTTTTTTTTTTAACCACCAATATGTCTATTAGCACATTTTTATTATATAATCCAACAGGAAAACATAGAACTGCCAGCTGAAGAATTCAGAGTTTTTTATTAAAACTGGGGTCTATGGGATCAGACACAAGAAAATTTTCAGTGGAAAAAAAAAATGCACAGAGCCTGTGCTTATTATCACAGATAGACTCTATGCTTAGGAAAGATGGACACTTATTTCATACCAGAGAATATGTGTAGCAACCATGGTAAGAAAAAGACACAGATCAATAGCAAGGCATGGAGGTTTTTTTTACTAAAAGTAGGGCTCAGCCAAACATGAGCAAATCCAAGTCTTGTTCATTGGTATACTCACTAAATGGGTAAAAATACAATAAGGTACTAAAAATATTGACAAAGTAGTGAGTGCATTAGTGGAAAATGTGCCACTGAATAACAAAGTCAAAATCAAACCCATATATTCCCTTTTCGCTTAACGTAGCTAGCAAATACACAGACAACTGTGGACCACGCTCAGTGTTGTTTTAATGTAAATGGAAAAAGGACATTTTTGCTAGGTTTTTTGGGAGAGGTATGAGAGACGCCTGTGTGGGAAACCAAATAAAGAAATTGACCGAATTGAAAGTAAGGAGAAATAAATATTAGCAAAAAAATAAAATGAAAGGCCAAGTAAAAGCAGGCTGTGAATGTGAAATAGCACCTTGAATGAAGTCCCAATTCTCGTCTGTGATTTATTGATACAGTCTCTGGGCACTTGTGGTTTATTTAAACAGGAAAAGTAGTTGCTATGTACAACTACCATTGCTACTCAGCAACCCATGGAGTTACTGAGAGCTATGGCGAACTTCTGAAAGTAGATTTACCGCTATGCAATTAGTGGCTTCTGGTTGTGGCAATATCTACTGTTGACAATTCTTACCTCTGATTCCCCTCCTGATATGCTTCATTGCTATAAATCAAACCGCGTTATTTGCTGAGGGACCTGGAAGAATGATGTGTGGTATGAGGGTGAAAGGTTTCTTTGCTGATCTCTCTTGGGGATCAGATGTGCAGAGCCTGAATAGCAGAGTAACCTGACCTGCAATTTTAGAGGATATTGTGGAAGAACTTCTGCACTCTTAAAATCAACAGCTATTATTCAATCAGGATAATGAACCATGGGAATTAGTTCAGTGGTTGTCAACTGGAAAGACTAAGAACAGAAGAGCAGATATTTACAACCCATCCTGCAAAGAACTAGAGGCTGCTTGTATGTTCTTGAGAACATAAAGCTGAGCCTCAGGGTCTTAGCTTTGTGTATATGCTTTTGAGGGTTTAGTGACTTTATAACATTAAGGAATCACAGAATCACAGAATGGTTCGGGTTGGAAGGNACCTCCAGGGATGGGGCATTGACAGCTTTCCATAGGCCCCCTTTAGGTACTGGAAGGCTGCTATAAGGTTTCCTCAGAGCCTTCTCTTCTCTAGGCTCAACAACCCCAACACTCTCTGCCTGTCCTCATAGCATTAAGATAAATTATAGGTGTTAAATGAGTGTTTGGATATCTATGTAATCTACAAGAGAAAGGAAAAGTCAATGGATTGAGGCCCCTTTACTCCAGGATCACGGCACCCACAAGGAGCAGAGGAGGGAGAACACTTATGTGTCATAGGAGGAAGATGGGAATTGCTTCAAAGGTGTCTTCATTGCAGACTCTTGGATAATATCACCTTGGATGGTCACTTTCTTTAGTGTCCCCACCTGGACATGACTTATGTACGTGCATGTCCTTTTTAAAATCCTTATGTCATGGATCATCCTTGGTGACTTTAGCCAAAAAGTTTTTTATGGTACTGTCCTCTGTGCCATAGAGTGTTGTCTTTGGATTGAACAGGACCAGGGAAAAGATAACCTAGAGCAGTTATTTCCTTTTCTGCAGTGACTGATGGCATTTCATTTTCTCTTCAGTGAGGTCCAGGAAAGGGATAAGGTATGGTTGCACTATTCCCACTGCAAGCTCTGAGGCACCTTTGCACTTCAACCCTCTTCTGAGATGGATGTGTTCCGTGGCAGATGTAGCCCAGCTTGTTATTGTCACGCTTCTGACACTGCTGCACTGCTGTAGAAAAGCAAAGGGTTGAGGAGTGAGATGCTCAGCTATGACGAACACCCACTCCTTGCCCATATGGGGGAAAGGCTGCCCTGTGGCACCTCTCCTCCTTATGGTGCTGTTTATATCCTGTGACAGAGGATGCAACCACTTACTAAGTAGGAGCACAAAAAAAATATGTTGAGCTCCAGTAGCAGCATGTATCAACAGGACTGTAATTAAATGCAATGGATGTACCAAACATGTAACACTAAGAGAGGAGGAGCCTGTATATACCTGCTTCAAATTAAAACCACTTGCTGATAGTTGCCCAACATGCATGTGAGCAAGGCAGAGATTTGCAGACATTGAGATGTTGCAGTTCAGAGCCTTTCTAGATGCTCAAGTGGCTTGGTGGTCTGTGCTGCAGAGATGTTTGCACCAGCCGTAAGTGTGCTGGCTCAACACCAGGAGCAGCAAATACCATGGCATGGGAGAAGAAGAGCATAAACTGGGGAAGGGCAGCACACAGTTTTCTGCATCTGTGTTAGTTCTCCAGTGCTGGCTCATGTATCTACCCAACCTTGTCCAGTGCCACCCAAATGTTGCAGACTGGAGGAATATGAACAGCTGGTAAAATGACCCTCTTGCGTGACAGTGACTTTCATGAAAGGTGTGTTTTTGCTCTGTGCTATTATGATACCTTTATTACAAATAATAATGCATATAACTGAGACTTCTTTAAATGATCATGGATTTGTTTTTATTATGAGATGTAAATAAAACTATGAGACTTGAATAAAAACATTTTTTTACTAAAAATGTGCCACAAGCACTTGGAGTCTGAGACACTGGGAGCGATTCAGGTGCCTAATCCTATCTCTCCAATACTGTTTTAGACACCTCTGAGTGTCAGAGGTTTTTGTTTGAGGTTGTCAAATATATAAGAGGACCTATGGGAGACGTACCCTCTTTGAAGCATAGCTGGAGGGCAGCAGGGATATTTGTACACGTACTTTTGAACACCTTTAAGTGTTAGATGCCTATGTGTAGGCATCGGAATCTACCTACTGAATCACAGAGGCTGGAAACATGAAAATGAAACCAAGGTGTTGCCCCATGAAATAAAGGATTGCAGAAGCATGTGGGGATGGTTGTTCAAAACATGTAATCTTTCGTGGGACAGGTCTTCTAAATGATTAATTGTCTGATATTGTGCTGCTTGACTACCTCTGCTTGGGTTTCGGCTTAACAAGTTGCTCTGAGCATGGTGTACCGAAGGGGAGAATCTGCCAAGGAAGAAAAAGTGCACATTCCACAGAAAAATTTTAAGAAGTAGAACTGAAAAAAAAAGGAAAAGTATAATTATAGATGTGTGTGTATATATATATATATTTTCCATATATATTTTTCCTAATAGATGCCATGAAATGGAATTGTGAGAATATATTCACATCCATTGGTTAATAAATATCAATATTTCTATTATTGAAAAATTTTGTAATGTGAAATAATGATCTATATAATAATTACAAGTCAGAGTAGTAGGCATGTAATGACATGAAAAACTCTGAACAGCTACTGGTTATTCCCTAAAAGGCAAACATCCAGTGCATACCCACAATAAAAAATATATAACTTTTCCTTTGGATGTAGCACCATGTGGAGACTGTGATCTTGACCTTTCACTTCTTCAGTGATGAGCTCAAAAGCAAATTCATGGTCTTTCATCTCCAGACCTTCCTGAGTCTGCCATTTCCCAAGATATTATGTCAAAGAAATATTTCAAAGAAATTTTTCAGAATTTCAATCATTTCTTGCAAGTTATGTTTTCTAGAACTTTGATGGTTCTTTTTTGTCTCCTCATTTCTCTTCAGTTGAGCCATTTCATGAAATTCCGTGCAAAAAACTGGGTGCAAAATTCCAACAGAGACCATACCAATAGAGCAGCAGGACTATTTCACTTGTTTTTCAGGATGCAAGTATTTTTTTGGTGTCCCAGGATAGTGTTAACTCTTTTCTGTAATAGCTTGTTAAGCTTGTAAGCCACCACCCATTCCCAGACTCTTTTCTCTCTGACCACAAGATGTGTACCTGTATTTGTACAGCTGATCATTCCTGCCAAAGGAAAATATGCCTCTCAGTGCCATTTTTTTCTTTCAAAATATCAAGATCATTTTCAGCCTACTCCTTTACACAAATGGGTATTTGAGGATTATTGTGTGCAAATTTAATATGCAGTCTTTATTCTTTCATCCATTTTGTTAAGGAAAATACTTGCAACCAAATGAAAATAATTACAATTGAATTAATAAAATATTGAAAAACACGTGTAAAATCTTCCTTGAGAGATTCTTTCAGTTTAACAGAAAGAATCAATAAATACTTTCCAGGAGCAATGTCTCTAACAATTTTCAGGCAGATCATAGTATTTTCTTCTAGAGTTTGCTTATAAGAATGTTGTATGAAGTGGTGACAAATACTATAATTAAGTCATGATATAGATATGCTTTTTTTAAGAGTAACAAGGTTCACGGAATCATGACAAAAGCTAGTTTATTTGATTTGTCTTAGTTTCTTCTAGACAAATCTACTACCTCTTTATTAGTGGTTTTTTTTTTTTTTTGTTTTTTTTTTTTTTTTTTTTTTTTTTTTTTTTTCTGGCATCAAGGTGGTACAAGTAGTATGACTTTTTATTCTCTTATATTTCTAGAAATTACAGCCCAGATGATCATCCTCTCTTTTTCTGACCCTCTCTTCCCTTTTAAAGAGTTACATTTGCCCTTTTCATCTCTTCTGTTCCTTCACCCATGGACTGTGGATTTTCTGAGAAATAAAGATTCAGAAGGTTCCTCACCCAATTCCCTCAATGCCCAGAAGAGCGGTCATCAGACCCAGCCTGCTTGAAATAATTGAATTACCTGTGTGCCCTCCTACCTTAAGGTAATGTCTGGCCTTGTTATCATACGTGTTAGTCAGCCTGTCATGATGCTGGTTGGTCCCTATTTACGTATTTAAATGACATTTGAGTGAGAGTGGTTTAACGTTAGCAATGAGTCCACGTCATATTGGAGTGCAAATACCATAGGACAAATAACTGTGTTCATAGGAGAAAAATGTAACTCCTTCATTCAGCTTCATTCTTGAAAGAAGATTCTAAAAGCAGCTTAAAAGACATTCACATCTTACGTTAATATTAAACGCTACTTTGATCAACATACTCCTAACTAAAGAGGGAACTCGAAAGAGGAAATTTTAACCTAAAGATTTAGGCTCCCATTACCAGACCAGCTATTGGGAAGACAATCTTGACAGTAAGCATACAAAAACCATGACACAGGAAGAAAAGCCAAGACACATAGAGTCTTATTTTGCTGTGATAAGGAGTTTTTACCTGCAGATGAAGAAATTGGTGACAGGAATTAACAGCGGTAGATCCCTCGCCAGTGCTGGCAGCAGGATGGGACAGCGGAAGCTGGAGGTGTGGGACAGGACTCTGCTGAAATCTGTTTTACACGGGTCTTAGGAAGCGGAGAGATTGCATTGTAGGAGGGGATGAATTTGCACGGCTCCAAAAACTCCTGCAAAGGCAATAAAGAAAGATCACTGTAAAGAGAGCACCATATCTCACCAACAGTAAATGACATAATTTCTACACTGAATGGTACCATTGTGTTTCTGAAGCTTGATCTCATCAAAGGATATCACCAGCTGCAACAAGCTTCTGCTTTCTATCTGCCAAATGTTTCAGCACATACTGGTCCGAGATGGTATGAAAAGCTAACATCTGGAGTTTATTCAGCCTCCAAAATTTTTCAAGATATGCTTCCATGTATTTATTATTTTAGTACACCTCCAATATCTTTAATGGCAGTGATGACTTCATAGAACATGGCATAACCCATAAAGTTGTGTTTCACTGTCTTATTGTACAAAAATTCCCCTCAGAGTAAATACAAATGCTTCTTAAACAAAGACATCCTTTAATTTTTGGTCATATTTCTTCACCCACGTGAATGCTTTTTAACCTGAAGAAGGTAACAGCAACTGACAGAGCAATAGCTCCCAGAGTTGATACAGAAGGCTGGTGTTTTCTCCTGGTTTGTCCAAAACCAGGTCTTTTTTTTTGTGGCAACTTGATATTCATGCATCTTTCCACTGTTTGCCTTGTTCACACAAGAAAATTTTCATGCACAAGTTTTTTTAATATGCCAACTTATAAACAAAATATATGATAAGTACACTGAAAGAGGGATGCTTCTGAGGGAGAAAAAAAAATAAATTTTGTAAGACAATATTTGCCACTAAGGATTTGCTGGCTTTTCACTTAGATGTATACCCAAGCAAGCTTTAATTAATTTGTTTGCTCCTTGGGGAATGACTATGCAAACACAGACTCATAACCAAAGTATTTGCCTGGTGTCTCAGGTACATTTTGCAACCTGTGGTAACTAAGAACTGTGCTAATAGGCTAAGAACTAAGGTTATACATCGTTATGCTGTTAGCTATAATCAATGTAAAAGTAAAGTAATACAAAATTTGTCTGATGTCTTCAATCTGGGCAGACAACAGCGCTTTTTGATCCAAATTTGTCTGTGAAACTAGCCACTGTCAACCCCACAAAGAAATTAAACTAAGCAGAAGCAAGGAACTGATACCCTAAAGTAAGTGGGATACTCAGACCATGTACAAGATGAGTAGAATAAAAGGATATTTTTTTTTTTTAATGGGATATTTACAAAAGAAGGAGTGACAACAGAAGGGCATAATCATGAGAATTATTTGAGGTCTGTGAAAAAAAACCCTTACACTGAGAAATTTAAGGAATTCACCCATTTATCTCATCAAAGCGAAATTTAGAAAGCAGTTTGCCTGCGGCCTGTAATTAGGGTCTTTAAGTCCTTTTGTAAGCATTCAAGTGCATAACAATATCCCATAGTTAAAAGGGGAAGAGAAAAAAAATAAATGAAAAGGATGCTTATCCAGTCTTTTTGCAGAGAGAGCTTTTTATGACAATGATTTTTACCACTGCAGTAGCTTGCTATAGCTTTTGGAAGATTCTCTGTCGTTTAGGATGCTAAGCTTAGCGTGGATGTTTTCCAAAAGATACTTGTTTAGTCTAACCACATGACATGTACTCTGTGTCTAAATCGCTGGGGTCAGTCTTCAGTCACAAGGGTTTTGCATGTGTGCCTTGTTGGTTGCATGAGAGAGGAAGGCTGCTGGTGAAGTGCTTCCTGCTGAACAGTTTTTCATTTAAAAGCTTAAAATATGTAGATGGCACTGTGACCTTGAAAACTCAGAAAAATCACTGAGCATCCACCACTACCTGTGGTAATGCGTGAGCTAGAGGATATGCAGAAATCTTGTATTTCAAGGGCTTCAGCTGACACATACATACCTGGGATTGCCAGGGGCTATTATTTGGACTACTTATCTTGTCACTTAATGTTCTTTTGATCATGTCATTGTATTGAAGCTGCCAATGTCTGTGTCTTGCACAAGCATCAAGAGGCATTCAAGGAGCATGAGCAGTCTGACACCCAAGATTTAGAGTTGTCAGAATCAGTCATTTGTTGGAGACAGCAATGGTGTAGGGTTATTTAATTAATGTGAAGATTTTCCAGAGGTGGTACTGACTTAACTGTAGTATCATACACGACTGCAGCGGAAATTTTGTCAGGCTTACTTGCATTGTCTGCATTAGTGTGGCTGTCTGATCTTCATATTATTTCTTTTCGGTTCCAAGGGTCCGACCTAACAACTTGCCAAATATTCATATTCTTTCCAAAACGGGAATTACATGAAGATGCCATTGTTAGAACTTGCTAAAAGGTCTGTGATGCTCAAGATGATCAGTGTTTGCCAGGTCATGTGAGGATGGGGTCTGTCTGACAGCATAAGGATAAAGTAGCANAGTCCACATCAGGAGTAAACAAAAATGTTGTTTTGTTAACAGATGCCTTTCTGTTGTTCCTGTGCTGACTGGTTTTGAGGGGCCATTGCAGAACCATAGGAAACTCAGGCAAAAGTTCCTCCAGGGCTGTTCTCTGTGACCAGTTCGATGAAGACTCCAGCAGACAGGATCAGTCAGGTAACCTTCAGATGGAGGGCTGGGAAGACACCTGATATCTGTCCTGAATGCTCACAGCAGGACTTTTAGTCCATTCCCAGAGTAATTCAAGCTGAGATGCTGTTCCACTCACTGAGATGCTCTTTGCTTTGACCTTGTAAACAGGCACTTTGCTGTAGCACTTGTGGTTTTGTGGTCGTTTTCTTTTTATTTGAAAGTGTTAGAACACATTAAAGTAGAACTCTGTCTTGACATCTAATTCCCCCTGGAATCAGGATACTGTACCCTGTCACTGACCTGCCCTGTAGGGAGAATTGCAGAGACAGTGTAAATAACCAAGGAAAGATCAGATGCCAGCCAGGCAATAGACTCTCCAGTTGCCGATGCCAAGTAGAGAATGAGATTGTTCTATGTGATCCACTTTGTGACTTTTCTCATTTTGTCAGATACAGCAGAGACTGCAGAAAGTGACCATGTAACCACATAACCCTCTTTGTTCTCTGAAGTTTGTAAAGGGAACTAAAGAGGTAATGTTTTTGTGCTGAAGAGCCAAAAAAATTAGATTAAAGCCAGAGACTTGTTTCTAAAAGTTCTCCAAGGCCCTTTTCTTTTGGTATGTGTCTCTGTTTCCCATAAATGGGCAGGAGGCTAAATTGTGTAGGCTAACTGGTGTATTCCCATTTGAACTGGTTCTTCAGTAAGGGTTGGATCTCTGGTGGGTATTCGCCATAATGTTTTGGTGGTGGTGCAGCTGGTTTTTTACATTTTCATTTTAATCATCTCTAAGTGACCCCTCTCAGGGTTTGGGTGGACTTTCCACTGCCTCTGCGCATATCAGAGAGCATTTCCTTGCCTGATCCATGTAAAAGGATTCTTCCGGAAGCCAGCAGAGCTTCAAAAGGGTTATTCTCTTTTGTTCCTTTTGTTCTTCTGATTCTCTAGGGCCTATGTTCCTTCTGTCCATCTGCCTTGCTGGGGATGTGTTTTTAACAGGCTCCTTAGCTGGGAAGAGGGTTTTCACGTGCTTTCATCTCAGGTTACATTCATTAGCAAGAACCTTTCAGATGCAATTTGGTGTAAGCAGCTGAAGCTGAACTTTTGTGACCACATTGTTTATTTTATATGTTGTAAATAATTATAAACATATTTTTATTGTGTAACACACAATGCAAATATTCATGTGGCTTTTATATTAGCCTGTCTTAAGTTAATAATTGCTTCAAGATAACTGGTTAACAACAAGTTAACGTCATCCAAAGAATCAGTAAATTACACGATGGGGATACTGGGATATCGTCATGGTTACCCAGGAACCCCAGCACATTCTCTGGAGTATTCAAATAATGGCAGAGTGAGCTGCTGGGGACAGAGAAAAGTCTTTCTCCAATAGGCAAGGCTGCACGGAGCACACCTGGGCACTGAAAGGATCAAGAGGACTGATGCACCAGGAAAAGTGGATATCCACCCATGTGAAATTTTCGACTTGGTGTTTAGATTTGCTGTCCTGAAATCTGATGAGTTCCACACCTCTGGTCTTTGACTGAGGAGGAATGAAAAGCAGTGATTTGTCCTTTTTTTGGATGTTCTAGACATGCTTCTGAGATGGGTTGGTTTTTGCTCTTGGCTTCAAGCTTGTTACATGTTCAGCTTTAATTAAGACTTTGAGTATCACCTTTCATATCTTGAATGGTGTGAAAAGGTGACTCCTGGAACTATGGAAATATTGCAAGTGATGTCTTCATTTTCAGAGTTTGCCACTACTGCTGCCTCCAAACCTCCTCCCCACTTTCCTTGTTTTTTGGTACATCTGTGATCCTAGAACTCATACAAAATCTTAAAGTAATAAATCCAAACACCAAAGCTGCATGAGAGGAAGAGGCAGCAGTTGAAAACACATACTTTGATCTCTACCATCCCCTTCTACCTTCTTTTATAATAAAGATATATTTTGCTCATTGAAATATATTCTTATTGGCAGCTTTGAATCTGAACATAGCAGAAAGGAAATGTTATTTGGTTTTACCTTGATAATTTTTTGCTCATCTCAAACCCTACTCTGGGAAATTTCCAATAGGATATGCTAGCTGTTTATAAAAGGAAAAGTCGGATCCTTAAAAATGTTTCATAAATGTGCAATGCCAAGGAAAGAAATATTAAGAAAGAATATAATACACTTTATTCTATAATTACAGGTATATTATTTTTACTTTTTTAATAAGACAGTACTCTAAGCAGGACAGTAATACAGAATTGGTATGACAGTGAGAGAAGATATGCTCAGCTTCATTAGTCCTGTAAAGAAAAGTGGACTTGTTAAGATTTCTGTACAGAAAAATGAAATCTATTGTTACTCAGTACCTTTTCCCAAGCACGTTAATTCAGATTTAAAGGATACTGTAGGTAGTATTTATGTATATATGCCAATTTTTAAATGAGATGATACTGTCCAAGATAATTCATCATGCCAAGGTGAAACACACTGCTGCCTTAATTAATAAGCATTCTAATTTTTTTTTGTTCAATATGAATCCCATGCTAATGTTGCCTCACTGGGGACAGGATTTTAATGTAGATCCCACCCAGAAAGACCTTATATTCTAATTAGAGTACATGTAAATGAGAGATGAGAAAACGCAGGTAATAATACCATGTAAGATTAAACAGGGTTTGTTAGGCCTGTGATTTTTATTTCTGTAATTGGATTTTCATCTGTGTGAAGTATCATTATCATCGTTGCTGGCGAGCAGGGCGAAGTCTGCCTTGAGGAACTCTGGGTCGATCTGACAGCTCCAGACGAATGACCGAGCTGCTGAAGGGACGGTTGCTTCCACCTTCTTGCCAGGGCTGGTCCTGCTCCTCGCTGTGCAGCTGTGACCCAGCATCTGTGCGCATCTGCTATTCCTCTGCTGAGCCTAACTATAGTATTTCTCCCCTTTTTTAGTTTTTTTTTTTTTAATTTTTTTTAAATCTGTCTGCAAAGTGAATATGGTCACCATACCAATGAGCTTCCAGGCATTTTGGAAGTGATGAGTCACCACAAATTGCCCTCCTGACTTAAGTAATCATCTTACTGCTTAATACACAAGGAATCTGTTGTGCTTATCTGATTTAAAAGATAATCTCATAGATTTCGACTAAGCAGAAGTCAGATGGGTTTCCATAGTGTGGAGCCCATGGGAGGTCCCAAGTTTGCCTGCTCTCACCAGCTGAGCTAACAGGAAACTGCTGAGCTGTAGAAATATTTCTGCTAATTTCCAATTTGCAAGGGACATATTTATAATCATGGTCTCCTTCCCTTTCTTCACACTTCCCTCATCCAGAGAGAAACTAACCTAATGTAGAGTTCAAAATTACCCTCATCAGGCATTTTTGAGGGGCTTCAAGTAGGATGCCACTTGACTTCCTGGATGGAAGTTCATCCATTAACGTGCGCCTTAGATGTATGTGTGCACGCTCTCACAGACTGATTTGTCACGGTGATATTGTGTCTACTAAAAAGATAGTTGCAATAAGGTAACTGTGACTCCCACGTTAGACCTCCTTCTAGTATCTGTTTGCATGGCATCACCAAAGTCATGCCGGAGGAGAATCTGGAGGGGTTCATCTCCAGAACCTGTAGCACAAGCTCTAAAAATGAGGTATACATGTTTATTTTCCATCGGCCATGTATTTTGACAAGTAGGCAACATGGCATTGTCTTATCACTTTTCCACCTTCTTCTAGTGCCTTTACCTGTACCTCTACTTGTGCTACCTGTGGTAAGAAAGCATTCACAAATTTAATGTTCTTAGACTTTTTAGCTTAGTTATGATTTTTTTTCGTGGATAAAGTAGTGTTTAATTCCAACTGGCACTGGTCATCCAAAAGCAAAGCATGAGAGTGCACAGAAAAGGCCTGTTTTACTATAGAAGCTGTTTGACTGAAAATCGCAGTCAAGTCCTGATTAACAGCACCCTATGCTTTTTGTCTGTGGAAGGCTATTTGACAGCCTGTGTGGTGAAGTGACTGAGTACATGGCATGCCCAACCACTAAGAATCGATTGTGGCCATCTCCCTGCATGAATGTCAAAAACTGAAGGTCCAGAGGATTGAAATGCCATTGGACCTATGGTGACCCTTGCTAATGATTTCCATGCTGCTGATGGTGAAGTTGCAGCACTGCCCTCTGCATCACAGTTCTCAGCTCAAAATTAGAAAGCTTTCTCCTTCTGCAGGTCTAGAGAAACTACATTTCTTGACCTAGATTTGGAAAAGTCGTTGGCATTGCACTAATAATCTGCAAGTTTGTCACGCGTCTGTGTTTTAATTGTTTGTTATTGCTTTAAGTATGACTGAATTAGACAAAGGACAAGCAGCAATGGTTTAAAAGGACATGAGACAACCGTTTACTAGAGCATTTGGTGGCAGATGGTACTGATTACAGGTATGTATGTGTTGGATAGACCGGGACGTGAGTCACCGCTCTGTTTATATGAGTGAAACCAGACTACCAGGAGCAACATTTACGGAAATATCCAGTAGATCAATCAGAGAATTTAGATGGTACTAAATATACATTTATAGACTACAATTGTTCCGTCATTAAAAACCGGAGGGAAAGATATTTTAAGAATAAATGAAGAGGACGCAGTTCTGGTACTATGTGTGGCCACATTATACAGGGACTCCAGTAGAAGGGGGTTGAAAACCAATGTGCAACTTATTTTGAGATTAAAAGGTCAGTTCTGCATCAAAATTGAGTAATTGTTTTAGGAAGAAGGAGAGGTCGGATGCAGAACAGACACTCACCTCTCCATCCAGCACGGCCGAGCAGACCCCCCTCCTCGGAGGGACACAGCTACGGTCTTTGAGGTAAAGTAGTGGCAGCAGTGGAAATCAAGCGTGAAATTAAGTCACAAAAGGTCAAACAGAATTCTCATTTCAATCATCACAGACAAGTTTTATGGTCCAAGAAACAGGACCTTAAAGGCCTTTAGCTACATTTTTAAGAGGTAGACAACTCTCCGAGTGTGTTTCTCCCACCAAATCCCAAACAGTGTAATGAAAACAGTCCTTATTAAAATAAAGCACTTGAAGTATGTTGTCAGAACGTATATGAATCAAGGGGTAAGGCTTCATGGAAGAACTTGGAACATAAATGTTAAATTCCCTTCAGCTGAAGTAGAGGAAGAATGTATACAAAAGAAAATTACAAATTGAGAAAAGTGAAGTGTTTTTACATTACTGGCCAGGGGGAAGCTAACTGGGGGTGATATCCAATATGGGAAGTGATGTATTTTTACAAATAATACCTCAGAGGTTGTTGAATTAATGTGTTCTTTTGCCATAGGGTGCTTTGTGGAGCATTACAAGAAACATGTATTTTTTTTTGGTTACTGTGCCTTTGAAGGTCACTATAACTTATTCACACATACATAAAACATCTACCTATGAAAACTGAACAACTCATCAGCTTAAAGTCCTTCATCATGTGGAAAAGTACCTTGCTTGGAAGATATATGACATTAGATACTCTATATATTATATTAGATACCATAATTTATACTGCTTCTTTGGTGAGTAGGTGGCTTTTAGATTGCAGAAATGTTGTTGTCTATTCCCTTTTGCAGCACCTGAGCTCACCCAGCACCACCTCCCACGCTGGCATCCTGCACGGGGACACGAAGGTATGCATATGTTGTTTGCTCCTCCAGAGATCTTACTGTCTTCTTGAAGTATTTTCTGCCTTTGCATTCTTCCCAGCTCTTGGAAACATCTGATGGGTGTTTACCCATGGAAATAGAGCTTCTGCTTGTTTGTAAAGCAAATACGGTAATTAATTCCATCCCAGACTTCTCCCATGTGTATCCTGTCATCCCTTCAGATTTCAATTCCTAAAAAAGGACTCCTGCACCTTTCCATGTGCTTCTTTTAATAATCAGTCACCATCACCCTTTCAATGGGACCTCCTTTTTTTGCTGGAGCTAACTGACTGTTAAGTGTAAGCACATGTACTGACTGGTTTCTGGCCCCAGATAATTTTCTCTTTTCAAGCAGGGTCTGTTGCATGCTGATGCTTGAAGGAAGTTAAAAAATTTACCTAACCTCGTTTGAATTGCTCCCTGATTTCTAGTGAGACTGGGAAAAAAAGAAGTCTCTGAAACAGGACAAATGGTTGTCTGAGCAAGAGACCATCATGACTGTCTATAGGAAGCAGCCACCTTGTTCAATTGAAATATCCACAGCATTGATGTATCATCACTACATAGCTGACATTAGCTAATTGGGGTAATGAAGAAAACCAAATGCTACAGGTAGCAAAGGGCTTAGTACCTCCATCCATTAATGGCTAACTTTTTCATACTTTTTAATAAATTCCCAGTGTACAGACAACTTTGCTCAGTTAAGTGTAAATATTCAGCTACAGAACAAATAAGGGACATAAGATCTGAATAATTATTAAACAATAATTATTCAAGAATGCAAGATTTACAATTTTAAATAAAAATCTCTCCTCAACATTTTGATTTTTTATAAAATAATAAAAAAAAAAAGTAGGGTTTTTTACCCTGTTTTTATTCTGTGTTTTGACCTGCTTTAAGAAGGGTGTTTCTTCTTTAGTTGTCAGATTTGAATAAAATTGTTTGCAATATAACAAAAGTTTGGCTGATTTCACCATAAACAAAAACCTAAGAAATACTAATTTCTGCAAAGTAGCATTAGCAATCAGTAAAGTGCTGTATTACAGGAAAAAATAGAGCTGGTAAAAGTTCCATGAGAATTTGACTGGGTCCACTGCTAATTCCCACAGTCTGATTCAAACTAAAATGTGGGCTTTGACAACTAAAACAATGATGCAGAATAAAAAGAAGCTCTCACTGGAAGAGATGGACTTGACCATGGATATTTTAATGAGGGGTCACGCTTCTATACCAGAGATAATAATCCCCTTTCATGGGTGAGATATCTTTTATTTCACCATGAAAGCTAAACTTGAGTATTACATTTGTTCACATTCAGTTATGGGGTCCGAGTGTGCAATACTGCTTTGTCGTCCCCCGAGCTGTGCTTCGACTCACAATGTGAATGTCACACTGGGGATGGGTGACTTGACATTGACAAGTGATTTCTTGGCTTCTAGAAAAAAAACTTCTCCACATGACAGGTCCATCACACTATAAGGCAATTGTGCTCTTTCACTCTCTATCTTACATAGCAAGACATACCACAAATAAAATACTGCGTAGGGCAAGGATCAAAAGAATAATGTCTTTCCTTAGACACTAATAATTTTTTATTTTTCCACTGTGCATTTGTTTAACTTAATCACTTATAAATTAACAGATTTATGAATCACTTAGAGCAGTTTACTTGTTGTACATCACCATATATATTGATAATGCCATGAGAATATTAAATGCAATTATTCATAATGCTATGCTGTGCAAGCTTTCTCGAGTAATTAAGTCCCTGATTTAAATCCCACTGAAATCAGTAATATAAACAGTGGATTCCATGAGCTTTGGACCAGTCCTGGTTTAGAATACTCCTGGTATTCCAGTCCTGGACTTAGCTTCTTGGTGAGTATAGGTGCTCCAGAAGAAAAATACACATTGTGAGCAACTGATTTCACCCAAGAGTTACCCAGATGTGCACAATATTTATTGGGCCATATCATTTATTGGGCCATGTAATTTATTAATTTTTATCCAGTCAGAGCATATCAGAATTTCAAATCCACCATGCCATTAGCTAGCTCCTAAACTAGAAATCATGAGCAGAGAGGAATGTGCACTGATTGTAATACTCTGGACAGAAACAATGACGTCAGAAATGAATGCAATTATAGTTCTTTTTTCATTTCAGACAAAAGAACTGCACAAAGTGGTTGGAAATGCATGCAGATGTGATTCCACAATTTCTTCATCAATTCTTCTCACATTTGTTGGCTCCATTGTTGCCGGGGCATTTATTATTGATTTGAACTGGTGAATCAAATCTAAGTTTGTTTTCTATGTTATACCCACCTGAATACAATGAGCGAAAGATGTAAAACAAGCTCTCTGGAAGTATTCTAGTTTCATAAATGTGGAAATGGGAAAACTTTCACATTTAGTGCACCAATATGAATTCAAAATTTTGAGAGTTAGCAATTCCAGATAGAGGATTTCATTCTACCCATTGTGGAATTTGGCCATTTTTAAATTTGCCTTTTCAGTTTGTAATTTCAGTGGTATCATTATTGTAGAATCACATCACTATAACAATAAACAAATGTAGTATAAAATAATTACTTGCAAGCTGTTCATTCCTGTTACCAGTTCTGGACAGCTCTGCAGGTTTTAAAAATACACTCACTCCCTTTTGATCAGGAATATTGCAACCAAATTTTAGGGAACAAAATTATTTGAATGAGCAACAACACAATAATTAAAACTGAAGTTAAAAGACTTATTCCTCACAATATCATTGCAAGTTACATCTAGGGCATTTCTTGTAAAATTCCAAGTTCAGCAATGACCATTACTGAAGATTGGCCCTGATGGATATCTTGTTCTTAGCTCCAATGTACAAAAGAGCTTTGCTGTTTTGTTTTTTTTTGGGTTTTTTTTGTTTTTTTTTGTTTGTTTGTTTGTTTTTTTTTGTTTTTGTTTTTTTTTTTTTTGTTTGTTTTTGGTTTTTTTGTTTGTTTTTGTTTTTTTTTTTTTTTTCCCAAAGCTTCTGTTTTTTTTTAGGTTGTTGTTTTTTTTTTTTCCCAAAGCTTGCGTTTTCTGTTAGGTTGTAGTTCTATTCTGAATCACACATTAACATGAAACTTTCTTTTCATTTTATGTACCACCTTGAAATCTTCATGGCATTCTAATAACAAAACACATTATAATGTTCCAGGCTGAATGATGGGTACTGTCTAAATTGCCTCTCTTGTCTAAGCCGGGATAAACCCTGGTCCCTGGGCCAACCACCTGTAAAAGTCCCTTGTGGTGTATGTCCCAGGGTTATTGTGCTGGGAATGGTTAACTGCAGACTGGGTGTAAGGAGTGAGCTAACATGTATATAGCATGGACAATCAGAAGCCTGGGGCTAAAAACGAGACAGGGTAGAAATCGCCCCAGAGTGCAGGGATGCTGGTTAACAAAATGCTTTGGCTTCCCAATTGTATGCATACCAGGGTGTCAATATAATAATGCACAGGACCAGGTCCTGTCACTGCATTTTTAAATGAGTATCTATGCACATTGCAAACTAGAGAAACAGAGCCCCAGATACGTGTCACCTTAATTTCATGGATCTTACTTTAGACGAAGGTTTCCTTACAAATGTGCTTGCAAGAATTCGACCACATTCTGAATTAACCTTGCCTAGAATTGTGAATTTTATTTACAGTCAAAATACTTCCTAGTATGCTTGCAAAACTTGCATGCAGGATGAACATACATATATATATAACATGTACCAGGAGACAAGGCATGCGTTATCACATTCAAAGCCAGAAATGTCTCTGTCATGTATGACATATTACTGCACATAGCAGCAAAATACAGGACAAATCTTTCCTTGTTAACACAAAAAGTCTTCTTAGAATCATCGACTTGTAGAATAAATTGGGTTGGAAGGGACCTTTAAAGACCACCTAGTCCAACCCCCCTGCAATGAGCAGGGACACCTCCAACTAGATCAGGTTGCTCAGAGCCCCATCCAACCTGACCTTGAATGTTTCCAGGGGCACCTACTGCCTCTCTGGGCAACCTAGGCCAGGGTTTCACCACCCTTATTGTAAAAAATATCTTCCTTATACCTGGTCTAAATGTTCCCTCTATCAGTTTAAAGCCATTCCCCTTGTCCTATCACAACAGGCCTTGCTAAAAGGTTTATTTCCATATGAAAAGTTGTTGCAATTCCATGTCTTCCTTGTAGCATTTTCATGCGTGACCTTTGGCACCTCCTAAACATGAGAAGGTTTCATATAATCCTGGAGTCATGTTAAAGATGAATAGGCACATTAACTATTCATTGTAGATATGGTCAAAAAAGTGCTAAGCAGGGGTTCTGGTTTCATACGAATCATGGCCGCTGCATAGTCCTGAGAACATCATGCAGCCTATCTCCTTGCCAGCACCAAGGGCACCATTATCTGCCCTGAGGTCTGGCCACTGCTAAGGAACTAATCAATGTCTTTTATTAGATTTATTAGTAATGTATGAGGGCCTTTAATCCAAAAGCACAGACTCTTCTTGTTTCCAATTAGGGTTGGATGGGGTCCTTAGGAAGGCACATTCTGTTTAAAACAATGGATATCACATAACGGTATTTTACATGCCAGTAAGTGGGGAGTATTCACGATAAATCCTGGCTATGCGGTGGGGTCTTGTGGCCAGAAGGAACGAGCAGGTCAGATCAAGCAGTCTGACCTCACAGGTTTTAAATTTCATCTAGCATCTCCTAGATGAGTGCATTAACTGGGGCTGGAGTTTTTCAGCCTGATTACTAATACAAGGTACTAAATTACTGCCTATCATGGGTGTGGAACAGGAGCCGAGGCACCCCCAAATCCCAAAGGCCTCTCCAAAGCAAGGAATGGGTGGGCTGAGGGGTCCCTCATGTTGGGGCGGGATATAAAATCCTCCAAATGCCCCTTGCACTCTGGCTTTGAGGGAATTTCCTTTTAGCCCTCAAATCTATCCACTCCTTTAGCTCTGTGGATCTGTGCATGCAGGTGAAGCAGGAGACCCCAAAAAGGTGTCTCACAGCATGTGAGAGCTCTGTCCTCTGCCAGGGACCATCCACCCCATCAGCTGCTGAAGGAAGAAGAAGGAAAACGTCAATAAAGCTGCGCACAGAAATTTTTCCTGGCTCCTGCGGGCACCAGGAAGGGAAATGTAGTTATAGCTGTGGGAACAAGGCAAAGCAGCCTTGAACGTGGTCTGACCTGCTGGTCCATGAGAAATGCACTCTCGGATGATTCTTTTGAAAATGTCAGAAGGGAAATGGAAAAATTTTACTAATTGCCCTGTAAAGTTTAAAATGAAACCCTGAGTTTGAAAATGACATCTTCATTCAAGCTTGACTGCTAAATAAAAGCATTATAATACTTCTAAAATAAAATAAAATATTTAATTTTATTAGACTCTTCATTTTGGCATAGTAATATGTTCCATTTACTTTGAATTAATTTTTTCCCCCCAGTTGATGTTCCATGGTTTCATTTTGGCAGAACCAAACAACATTTAGTATTTGCTCCATTCTGATTCTTACTCCTTTTGTGCTTTGAAACCTGCCATGAAAAGCCCCGTGTGGCAGCTAGGTGGCATTGCTATTGTTTCTACTGGTTTTCCTTACTTTGCTTTGTTATGCAGAGATTGCTCTACCTCTGTTTCCACAGACTGACGCTTAGAGCACATTTCCAGGCAATTATTTATGATGTTCCCTAAACTCTTCTCTGAATCGCTGCTTTCTAAGAAAAATCTTCTCTTTTCTAGGAACAGACTTTCTTCTTTGTTCCCAAAGATGAACATTTCATTATTTATAGTGTTTGCAAACATGATCATCATAACTGTTAATGAATGGTTTCTTATAAGGCTTTTCTAGTTTTCTTCTTTACTGTCATTTTGCCAGTAAAAACGGTAGTTTAGACACAATTTTAGTTAGCAAAATTTTCAGGTATTTTAATTAGCGAATGTTTCTGCAATACTGAGGGTTATACATAATGATCAGTAAGAAATAGTCACTATTATTATTTTGCATGTGAACTCAGTACCCTCATACTTTTAAAATTAATTATAACCTCCATCAAAGGTGAGTGATACATGCAGCCCGATGGCTTCACGTTGCTAGTTTTACTTAGAGATGTACAAAGCAATCCTTTAACTGAAATGATTGAAATGCCTGCATGACCCTGCCTTCTGTGCAGGCAAGTTTCCCTTTGCTAAGGCAGAATTTGTCCCAAGAGCTAACTCTAATTCCAGAGGCAGTGGGTTACCTTGGTGTCTACTAGTGCTCTCCCAGATGAAACTGTATTGAAAACCAACCAGATCCATTCTCCTAAGGAAAAAAGTCCCTTGAATAAAGTAAGAAAGAAATTGTAAAACTCTGCATGCCATCAGGTGTAAAAATATCACAACTTCTAGCAAAGATCTGTTGAAGGAATCAGCCCAGAATGTGCTCCTTGAGGTTCCTCTGGAGAAATCAGAAGGTGATTCTGGTTGGGGCTAAGGGAAATTTCCATGGAAAGGTGGTTCTGGGCTAAGGGAAGCTTCCTTCAACAAAGCTGAAAGCATGTCCTTATCCTCAAGTAGGATCAAGGACAGATGGAAAAGATGATTGCGAAAATAGCGTCAGTACCCTGTGCTGTAAGAGAACTGCTGCCTTGCTGCATTAGTGCCTAACAAATGGATTGGGATGGAGATGTTTTGTAGGCATCCTCATGCACACCGAAAAGACAAAAGCCTTATTGAACTAGAAGGTGAGCGTTGCCTACAATATCCTTTGAGTTGGATGCAGGAGCTACAGTATCTGGGCTGGTGTCCAACTGGCATTGAGTCCGCAGAGTGAACACGGTTTGTACGTAAGATGAGGCTATACCGACACCCATCACTGAAGAACACAAGGCAAAGCAGGGATGACCACACTGACATCCTCCACTCTTCCTCCTGCCTCACTTCAGATGCAAGAGGGGAAGACAGGACAACTCTTTGTCTGCCACTTTCCAACTTCTTTTGTGATTTGTGTGGTTTTGTTGGTATTTTTTTTTCTGGTTTTGGGGGGGTGGGGTGGGGTTTTGTTGTTGGTTTGTTTGTTCTTTTTTTCACTGCTGGGCATCACTGCAGAGTTTTGCTGAAGTCTTCTGAGAAAGGAACATTTTGTCCCTCTCGGATCCGTTTTCCTCCCCTCTGTCCTCGCTCCTGGCTGCATTGCCCACCGTGCTCTCTGCGCTGCGGAGCTCACCCAGCCCTTGGGGGACGATGTTGTGCTGCACATGTGAACAATGTGCTTGACACAGTGCACTCACCAAACTGTGTGTTGGTAAATGGCGATCTTGTGAGAGGTTTTTTTCCATCACTACGTCTGGACAGTTAAATGGAGAGCCTTGGTGGGTCACTCTGTTTTTCCCCCTGCAGCTTTCGTAAACAGTGAGGAATTGCTTTCAGGAAGCGGCAGGAAAGTAAAAAGCTATTATCACAATAAACACTGCATGGCAGGCTGCTCTTTTGAAACAGTCATTTTGGTTAGTGTGACATCCATTTAAGACCCACTCTTTTCTGCTAGTAAAAGGACTTCCCTACCTTTAGCACAAACCATATGGATTAATACACATGGATTTGTTAAAAATAATGTGCACTTATTATGCAGCATAATTTGCAACTAAAAAGCAATTGCATCAGTTATGAACACAGACAGACATTCAAATGTATACCCGTTTGCCCAGTGGTGGTACAGAGACAATGCTGGGAATTAATCTCGGGTCTGCCAGCCAGAGCAGACTACGCCAAGCAGTTCTTTCAAACCTGATGATGGGCTTGGGTGTGCAAAATCCCCTCTGTTCTCTCTAGCTATATGCTTTTGCCCGACAAAACTATACACTTTTCGCAACCCTCTGCAATCCCAGAGAAGGGGAAGGGCTTTTAGTGTGGATGTCCATTTGGCATAAGTTAAAGCAGCCATAAAGCTCCTCTGCCTTGTATCTAAGCCAAATTAACTCCACGATTACCCTGACAGAAGGGAAGTTTACAAAGTCACTCACAAACCCGCCTTCCTTATCTGCTTTGTCCATAACTGACAAATCCGCTGATTTTACAAATTTGCCCTATGCCTCAGAACCCATCATGGTATTTCTGTGTTGGTTTAGTATCTTGTTCTTATTTACGTCGCTGTGAATCAGTAAAATCAATGAATATATTTTCTTCCTGTCTTCACTGAGTGCAGAATTCAGAGATATGTAACATAGCTTATGCTGTTAGAGCAAACTACTAATGGTAAACACTCAGGGCAGCAAAGGAATGAAAGAAAATGAATTCAAATCCTGGAATACTCATTTACTCCGAAACAAGATTAAATTCTTCTTCATTACCACAGAAAAAAAAATGGGTCAACTGAAAGATTTTGACTTATCTAAGTTGTAACAGGTAAATAAGCAAGTTTCAGTTTTGTAAGAATTTGTCACAGCTGGATGGACCCTGTGACAGAAATAGCAGACTTGGGGTGCATCCAAGTTACGTGTTGCACGCCAGTGCCTACAGCAGAGGTTTGGTTAACACTATTGATATCTCTTAGTGAGGAGGACCACTGCTACGAAAGCTACGAGGAGGAGAGTTCTTGGAAAAATTGTGTCCTCCCTCCACTGGATTAGGAAAGCTGGTGAACAAACCAGAAGAACCTGGAGGAAACCTTTGATGTTGTTAAGGCTGAACGACTTTCTTTACAGTGGATAAAAAATGTTCCTTTGTGCCAAAACCAGAAGGTACCGGAGAACACATCACAGTCCAGAACAACCGCAAAAATGGTGAGATTTAGCAACTAGCTGTGCAGAAGGGAACAAGAAAAAGCGAAATAACAGAAAGAAGTTGAGCTTATTTGGATCTGCTCCTGGAAGAAAATTTTGAGCCAAAATGAATATAGTGTACTAAGTACACAGCACGTACAATGCAAATTTAAGAGTTCACATGTATGTAAAACAATATATCCCCACCAACAAAAAAAAAGCCCAAACAAATCTCACCCAAAACCACGTCCACAAACCTGATCTAAAACTGTCAAAAGAAAAGTATCTTCTGTATTGTCCATATGCTTGAAAGTCAACAAACTGTTCTATTACTTGGATTTGCCTATGCGTTTTTTTTCTCATTCTCTCCAGAAAAACCAAGCATGTTAACAAAGGTGGATATGTTCAGATTCCAGGTCATGCTTATCAAAGCACACAGACTTTCTTGATAGATGGTGAGTTTTCTGCAGGGCAAAGACACCCGCTATGCCGAAAGAAATCTGACCTCTACCATGATTCCAAGGTGAGAAACAAATATGACTGGACTTTTGTATCATCTGAAAATATTTTTTAAAATACCCTTCTATAATACTTTTTTCCCACTGTCTTTTATAGCTTACAATTTCACTGTTTTCTTGTGGCAGTAGAATTTTTTTTGGCAGTCATTATGAGATTGGCTTCCACAAGTTTGTTGTGAACTTGTCCTTTGAAGTGTCACTTTTAAATGTATTATTCTTATAAGACCAGGTTCAATTTGCCATTTAACTTCTGTTAAGCTTAGCTGGTCTCCTACAATACAAATAGTACTCTTCTTATTTGATATTTTTCAGGATTTTAATTATATGATGGTTTTTACTTGCCTTTAAATTAAAATAAGAAAAATGTTTGTGGTTTTGTTTCATTTCTTCTACAAAAGATATACCTAAAAACATTTCATTTTTCAACTCAGTTGTCAAGTAATGAAAAGGTCCACAATGCAATTAATGGGTTAAAATAAATCATATTATGGACTAAAGCATACAGAACCACAGTATAAAGTTGAATATCTCTGAATTTTTGATAATGACTCTCTCTTTCATAGAGACGGTAGGGTTATTCAACGGTATGCCTTTCAGAAGTAACTGAATAATGTAGGAGAGCAAGTGCCATTGCAAGGAGAAAATGATCCTAAAGTAAAGATTCTGAAAGCCCATAAGAGAAAATTCAGAAAGCTTCAGCTTTGTCTTGCCTGTTACTAGGTTTTGAACTTGATCTTGAAGTGCTTTGAAATAAATACAAATGAGCGACCTGAGGGAATACTTTCTCCTGCCGATGCCTTTGGGAGTGTGTATTCTCACTAAATGCAGTCTTGGTTTTGCTGCTTGGCTGCCTTTGATGGCTGCACTGATAAGGTGAGGTCATAATATTTGGGAATGTTGTCTCGTTATAATCAACGTATCTTCCAAGACTACAACTACACAGAAGTAGCAAAAGGAAAACTGTTCTTAAGGAGACAAAATGTACCAGTAAGAGGGACAGGAAGCATGGGAAAGAGGAGAGTTATGGGGAGGTAGAAAATGTTGGGAGAAAATGAGACAGAAAAAGTGAGACCTGTAGAAAAGAAGAATGGCAGCAAAAGTGGGAAATGGAAGAAAATCAAATGTCTCAGACAGAAGAAAAAGGAGAGAAGCAAAGATGATGCAAGTGCTTCATGGGATGAATGTGTAATAGGAAAAGAAAAGGGAAGCTTTTCTTCTGAGTTCCAATTGATGAGCCCTGGTGGGAAACCAATGATGGTAATAAAGAAGAGAGTGGAGGCAAAGTAGCAATAGAGGAATTGCCTTGATCAGCTGAGGTGAAATTGTTGTTGTCCTCTAAGAACAGAGTATTAACTCCCCCATGGGATGGAAGATGAAATCTCTGAAAATCTGAAAGCTGGCACTACTTTGCCAGAACTGTAAACATAGATCTGAATGACCACGTTTAAGATGCAGAGGAAGAATAATAGTCAATGACCTGGAGGACATGATGGAGTGCTCTCCCATTGAGTGTGCAGGTGACACCAAGCCAGGGTAATCAATGGATGCCCTTGAGGGCAAGGTTGCCACCAAAAGAGTCCAGGCTGGGGGAATGGGCCAACAGGAGTCATACCAATGTCAACAGGGACAAATGCAAAGCCCTGTCCTGGGCAGGGAGAGACCCTGCAAGGGAATAAGTATTCAGGTTCAGGACCTCCAGCTCAGGAAACACCTGGATAAATCAGAGTGAGGTCAGGGGAAGTCCCTTTGCTGGCTGGGGCTGGAGCTCCTCTCCTGTGAGGAGAGGCTGCGGGACTGGGGCTGGTTGAGGCTGGTTGAGGGTAGTGTCAGTGGCCCTGGTCCTGCTGGGGAGGGGATCAAGGAGACAGAGACAAGTCCTTCACAGCAGATTTTAAGAGTTCAGTAAACAAGTAAGAGTGTCTCCACACCTCATGGATTGAAAGTTTTCCCATGCCAGTGACATTTGTGTTAAACATCAAGCTACACGGCTTGAAACCCTCATGAAAGTTTTGCAAGAACATTGATGGAAGACTAGCCTGTCCCCTCCTCACATCAAATATGTAGTTATAATGGCAGTTACAGTTTGACTAGAGTGTGCTCTGTGCTGTAATTTCATCAGACACTTAAAAATACATAATAGTAATTAATTCTATACTTACCCATGAATGTCCAGGACATTCAGAACATGATTTCCAGCTGTATGGCCAGCAAACAAAAAGGTCTCACCTCCAAAGAGCTGCCATGTACATTTCACAGTATAGTCTAGACAGCAGTAAACAATAGCATGTGGAAATCCTGCCTTTCATTATTTTCCAGGGCATGCCATTAAAAAACCAAAGAGTTTGCTAGCCACTCTGGTGAGTAAAGCAATGTTGTACATGATGTTTAGCATGAGAAACAGGCAGTCCTTTATTTGTATATTGCATAGTACTTACTGGGGACACTATTATTTTCTGTCAGTGTTAGGGTTTCTATGTTTGTGCTGATTCACTTCCACTAAAACCAGCAGAAGGAGAAGGGTGGAGGAGTGACCTGCCTTAATTTTAATGGTGGATTATGCGTTTTCACAAAGAGCCTGATGCAAGACCCTTTGTCTAAAGTGAATTGAAAGGCTTTTACTCACTTTGATGGCAGTTGTATCAGGCCCTGAGAAGAATAAAAGTCTTATGAAAAGCTGCTGCTGCTGCTATATTTAGAGAAGTAATTAATAGCAAGGTTAGAGGGAGATCAAAGGGCTATGGTGGGTAATTAGAAAAGTTGGGGAAATTGCTTCTTATAAAACAAAACCTGTACAAAAGAGGAAAAAAATAAAGCTCTGTGTTGCTGTCCTCCCAAACGAAAAATATGTTTCTTATTTCTGTTGCAAAACAGGCTCAGAAAATAGACTATAATTTGTTTCTCTCTGCTACTTTAGCTAGTCATGGTAAAATTCAGTTATGCCAATAAGAAGCAATAAGAGCGACCTAGACAGATGACTGCTTACTTGCTTTTTCATTAGGAGAGCAGCAGTGAGAGCCCATTTCACTGCAGGCAGAGAATTAGAGGATTAGGTTCATTTGCTGCACTTTTACTTTGGACTCCATGTGGTCCCCATCTGGAGCCGTCGGAAGAGGAGTGCTTGACAACACATGCTCTCCAGCTCGTTTCCACTTTGTTTTCGCTAACACGACTCTCAGGCCTGAAGCGGCGACACAAACCCTCCTGGGGCTGCCCCGGCTGCCCCCAGCCCAGCCCTGCGGTGGGTCAGTGCCGCAGCCCACCCCGCGCCCCTCCACGCGGGTGCCGATCCTCACTTCAGGCATCTTCCCCCTCCTTGGGCTTCCTGCTGAAGTTGAAAGGAGAGGTATCTGCCAGCAGGAAGGATCTTTTTCTTTGCAGAACGGTCTTTTATTTTGGATTTTGCACAGCAGGTAATTTCCGGTGGGTTGTGTGTTGTTGGGGGGTGTGTTTCTGCTGTGGAAACCAGGCTGCAAAATGAGATGCTCACAGCATCTTCCCTGGGGTCTTGCTCCCTGTCCCCAGTGGCTGCCTCCCTGGCCAGGATATCCGGGAAGGGAGTTTACAGCTGCCTGGGAACACCACGTGGGGACGTATGACCCAAACACCAGCTGCCATTTACTGGGGGCCCCTGCTACCAAAGGAAGGACTATTGTCCTGCAGCAGGAAGGGGGATGAACCCAAGACAGTGTGTGAAGATAATGTGAGGTCTAGTTAATAGGCATGGTCTAGGGATGAGTTACACGGGATCAGGCACATGGCATGCAGGAAAGACAACAGATGGCAGGAAAACCCATTCTTCTTCCTTGAGGAGATCATACTGATGGGAAATATGCCAAAATTTTCCAGAGTCTCAAAGCCTGCGTAAAGAGTTATTACATTTCCATGAATCAGAAAGCAAGAATTTTCACTCACAGTGGCTTCTCCAGCTGTAGAAGACTCCCCATTTGCTCCACACGGTAACTTTGAACCAAGGAGAGATGCAGCATCCACAGCCAAGAGTGCCACTTCTCCACTCCTGCAGCCAAGACAATGAAAATCCTGACAACAGGATGCTATTACTTGTCTATTTCTTATTTCACACTGGTAGGAGGTAGCGCATCCCCTAGGGAAGGTGAAATCGCCAGGCTTCTAATCTCTTACACCACATTGACATTGTTCTGTTCTACCCTTTTATTAATTTGATCCTTTTTTCTCTGCTCATGAAATCTGTGCTTGCGTGCCGCTGCGTGGTCCCACCTGCTCTTGCTAACTACCAAGGCAGGTTCAGACCTCAAGAGCCAGCCGAGTGAGACCTGAAGCTCATCAGGACAAGGAGGTGCCTGTGCTGTAGGTGGCACTCTTTGATCCCTCTCAGACGGAGACCAAGGGCTGGCCTCTGTTAGCCACCACACTGTAGTTGGAGGTGCTGTCTTTCCACAGAGACATTAAACAGAGGTTCAGGCAAATTGCCATCATTAAAAATGCCACAGCACTTTCCCTGCAACAGTAGGAGTGTTACCTCCAGTGCTCAAGCCAAATTTTAATTTGAGTAATTTACATGCTACTTACCTGGAATTCTCTCCATGGTTTCACCTAGATAAGGCAATTTAAGTTTTTCTGCTCGCTGCCATGTTCTGTGGTGCTGCTTTGTGTTGTTACACAGCTGTTGCATTTCACCTCGAGGTGGCTGTACAGCAGCTGTTGACAAAGTGATTCTACATTTACAACATATGTAAGTGTGTTGGTGAAGTTTGTAAAGCATGTCGGTCGCTTTCTGGATTAAAAGCACGACGCGCATGCAAATGTGTTGTAATTGCCATGATGCACATCTTCCTCCAAAGATGCGTTGGCAGAACCATTAGCCTTAATGGGAACTGCAAACACGCATCTGAAAAGGATTCTTAATTCTCTTAAGGCATAATAGCCACATCAGTAAAAGATGTGTTAATAGAAAATGGCTCTATTCATGTGAACTTATCAAAGCAAAGCTTCAACTATTTTGCTCAGTACAGCAACTTCAAAGACGTCTTCATTCATTCATGTACTACAGACCAGCCTCGCTGAGGATGAACGCTGAGTAAACACTGAAAGGGAGAAAATAAGATAAGGCGTATAGGAGGTTTTACAAAGAGAGAACATATTTCGCTCTTCCCACTGCCCTACATGGGTTTAAGTGCCTGACCGTGAGACCCCTATTATGTTATTGTTGAAGTGCCTTTGAAGCACTATGCAAGCTCTTATATTCCAAGGAGTCACAGGAAAGGATGTTGCCGTTGTTTTTATGCAGTTCACCAGTTCTTAATGGACTTCATATGGTCATTGCTTTTTCAAAGCAGCCTTCCTTATCACAACTACAGCATGTCTCTCTCTTCTTTGCAAAGTCTTCATAATAAATTTATTGTTCCTCCCCCTCCAAACCCATGTACACATAAATCTCCCTCCAATCTTGCAAAGGCATGTGAAGCAACAACCTCAGTTAACTATTAGTTCAAACAGCAACAGTATAAGTATAAAAATTAACTTCCAATCAACTACATTACTGCCTGTCCTGTAGTATCGAGTCCAGACCAAGATCAGAATCCAAACTTGACACTAAGAGAAACAGGAACATCTTCAGAGACTTCATGGAAATACCACCAGACTGCAGTATGATCATGCTTAGCGGTGATTATTCCTGCCTTGCTACCTCCTGTTTGTGAGGCAGCATCAGAAGCAGAGCCCAGGTCTGACCTTTGGGGTACCCGATTTGTGGTGGTCCCAGGGGAGCACAGAGCTGCGAGCAAAACAGAGCTGCTGAGCAGCACCGTCTGGTCTCTTGGACTTTTTAAAGTCTTTTGGACTCTTAGTTTAAGTCTCTTGTATTCTTGTCGGGTTTTTGTTTATTTTTTTCAATATGTTCTGTGTATGACCTAGGAGATTAGTTAACTTTTAACTTTGACTTCAATGTGACTTGTAGAAAAAAACCAGACATGAATAGTCCTTGACAATTTCAAAATATCATATTATTCATCTAATCCTGTTGTGAAAACGACAAAGCTACGGCGTCTTTTACAGCTCTGTGTGTGTGACATCAGTCAACGAGACTCTTGGCTTCTTGCTGCTAGGCTCAAAAAAAGAAAGAAAAAAAAAGAAAAGAATGGGCTTATTATCTTCTTATCAGGCTCTTCCCCTAGAAGTAGCTGCTCACTTTGAGGGAGACCAACTTCCGCAATTCAAAGCCTGAAACCTTCATCTGAACCTGATGCTACAGCTGGGCAGGATTCTCAGCTGTGCATGCTGACGGCATTGCGCGGAAAAGGCAAGATTTGACCAAGCACTGGTTGGGCCTGGAAGTGAACATGCTTAGGAAGAAAATGAGAAAATGGGGATATTACTGTTTTTTTAAGGAGGTGGATTTTTATTGTTCCTGTGTCCAAGACACACAATGTCTTCAAAATAGTTTACATACCAGCTAAGTGTAAAATAAGGTAATTCATATGTACAGGTACCTACTCTCTTATTAAGCAGAACAGCACAGAAATTATAAGCCTAATACAAAGTCGTCTTAAGAAGATGAAAGCCAAGCTATTCCTAGTCATATGAATCGAATATAAATTTACCGGGTCCTTGTGATAAACAACCTCAATTTGTTTTTCACTGGCACATTTAGAACCAATTGAACAGTACTTTGTCAAAAAATGGGCAACGTGATCAGACATTGACAGTGCCAAACAGCCTTCATCCTGGTGCCAGTGCTTGAAACACCAAGTGCAGGTTTATCACAAGGTCGCAGCAGCCACCAAACCACTGGTCCTTCAGGTGGCTCTCAGGTATGTGCATGGTGGGGACGTTCAACCTGGGCAGTCGGGCTAAACTTTGACTGAAGTGAAACCCCCCAGAAAGTGCCATGTAGATGTGCAGGTGGCCTCAGCACCAACTGTTTTGATTTATTATTCCAAATGACTTGTTAACACAGAGGTGCTTGGGAGGATGTCCTGGCCCTGTATTCCCATGGAACCTAAAAGAAGGATGAGGAAACTCCAAAGGAGTTGGACCAGGTAAAGTATGAAAGTCTGCCGAGGAAGGTCCAGGCTGCAGCAGACCCGGCATGTCTGCAATGCAACACTGAGAAAACACAAACTCTGCTAAGGGGTTAAGATCCCCCTGGAAAACTTAACGTTTCTTAAGAACCATTTATCATTTATATGTAAAACCCAGACACAGGGCAAACACCCAGGGACTATTGCATGCTGTCTACCAGCAACTTCTCCTCATCCAGGAGCACTGTGGACATCCCAGGTGCTTAAAAAGTACTTTATTTTTTCAATGTGTTCAGGTTTTGTCTGAGCCTGTGCTCTTCCATGCGTAAGAGCAGTATCTCACTGAGCAATGCTGATATCTACATGATATTAGAAGTGTGTTATCTTCTTAATGTCTTCTATTTCACTGCTTGTTTTCTGAAAACTTATTGCTGAAATCTGAAATGGTCCTCTCTGGAGCTGCCTGTGTGCAGAAACACTGATTTCTTGGTCTACAGCCATGCTGGCTGACTGCCCATTTCTAAGTAGGGAGACTAAAGTGGATCTTTCAAACTTAAATTTAAATTTAAATACTCTTTTAGTTGCGTAGGAATGAGATCACTTCCTTAGTTAATAACTACCAGGGATGCTGGTTTACATTGCTCAGTGGAAAAAAGAATAAAAATTGTAGACATTATTAGCTGCACAGATTTCTGAGAATTTCCCATTTTATTCTGATACGATTTAAAAAAAGAAAAAATGTTCCATGACTGGCAAGCATTCTATTTTTTCAGGTGGCTGGAATGTATATTAATAATTTACATCATAAGGAAAAAGAAATATAAATGACATATCATGTATTGTTAGTCACTGACTGATTTTTTCTCTTTGTATTAGTTCATGTATTAAATTAATGTAGCAGTCTTTCACTTCGTAGAATTAAAGAAGCAATATGCCGTCATTCAAGAAGAGCATCCAGGCAGATCACGAGGTGATTTTGCTTCAGATATTAAAGCTAGATTTAAATGAACTGAGCTGGATGCCCCCATGCAGCATTTTGCTGCATCACTTAGGTGTACCCTTCCTTGCACTGTCCACATGCACCTTTCCGCTGTATGGCATCATTTGAAAGCTAGCTCAGAAGCATTTGATTTTTCAGCCATCATGCTTTTTAAAAAATTGTGTTTTGTGACAAATTTGTTTTATAAGGAGTGGTTGCGAAGTCCCTGCTACTTTCAGCCACATAAATAATCTGCAAAGCGTACCTGTGTCTAGGCAGTGTTTCTCAGAGGACAAGAGATAAGAGGGTGTTTTAATCAATCTGTGAGTTTGTTCTTCCTGATTTCTGCAGTCAGATGTAGTACAAAGAAAAGGCTGGTTACACAGAAAGGCAGAATCACCACATAGGAAGAATAAACTAATAAAATACAAAAAAAAACCCTCTATGATATGAATTTCACCTATTGGTAAAATTGTCTTCCTTGGTCATTTATAAAACCAAACTTTTTCTTTTTTTCTTTATTCTTTTTAGCTTTTGGGTCCCTAACCCTACAACTACAGTGCCACTTATTTTATTGTAATTTGGAGGAATGATATAATAGCTGCCAAGAAAGGAAGTGGAGCCTCTTACCAGCATTTCTCTGTGTCTCACCTTCATTACAGAATAACTTACTTCTGACTGGGCAAGCCTGTGAAGCTTAGTTTGCCTTTAGAGGGAACTTTGAAGCTACTAACATCCTTGCAAATTGGATAAGTGTTCCATTACAGTGGCTTGCAGCCCCAGATAGAGCCCTTATCTGCTTTGAACTTCAGTAACAACCTCAGAAAAATTCAAATGCCCTTAGCAGGCAAGAACTCACTTTCCACACTCAGGTCCAGATTTCCAAAGCATAAAAAGACTTTTTTTTTTTGGTTGGTTTGTTTCTNTGGTTTGTTTCTTCTTTTTTTCCTTGCCTGAAAGCAGAGCTAACACAACCACAGCAAAATAAGAGCCCCATCCTGCTAGTTTAAGTTCCTCTGAGGAGTGAGCCCTTGTGAACACGGACATACTCCTGATATAGAAGAAATTGCCTGTGTGAGTACGGATCGCTCGCTGGAGCAGCATTTACACAGCCAGGCCCTACAGCATCATTTCACTTGGGCTGAAACAGCTGAAACCTTTTGAAATTGTTTGGACTGTGCATGCCAGCAACTTAAATCAAAAAGGTTTTCTTTTACACAGTCGCAGTTTTTTGTGGTGTTGTTTTTTTATTTTTTTTTTGTTTGTTTGTTTGTTTTTTTTTCCCCTCCTCCAGGAGTGATAATTACAAATGTAGTTAATCCAGCTCAGACTGTATCTGGAGATAGCTGTAATTCATTCTGGCAAGGTGGCCTTGCCAGCCGTTTATAAACACTGTGAGAAAGGACTCGGCTCCGCTCCGCTCTCGTCCTCTGAGAAACGAGACTGCGAGCCAGTGCAAGGAGGGCGTATCGATATCATACATGCCGCTCACAGCTTAGGGGAAACAACAGCTTCCAAAACTCTAGCAAACCGGTCCTCAGCACAGAGATATCCTATTATTGCTTCCATTGCAGTAAAATTCTACTTCTTATCTTGACTCCGATTTGTTCACGCTTATTCCTTGCCCCAGTGTGATATCCCTCTGCCGTACAGGGCTCTTTGAAGCTTGACACGAGTCTCTTGGATCAGGGGAAGGTAATCTCTGCGCATCTCTGCCTTTCTGAAACTACGTATTTTATGTCAGAAAAAATATCCTAAACAAGAGTTCATTATCTTGGTTCGGAACCACTTCTGGATCTCTTATAAGCATTGCTGCTGTAAACGGCCCCGCAGAAGTCAGTAGCGGGAGGTTCAGTCCCTGGACCAAATCTTGACTCTGACAAAGTCGGGAGGAGTTTTGCCATTGACTTCCCAGGGGAAAGGCTGTGTCCCTATTGTTTAGCATTGGCTTTATCTGAAGTCAGCATGTGTCAAGTGGGTCCGAATGGATTTTTGCTGCCTGCATTTCCAGTAATTGCCTATTTAGATTTGTTTGGAGGATGCAATAGTCGCTCTTGGTTATTGCTTGCACCAAGCAACGCTATGTGTCACGCAGACCTTTACAAACCCTTTCACCTCTGCTGTGGTGCAGACACGTTGCATAGCTACACTATTCAAAGGGTCCTTGAAAGTTCAGAAGTTCTATTTTTATTAGCTGTTAAAGTTCCAGTAAGTGAGAAATGTATCCGCTCTGAGATAACACAAATATAGAACACTAGCGAGTGGTTAACAGTATTTTTACAATACTTGAAAAATGTCACGTCAAAACTTTTTTTCAGTGCTCACTAAATTCTCAAATAACTTTGTCTTCAGAAAATCTGGGACCAATCCTGCAAACACGGGTCACCCACCGCAGCCCTGGAGTCTGTGCTCAGTGCGACCCCAAGGAATCTGCTGAGCGCAGAAGGGTCATTCCCAGGCTAAAGAGTCAACCATCAGCCTGAGTGCCCTGCTGGAGAAAGGCCAGAGTGAACAGCATCTTGGAGAATTAAGCTCCCAAGCTCAGTAGTAAGAATTTGAAGGGACAGGTCTATAATTCCTAAAACTAAACCCAGTTCTGATCCTGAAAGCAGTCTAAACAAATCTTCTATAGCCATCTTGTGTCCCTGTTAAACAAATTCCTGCACAAACAACCAGACAGCACAACTTGATAAGGTGAAATCAGCAACAGCTATGTTCAAGATGATTATTTAATTCACACAAGTACCTTCATTGAAGCTGAAGAGTCTATTTGAGTGAGCAGAGATTTACGAAATTGACTAAAGAGCTCCTGCATCTTCTCTTTAGTAAAAGGTAAACACTTCAAAGCTTAGGCCTGAGAGCAACTTCTTGAACCAGCAGCTGCATCATGTATCGGTGTGCCAGCTCACTTCCAGGGAGTGTTCTCTGGAAGCGAAATTCCCAACCATCTCATGATGCTGTGCGTAGGTTTGCTCCAAGTAAGGATACAGTGGCATCAAGGTGTGTCTGAATGGGATTATTTTTGGATGGAACTAAATGGATGGATGATTTCCAGGTGCACCTTTATTGCGACTCAGTCACAAACAAGCTGTTGACAACCAGTCCACAAGACCACACTGGAGCTTGTCTGAAATAATGGTAATTTAGAACCCCATAAATGTGTAGAGAGGAGATACTGGACTCTCAGCATCACCTGTTTGACCCTGCAGATGCACTTCCATTGCTTCTCACAACTTGCTGATGTGACCATAGCCATAGCCTCCAGCGTCCCACTAGTGGGGGTAATTTTGGCACATAAGCCCTTTCACAGAAGTCGATGTATCACAGCGCTTAGGAATGGCATTCCATGCTTCAGATCTCATGGCGTGCCTCATTCTCAGAGGCATTCTCATCTTCCACTGTTCTTCGTCGCACCTTGCTCCATCATTAATTTTTAATTAAAGTATTTTCAAGAGTTATTACTTGAGGGCCTCTGTTGTTTCCTTGAAGTTAATCCTTTTACCTGAATTTTTTATTACAATATGGCACAGTCATTTCCTTTTGTTAGTACAGGTTCTTGCATCGAGTACCCATAACTGTGGAAAGTAAGAGTAGCTGACCCTGTTAATCTGTGCGAAACGATATTATGCTTGTTGTTGCTCTCTAATGCTACAGGATGGAAATACAATGCTTAGGGTAAACCCTTTTGGACCTGATCCTCATGCTTTTCTGTTGATGTTGAGCCTGCTGTCACCAGCTGCATCTCCATTGCAGCTGGCCTTTGCCTCTTGCAGCATCTGTCACCAAACTGCAGGCTAAAATGGGCTGAGACCCATTGTGGGACCTGGGACAAAATAAGTCAAACTCAGGTTGACCTTTAGAGATTGGTAGCTTGCTTTTTCTGGAAAGGACAGGCACCTACATCTGGGTATCTTCACAAAGGAAACCAGGGCAAAGGAAGACACCACCAGAGAAAGGTTGTGCTCTTTCATAACATAAATACATTATAGCCTCTTGTACAAAAGAAGGATGGTCAGAGAAAATTTAGCTGGCATGTTTCAGCTGCAAATGCAAATTTGGAACTGGTCCTCATGAACCAGAAATGCTGAGGTTTTTTTTCAAAATGTAGGCTTTGCAGAGGAAAAAAAAAAAAAACCAACCAAATTGCGACCTCTGTCTGCAGTGGCATCATCTGCTGGTCCCCATGTCAGGCGTCATGCCCCTCCTGAAGTCCTCTGCTCGCCTGGAGCAGAAGCGCTGCTGAGCTTTGGCCCATCCTTCAGCTTGCCCTTGAAACCCAACACTGTGGTGCAGCACGAGCATCGCTCGCACGCGCCCCCGCAGCCATGGAGAAGGAGGGACGGAACAACGACGTGATTGTGCGTTCAAGTAATTGCTGTCCTTGTCCCTGGCAAGGACTGCTGAGGCAAGCAGCAAGCAAATCTCTCTCCCAGGCCTGCAGAGGAAAGGGGACCAAAAAGCACCATCTAAACGGTTAAACAAAGATAAAGGCTATAAGTACAGCTTGTGGCAATTTATAATTGCCATTTCCACATGGCACTAAATGCTAATGCAAAAAATACTGAGGACCCCTTTCTAATACGTTTTAAAGCAAAATTGGAAACATATTTCTGTGTAACAAGTCACTAGGCACAACTTCTTGGGGAATAATGGTCAATGTTTTATGGGATTGCTTGTTAAAGTTGTTTCTAAATGGGAAGGACCCCAGGGAAGCTGGCATGAGCAGTAAACATTCAAAGGAATAATTTGTGGTGACAAGTGATTCCTTCAGTATTTATTTAACATTTAAAATTTGTCTGAATGAAGAAGGAGGCCAAAGACTGAGTAGGTCTGTGCATTGCTCCTGACTGTCTGCCTCTGTTCATCACGGGTTTCTCCAGGTTAAGGAAGCCCTTGGGATGCTGGCAGGAGGTAGCCCAGCTGATTCCTGGAAGCCATAAAGGCGATGCAAGTTGCTCATTGTCCTGTGTGGTTAACTGTGCTCACGCGGAGCTCATAACACACACCACAGCTTGGGTTGTTTCCCTCCCCTTGTGAAAAATATAGGAACACAATTCTTTTTTTTCTTAAAGGCTTCATGAACTGCATTTTCCAAAGCGGCGGGAAGACCTTGCACACTGTGCTGCACTCAGGAGGCTGTTTCTGCAAAAAAAAAAAAAAAAGTAACCCAGAAATATATAAGGAATAAAAAGGGCATGATCCAGCCTGCCCTGACACCCCCCCACAGCCACATCCATGCTCGCCCCTGTGCTCTGGTCTGTGTGGGTACAATGCTGAGACCTCTGCAGAGAAGTGCACCCGCAGACCTGTTTGCGACAGGCGTAAGGAGCCTGTGGCAAAATCAGCTATTAATCAAAGATGCAAACTACCTTAACACAGATTTTTGTATTGAACCCATCAATTAATTTTAACAGAAGGGGCTTCGGCATGTTTATGAGCTTCATGTTCTCTGTCCCTCTGAAATCTGTACAGGACCAGGCCATCTCCCTCTGGGCCAGCCTCATGTCTGCCACCTTGCAACTGTTCAGAGAGGGAAGATTTTAGTGCACTCTTTCAAACATATGATGTTTCTTCCACCACTGCCAAAAAGGATTTGATAAAAAGAGAAAAAGTACACGACAAATATTACTTCTTCAGTGAATATACTCCCAGACAGATTAATGGTGACAGTCTTTACAGAAACTCTGAATTTTGAATGGCTACATTTTAATCAAATTAAGACAAATAAAAACCAGACGTGGAATGGAAAGCAAATACAAAAGAGGTTTCTGCAAGGCCAAACGAGATTCATTTTGAATTTGTAATTAATAGTTAGAGAAGAGATTTACCAGTGTTCCCCCAGATATATTATCCCCCAGCAAAATAAACCTGAATAAATTATCATATTCTAAAGCACTGACAGATCTAGGGTTTTAACTAACACAGGTTCGGGGGATTTTTTCACATGATCAGTGTTTTCCAAAAGTGTTATGGTTACAAATAACTTAAAAGAAATTTGCTTGGTGTTGACTTTCAAGTCTATTTTACTACCTAGCCATCTCTCCTCCAAATTATTTGCCTATTTTAACACTATTCAGTCACCATAGACTCAATTAGTGTTTAGAGTTTGTAAGAGTCTAGGCTTGGGGATTTTTAAGAGTAAGAATATCACAGTGAGTCCTTTTCCAATTAATGCCTTCTTCCATTAGGACTAGAAGGGCAACTGCTGTTTGCATCTTCTTTATGTTCAAATTGTTATGCTTTCTGAAGTAATCCCTGAGGCTGCTCACATTAGCTGCTGAGCATCTTATTGCATGCTTTCCTTTGTTAAAAAACCCAATAATCTAGATGTAAAAATGACTTTTCCTATAGTAACAACAGACATTTTATCCTTATTCCCATTGTTTGGCAATTATTCTTGGCTTCTGAATGAGCAGAAACCTGAGTCATAGTTGGAAGGTATGTTCAGATAACCTACGTTTGCCCTCTCAACAGGGGCCAACACATCTGCTCCATGTGCATGTTGTTGAGGCACTTGGGGGGAAGCGTTGACTCCACATAGATTCTACTGACGTATGCCAATGTATGTCTGGTGTTGTACAGACAGGCTGGCACAAGCTCCTCCCCGAGTGTTTCCCAATCTGTGGAGGTATAACATGCTCTGAACTCTCAATATGACTACTAGTAGCGGTGACATTTCTACTTACAATTCGATCTTCCTTCTCCCTCGCTTGAAATTGAGTGTATCAGGCTCATGTTTAAATTGGGCATTAAGGAAGTTGGAATTTATTAAGGATTCAAGCAGAAATTTTGCTCCACTCTTGCTCGAAGACAGTACTCTCCTTGTTTTTCATGGGACAAAATTCCTTTCAAAGGTAGCTTGACCTTGCCAGCAGAGAGATGCTGCAAAAATGTGACATGAATGTACCTGGATTGCATGGAAGCTGTGTGCATGTGCAGATAAAGGCATGAGGTTCCACTATAATTACTATTAAAGGATATTCATCATTGTTGTGTCTGTAACATCAAAGAAATGGTAAAGATAGTCTCAGCCCTTGGCTAGAAGGAGAAAATGGATAAAGAAAAAAAAAAAAAGGCAGAGAAGAAAATACCCAGGAGCGTAGCAGTATCTATTTCACTGTTATGTTGCTACTTTGTGGGCACCATAGGAAGTCTGTAGGAGGCATCTGAACAAATAGGGGGCAGACTGGCAAAAGGCAAGACAACCCTTGGCCTCTCAAATCTGGCCCTTTTCAGGTGGCTGCAGGTCCAAGCCCTTCACATGACCATGCAAACTGTGCAGGTATCCATTATAACCACACACATTGTCATATGATTTTGCTTCCCCTCAGCCCAGGGTCCGTGGCAGCTCTCCAACATCCTCTTCATGTGTTATTGTACTGCTGCCGTCCCCCGTAGCAGAGTGTGAGGTTCTTTCTCCTTTGAAATGATTTCCCATGCCATTCCCAGACCTTGGTCGTCTTCCAAGTCCTCCCTAATCAATCTAGCATTGTAGGATGTCAGCTCTCATTTTCTTTCCTATGAGCTTATGTGACTATACATTTTATATTTGTGGCATAACAGTCTTTCTGTTCCCGACTTTTGTTCATTAATTCTTTTCTTCCCTGAGAGGTTTTCTTCTCTTACTCTTTGGCCTCTCACTGAATCATCACCACCTCCTTCTTCCTCTGTGTAGCATAGCTGTGAGAATATTTTTAAGCAAAGGCAAATCAGCAAAATGTGTACTTATTGGAGGTCCTGCGCACTCTCTTGGGAAAAGGTACATAACAAAT
>VXBH01004662.1:489071-499293 GCA_013400035.1 Rynchops niger | reverse complement strand
CACTGAAGCAAAAAAAAAAAAAAAAAGACATAACTTGAGAATAATACAAAACTTGTTGGGCTTCTTCTGGTGAAAGGTTGACATAATTGCGGGGCCAGACTGTGCCCTAGATAAGTGAATTCCACGAAAGCTCAAGAAAAGGCTCTGGTTTACCTTTACTTACCCTTTTTTTGCCCCCCTTGTTTCCTTCTGTGTGTCCTTGTGCAAGCCTGGCTTGGGGTTTTGTCACTTGTAGGGCAACGGTGAGACAAGGTCACCTCGTCCAAATGTGCTGGTTGTGGTTGCCCTACATTGTCTCCCCTGCCACATTCAAGCCCCTGAGGGACAAAAGACGGTGGGCAGCGAGGAGCTGTTGCCTTCCTGCTCTCCACCGCCACTGCCAGGCAGGGTCTGACCCCATGCACGGGATTTACCCCCAGGAGTAGCAGCCCTGCTGAGCACTGGGAGGGAGAATCTGCAGTGCTGGGTGGACAAGGGGTTAAAGAAAAGGGGAGAATGGCATTATTGCTCTCCCCTCCCGTGCTTCTTCTGCCGGGGATTGCACGCTGTAGTGCACTAAGAAGCGATCGCTTTCTTCCGTGTGTCTCGCTGTACTGCTGAGTGATGGAGTTAATTGGCTTTACACTGGGAGCATCCCTGTTTCCAGGCTGATGTTGTAGGGCTGAGGTAGAGCATTAGGTCAGATGGGTTAATTTTATAAGAGGGAATTATCAGCCAGCAAGAGCTGGGTACAGCCTGTTCTGGCTGTGATCCTTTTCTGCTTCTTTCTGGGCTGTGTAGGACTGGCAAGAACAAATATTTTTATTATTTTGTTTGTGTACCCCCCCTCCCTTTAATGTGTATAAACAGTGGTTCTCAGGATGATGTCTCAATTGCAAAACTTGATTTTTCCAAGGGAAAAAAGAGGCTAATTTGTTAGGATTCAAACAGCATAATGGAATAATGCTCTGCTTTTCTGGAACAAATTTTATTAGCAAACGTTTTCAGTTAACACAGGAGAAAAATAATTGCACCATCAGCATGTATGGAATAATACATTCATCGCAGAGCATATGAATNGAGGAGGAAATGAGTACAAAGCAGGATGACTGGTCAATAAACACCATGGTGATAAGGTTTCATGTTCTTCTTCCTTGCTTGGCACACTGCGTCGCTGAACCCTGCATGATAAATTGTACCAAGGAGGACACAGCTTTCATTGTAGTCACAAGAGGACACGTATTCTAAACAAAACTGACATTTTGTCAGAGGGAGAGGTGAAGGGAGACAAATGCCAATACGTGACGCTGTTTTGAATTAGGCAGGAGTTTCCTGCTGTAATCCAAAAATAATAGCCATGAATTCTGTCCAAGAGAAAGGTAAGTCTCAGGAAGCAATGCAAGGCCTTTTTCACCCCAATTCAGATTACCTACATCTTTCATGAGCAAATGTTGTCATGAAATAGTGAAAGCCATGGCAACAGCAAGCGCTGTTGCTGGCGTTGCTAGTGGAAGCGTGTGGCATGCTCCCAGCATGACTCACTGTCCTCTGCAAACAAGCCGAACGAAAAGCATCGTTCATACGTCGAGATGTGTACCTGGATGGGACAGACCCCATCTGAAAGCCGGCCTCATCACCCAGGTCGTTTTTTGTGCTGTCCACGTCCAGGTTGGCCTCTCTGTTATCTGGTGAAACGCACCAGTTGAACGCTGCCTGTGGCATAATGTCACCCTGCCCCTTCCCTCTGCCTCCCTGCTCCCGTTAGCTCTTGTGGCCCCTGCGTTTGGGCCAAGGCCATCATAATGGACTGCCATGCCAGAAAGAAAATGCCCCTTAAATTATTTTTCTTTTATTTTCTGGCACAGTCCAGTGGCACAGTACACTTCTTCTAGATAATAACCCTTGTTTTTCCCACCGGCAGCCAGCTCTCTTTGTTGTCATGCTGGTTTTTACCAGAGCAACGCAGGGAGGACGGTAGAGGCAACCCCCTGCTTGTGTGAAGCAACGCGCTTAGATCCCATCACCAAAGGGAAGATGGAGCTGTAAGACACAGCACCCGTGGGAACAATGAGGGGGTCTGAGGGGCTGCCTGGTGCTGAGAACAAACAGTCTCAGGGTGCTCAAGAAGTGCAGAGATCTTGGTCTGGTGCACCCTTGGCCTTGGGGAAAGGGAGTGAGGACAGTAGCAGATCCTGACAGTGCTCCTGGCTATAGCAGGATGCTCAAAGAGGGGTGGCATTGCAATCAAGGGTGTCCAGCCGAAAGCTACGACATTGGCATTTGCTACTTCCTACTCATGTATGTCCATGGATATCACATATGCATACATTTATATAAAAATATTTCGTGGCTGTGTCCTCTCTCATCCTTTTTCCCTCTTCCACAGCTGATTTTTGTCCCTAATACCACTTCTTTTTGCAGTCTCATGAGTGTGGGTGTCTGCTTCTTATGTAGTCCCCCGACCATATGGAGCACTAAGATCCTCTCTTCGCAGGAGACCAGGTTTCATCTGGTGTTTCAGGTAGTGGGAAAGCAATACCTCCAGTCCATGTAGATCTATTTGCGCTTCTTGAAGCCTGGGTTGCAGAATAGCCCACAGTAAGAATAAAGGGTTTGTCAGTTGCTCGCAAGTGGAAAAAAAAATCCCCAAAATCTAACTCTTTCCTGGAATATCCAATGTTCATGTTACTGTCATTTTTGTTAAAAAATCAACTAATTCTTTGTAAATAGTTGAGCATATGCATCACTGTCTGGAAATCCCTCTGAAAGCATTATATGATCTCTTCAAGTGAATCCATTATTTTCTTCTTTCCTTTTTTTTTTTTTTTTTTTTTCTTTTCTTCTTCCCCCCACTTCTNTTTTTTCAGTTGCTGCTCTCCCATCTGCTTCCTTAAGTAAAATTGACAGAAGTTTCATTTTTGTTCACAAGTGAGGTCATGGTTCCTTGCAGACACACATGTTTGACAGTGATTTCTGGGAATGTCCCCTTTTTAGAGAGTGTGTCTTTTTGTCCAGGGAAAAAAATGAGAATTTCTGCTTGAAAAAGGATGATAAATCCTAATGTGGCACAAGCTGTTCACATGAAAAAGTGGGTTTATAAGATAAAGGTGCAATGAAGTAAATGTTTCTCCATTTCTCAATGAGGTAAGCATAGGTCCTTCATCTTCGTGTGATGGCATATCAACTGTTCTAGAAACTTTGCTTATAATAGTAAGTTTTTAGACACTTCTTTTTGCTAAGAAGCTCTTGATTCTGATCATAGGGATATTGACTGTTCTCGTCAGGAATTTCTTTTGTTTGTTGGTTGGGTTTCTTAAGAGGAAGTTAATGTCTTTAATTAACTGTAGGACCCTTATGCATTTATATATATCTGTGTCTCAACTTGTTGTGGACAAGTTGTTGTGGACAATGGATCTATGTGATCCATTTGAGGCAGCATGATGTGCTGTAGAGAGATCTTGTGGCTGCAGTCCATGTATTTTGTCATGAATACTGGAGGTCTAATACATTAAGTATTAAATTTCACAAGGTTAAATAACCTTTTAAAATAGATAGCTTTAAAAATCAAAAATATATCAAAGTTGTGTGACGCAAAGGACACAAGCACAAGCCTGCTTTCTGGTCCATGTGGAACAATGTATTAATAGCTGTTGTAGTGTGAAGATATCTGGTTCAGCAGATTTTGATCACAAGACCTTGAATTTCAATTAGGATGCTATGCCTCAACAAACGTCAGGTCTGAGGCATTCAGAATATTAATATCTACTTCCCAAATATTCTATTGGAAAAACTCCACATTTGTCACAATAAAAATAAGAGATGCATTGAGTGAGGGAAAAAAAAAATTACAAGTGAACCATAGATTTTTGTGTAATTTATTCCTCTTTCATGATGTGACCATTACCGAAGAACTGTATCTGTAGGCTTGACATTATTAATACAAATAGTGTTTTAATAAAATCTTTTAATCGACCCTAGTCTTTCCCTTACGGCTCATTTATAATCCTGATGGTGAGCAAACAGGCTAGACACTCAACTCTATGTGTTGCATCCTGCACATTGGAAATCTCACAAACACCGTAGTTGTAGGAGTGATCTAGCTTTAATAACATTTTTATTTGTGTTCATTATGATATGACTGGTAGGGTCAGTTGTATGTATTCCCAAACTGAACTGAATATAACTCCTGCATGCCTTCTGGGCCTATTTCAATACAAATCTGTTGTTTGCAAACAAAATCAGTTAGAAACAATGGTCTTTGCTTCCTCTCTTATTTGCATTCTTCTTTCCTGGACTAGTAAGCGTTAACATATGCGGTGAAGGAAGGAGGTTTATGAAGTAATATACCATAACCGTGCATGCCAGTAGGGTGGACAGATGTTCCCAAAGATAACTGCAGTTTAAAATATAAACAAGTTCTCCCTCTGTGATGGGTACTCAAGGAAATGAGAATAAACTTAAATACCAAAATTTTTTGTATTCATAGGATGTTTTTAGAGAAAAAAATTTTGTGTTAGTATGAGCAGTTTTTCATTTCGTCTCATTATCAGACTAGAAATATTTTATCCACAGGTCCCTGGACTTACATGTCACTGCAGGGACCCCTGGAATATTCTGGAGTGGGAGTCTGGCATTTCAGCTGGGGTTCTTCAGGTGCTAGAATGAAGTAGGAGGAACTGTTGTAGTATTTGTATGTATATGTACACACACACACACACATATAGGTATGTATATTTACATACTTTTTTGCTTGATAAAAATCAATCAAAACAAGATAATAGGGGAAAAAAAAGAAATAATAATTATGGCATCTTATTAAAATGGCATTTTAAAGGAAGGTTAAGCTCAGGATCTATTAAATTTACCTTAAGGACTTGCTTAAGGGACCACACCCATTCTGTTTATCATGGAGATTTTTTTGAGGGAAGCTGTAGCTGTTACTAAAAGGCTATTATGAATGCCTTCTCCTTGCTTTAAGCTGACCTCTTTGTGCTGAGAGACAATGATCTATATACCTAGAATTTAAAATGAACAGGTTTTATGATAGTGAAAATGCACTTTTCTGTTGGCTGATACATATATAGAGGGTAAAGAGATGCATCTATAAAGGTTGTGTTTCTATAACCTTAGTAATTCCCACAAATTTTAGCATAGAAATAATTGAGGGGCTGCAAGATCATTATTTCAACAGACCTTAGGACTGTACTCTATGATATCTGTAAACTTCCAGTGACATCCCTACAAATTTAGCTGAAGTGTATCACTAAGAAAAAGAGAAAAAATAATATTATTGAAAATATCCCACCACTAATTTGTGGAATTCATCAGGAAAAAAAGGCATAATATAATTAATCTGTCAATTGGGCACACTATTGTTTGCCATTTGGATGGCTTAGCTCATTATAAGCTGCATACTGTGGCAGAAATTTTGAAAAGTGGTTTGAAATTTTTATTTCCATATGATTATGAAAATTTAAAGTAACAGTGAGATCTGTACACCTTCTCCTGGTATGTGTAACCCTGACTTCAATGAGTTACCTCATGTTGATCTTTATATCAATATTCACATGAGGTATATCCCATGCTCTGACCAGACAAATTCAGGCTGTGGTGAAAACTGATTTAACTTTCATTTTCTGTTTCATCTGACAGTTTGGCCTGTTGCTTTCCCAAAATGTTTAAAAGAGCAAAATAAGGGGTTTTTTTTGTTGTTGTATCTTAGTTACAAAAATCAGGTTTTCAGCCAGGGCACAGCATGGATTAGATTGAGTGACACTAGCTTCTGTACCGAAAGGTTGAAAATAAAGACAATGAGGATTGAAGGGGGGTCTCTTGGTGACGCTTTCCCTCTAGGCAACCACAGTCTTTAACCAGAACTAAACCAGCTAATTGGAATCCTCTCTTTGAAACATCGATCGATTCCCAGATAGTCTAGCGAACTGCTAAAGCGCCACAGGCTGGAGTAAATTGTTATTTAAATCCTTCTCTTCCTAAACCAGGAAAAAACAAACATTTGAAAACATAAAACAGGTAAATCTCATATAAAGCTTAGCAGTATATATCCTAAATAGTATTACTACTTACAGTAAGAAATATTTTAATTGCCATTTGACTTGGAGACCAGCAAAGATATTGTGGTTTCGCTGTCACTTGTCTGCAGAGTCTGTACACAATTCATTAATCTTTGTTCTAGAATTTGTAGCTCCATACTGGAAAAAAAAACCAACAACCAAACCTCTTGCTGATTCATCTTATGATATTTATTTTATTAATGCTTAAATATTCCCTTTCTGTTTCAATCATAGTATAATAATATGGCAGTAATTCAAAGGAAAATTAAATTACCGGTGATGTTGCAAATAAAATATCAACTGTTTTTACATGCAGCCTGTTCTGATTGAATTTGGTTTTGGGAGGCTTAATGCCACAATGTACAGTTGAGAAAGTAAAAAAAAACACAATAGGAGATGAGTTAAGAAACGTGTTTGAACTTTTGTAGGAGAAAATGATTTCTGAAACTTATAGTTCATACTAACAGTGACAGGGAAGAACAGGAATATGTTGGGGGAATATAAGCTTGTGTTGCTACTTGGTGAGATGATTGCATGGAAAGATGTTCAGCTGGTGTATAGTGATGAGAACATAGTTTAGTCCCTTGGAAATGAGTTCAGATGGGTAAAAAAAATAATAGACTTTAAAAAAATCTATTAATCTGTTATTTCCTCTTAAAAGCAGGACTTGTGATAACTGTTGTTGGTTTTTGGCAATCTTTGTAATAATTTTTTTTTTTTTTGATGGATGGTTAGAAATACTTTCCTGTCCATCATAAGAAATTCAGATGGTTTATTTGGGGGCTCATATAATCTGTGTTTACTGGATATTCACTCAATTAAAGTGCTCACTCAAAATAAAGGACTCTGATAGACGGAAATCAGAATGAGTTCATCTCAGGCTGGGTAAGACATGAATGTGCCACAGAATAGGCTGAAGAAGAAGTTTTGCCTCAACCAGATCAAACCCTGCATTGAAAACAGGGGAATGGGTGTGATTCTAAAGTTTATCAGAATTTATTTAAAGCTTTATTTTGGGTTAGAAAGTAACATGATGCTTTCCACCCAGTTTGCAGCCTGCTGCCAATGGTTGAAAGAATGGCAGTGCAAAGAGTAAGGACTCATGACCCCACATACATGCTCAATGATGGTGAGACATGTGCTGTTATGTACTCAGAGAAAAAAATCCTTGTTATATTTGCAGGAGTTAATTCTTTTCAGACTTGTATTTTGCATTTCTCGCTCCTCCTCATTCACAGGTAAGGCAGAGAGAAGGATTTTCCCCAAATGCATGTGGTAGTTCTGGGATGAGGACTGTTTTGGAGAACTTTATATTTTTTGCGTAGTGAAACTCTGTTGGAAGCAGAAAACTCATCTGTGTGGGGATGGGGCTCAGGCTGCCCTTGTCTGCAGCAATGGGAGAGATGGAGAGGGCTAGAGATTAGAGAATATCCTCATTCCTTTTCCACTGAATGAAAAAACAGAAACTCAGAGGCAGCTGGTCCACTTGTCCCCAAGTAACACAGGAGTGTGCTGGCTTCAGGAGACCATTTCTGTGCTACTAGAAAGGAGATGGTAGCAAGGTGGGGTTCAGTCTTTTCTCCCAAGTTACAAGCGAGAGGACAAGATGAAATGGCCTCGAGTTCCACCAGTGGAGGTTTAGATTGGATAGTATGAAAAATTTCTTCACTGAATGTTGTCAAACATTGGAACAGGCTGCCCAGGGAAGTGGTGGAATCACCATCCCTGGAGGTATTTAAAAGACAGGTAGTTGTAGTGCTGAGGGACATGGTTCAGTTGTAACTTGGCAGTGCTAGGTTAATGGTTGTACTTGATGATCTTGATGATGAACAAGATGTTTTCCAACCAAACGATTCGATGATTCTATGATTCTATACTAGCACCCTGAGATCAGTCAAAGACTAGAAACTCTCCAGCCTCAGCCTTTCTACTGTAACAACAAGGTACGTTGCTTTGGAGTGGCCTTCTCAACAAGAGAAAAAGAAAACAGAAAATGCTGCCTGGATGAAAGACATGGATACCTCCATGAAAGAGGTTAGTCATGTCCCTCTAGAGACATGCCCTGCCTGAAATCCTAATTTTCGCAACTAAATTACAATACCAATTTGATATATTAAAAATTTTAGAAAAGTAATAGTGAAAAATATCAAATGACCAGAACATAAGAACTTCAGTTCATGGCAGCATGAGAGGCCTCACCTGAATTTGGGAGGCTTCCTCTGGTGCACAGAAATACAGTGCAGACCAAAGCTGCAAAGTAGTCTGGGACATGCTATGCTTTCTGCTTGGGGACCAGCCATTTCCTGGGCCACAGTCACACTTCTGGAATGGGTTGGGCTTGTCTGAATAAGTCTTCTCAAATAATTTATTAACACTACAGGTAGATGCATTGTTCTGTAACAAATGCCACTGAGAACATTCTTCAGAAATAGAAAGTTGTAGTTTTGTAAAACCATCAAAATAGCTACCCTAATCCCAGCAATCTTTTTTGGTTTGGTTTGGTTTTGTTTTTGTTTGTTTTTGTTGTTGTTGTTGTTGTTGTTGTTGTTGTTTGGTTTTGTTTTTTTTTTCATGCCAAGCAGTGGAAAGTTACCTTGTGAAAGAGCTAAAAGAGACCAAGAGCTTCCTCAGCTCATGGTCTTCAAGTGCTATCAGAAAAATAAACTCCACACCTCCAGCTTGCACAGAAACAGCCTGGACACCAGCAATGGCTCCACAGAAGAGCCTGGTTCTGCCCTCCCTGTGCTGGCATCGGCAAGGCTGTTGTGTCAAAAGCAAACAATTTTGTGCTGAAAGTCTGAGCTCAGACGCAGACTTGATGGCATCCCGAATCTGTCAGAAGAGAGGTATAACAGGTGTATTGTATTTAGATATTTTTTTTTCCAGTTTCTTTTTTTTTCCATTTACAAATTTGTACTAGTCTGTTTACAACAGTAGCGTACAACTGCCTGCATTTTTACATTGATATTGCTGCTACAAGCCCATTGTAAGGTGTCAAAGGTTTTCAGCGCTGATTATTACGCAGCCATAACCAGATGGCGTCAAGGTTAGGCTACGAGGGTGCCACAAATATCCAAAGCAGGGATCAAATGTGAATACTGGCTTCTTTATGAGCTGGTTACTCATGCCAATACCCTTACTGGCATGTGTTACTCCAAGGTGGAGGCAGACGGTTGTAAAAGAATGATGACCATAACCTAAATGACTATGCAGCCTGCAAACTAATACTGCTTGCATTTTTGCCAGTTCTCCTTAGGTGTGTCCAGTACCCACTTGATCCTAACTCAACGGAAAAGCGGTCGAGTTGACTGATAACCATCCCCATGTTTTCAAGCACCTCTGACTACCCTCCAGGTTTATTACTGATTTTCCTGTGCGTTCCAGCTCCACGCTGTCTACTCTGATTTATTCCATATGTCTTAAATTGAAATATGTCATGGTACGGAGGAAGTCCGTAATCCCTCTCAAGTTTCTGTTGAATACTGCTTGAATCTATGTACTGTCTGTTGCTTTATGCCACCCCCTGATAAAGGCTGTATTGAAATGGTCTGCAATACCAGCTGCTTCTCTCTTTTTGACTCTTGCTTTATCTTCTGATAGTCTACCTTTCAGTATTAAGCATTATAAATCCGCACTCTGGCTTGTAAGGAAAAAGGACAAGAAACACCATGAAATGCTTAAAGCTAAAGCTGTGTTTAGCGTACTGCTAACATCAGTGCTGCAATTTACCTAATTGTGATCTCTTCTGCAAATGTGAGACAGTGCAGCTACGCAGATTCGCTCCTGGGATAGCAACGGGACAAGGACTGTGACATCTCTGCTGTCTACAGGGAATGTAGGCATCTCTAAGTACCTTCTGGACCATACTACTTCATTGTTACCCTGGTAGAAAAATAATCCTTTCTGCACTCCCTTGCTTGAAAAAGAAAAAAATTAAAAAATCTCTCCCTACATTACTGCAAAGCTGAATCGACAGAGCTATTTGTAAACCTAGATGTAAAAAACAGACTTGCTAATATATTAAGCTATTGAATGCCCTGTTAAAAGGGCACATAACAATGTAGTTTTCCATCTTGGACGTGACCTACAGGGAACGTTAAGATTTCTCTAGCTTTGACTGCCCTGAAGTTCTGAAATTGTTTGTAAAGGACCTTTTTCTTTCTTTCCTTTTT
>VXBH01004662.1:473478-489048 GCA_013400035.1 Rynchops niger | reverse complement strand
TTTTTTTTAAATAAAAAAAGAGAAGGCCTATGGCTCTTGCATAAAAAAATGCTTGTAGGACTGCACTCCTCTATTTGCATTCTCATTTATTCAGGCTGTGTGTCCAGACTGACAGCTGGCAAGGGCAAAATGCAAGGCACAGCGCTTTCTCAGGGACCGGCCCATGAATGTGGAATGAATCAAGGGACTTAGTAAGACCCAGCACTTTCTCTTCTGAGCGTTAGAGCCATAACTTTGAATTTCCCTTTTCTAACAGAAAGAGTACACCTCACACATTCTTTCCTGGGGAAAGAATGAGGAAAATTGGAACAGGAGGAATGATGCTCCTGTTGTTTAAAGCATAACCGTGCTTGCTCCAGGTGCTGGAGTAATGAAAGCAGGAAGGCAACGTATTTAGAATAGACTAGAATAGAAAACACAAATATACCTTTTCAACCTGCCCAGCACTGGAAAAGAAACATCTTATTTAAACATTAAATACAGATGATAACAACCGTCATCAATCATCTCACTGAAGACTGTACTAAACTAGTCTTTATTGTAGTAGGTTTTTGAATTTGCCTAAACAGATGTTAGATATAGATTGTAATATTATCTAGGAATATCCTGCTTTTGTCTCTTCTATGTATTTTTAAATTTTGTTTCCTTTTTGAGGAATGAATTCTATACAATTGAAATTTATTGTCATAATACTTTTTCACCTTTTCTCCTGAAATCCTTCAGAAACATATCAATAATAAAGATGAGAATCAAAGTCATGAGTTGGTGGGAAAGGTCTTTTAATCTGGCATTGAGTTTCAGATGGTCACGATACTTCTCTAAGCGCCCCATATTACATCTATTTTAAATGCAGTGCACATGCAGAAGCAATGAATGAAAGACTGTTTAAAATGGATTCATGAAAAACAAATGACTTTGGGGGAAAGCAAGAAACCCCTCAGTAACTTACCATGCGTCATAAGAAATAAATCCAGATAAAGTCTTCCTGCTATGGTTATTACGGTCTTTATGGATTTATTTATTTTATTTCAATAATTCATAAATTATGATGAGTTTATAAAAATAAAGGAGGAGGTCAAACAAATGAAAAACGTGAACCACAGAATGATGTGTACTAGTGAGTGTTAGTATTTGCTCAGGGACTCATAGCACATTTATCAACCCTGATCAATTTACTGGTCCTAGAATCTGTTTCTACTTTCTACAGTTTCTTTTCTGTATATGTAGAAAACTGAACAGAAACACACACACAACTGCACTCACACCTAAACTTGGTGTTACAGGTTATTGAAATGGATGTGGAGGTAGGTTTGTTAGAAAAGGTCAAACTACAAGCATTTTCAGCACACTGTAGCAAGTTCCACTCAACAAAAAGGTAAAGTTTTGGAATTAGTGGTCTTTTCCACTGCAAATTAGGAATGCACTGTTAAACAATAAGTGAAAAATGGCCATACTGGGTTAGATAAAAAGCCCGTCTGCTGTCAAACCCTGTCTCTGAATTTAGCCAGTAAGTGAAATGAGGTTTTAAAAAAAGCAAGTGACAGTTTTGCAAGTACTCAGTAACCTAATGAAGGGTTCTTTTTGATTCTCTGTTCCTTTTCTAGAAACTCCTGCTGTTCCACTTGCCTTCTGACTCCTGCTAGACATTGAATTGGTGTCCTGTAAAAAACATCCTCAGTGATCCCATAATCAGTTCTTTAGCTTCTGTTAGCAATGTACATTATTTCTTAGTCGTTTAAACTGAATTTCTCTGCTTTTTAATCACCTAGTTTCTCAGTATCTTAAGAATCACTTCTGACTCCTTTGAGGCTGTTTTAATCAACTTGACTACTTTGGTATCAGCTGATAACTGTTTTATTCAACACTTTCTCCAAATCAGTTGTGAATATTGGTAATAAATGCATTAAATATTTCTATCTATTTTATGTAATGTGCATGTATTAATCAACATTATTAATTTAATATTTTACTTTATAAATAATTAATATTTACCAAAAACAGGACTATAAATTGAAACTTTGAATTCTGTATAACAAATATCAGCAGTTTTTGAGAATGTTTTCCTGAAAAATGCATATAAAGTAGCATGCTTTTCTTATACATTGTTCACAGCAAGGATGTTTTATCAAAGTGTTATGTACCATTTTAAGGTATACCAGTAGCGGCAGTTAGCAAATGGTATTTTCGTAGGGTTTTACAACTGACTGTGGCTTTTTGGAAATCAGTTATTTTGATAAATATACACATATATCAGTGTATGCGATACCTGACACATTGTTCATCAGAATGGCTCTCAAAGTGCTCTTTCCAAGAATATAAAGAGACTGTAGCTTATAGAGGAAATTGCATTTGATATGGTGACAAAACAAGAAAATAAAGAGGCCTCAATGACTCTTTTATGGCATTGTCCTTCATGTGTAGGGCAGCATCACTAAATAGCATGACTGAGTTATTGAAGGACCAGTCTAGTTCTGTACGTTTGTGAGTTGCTGCCTGAGAGCCTGGCTGCCGGTGACCCTTGAAAGCATACAATTTAATTGTGAGGGATTAAAAAAACCCTGGTGTATGCTGCAAGAAGCTTCTTCTCAGCACCTTCTAAAAACAGTTTTTATTACCTAGGCTTGTAGCTGATCACAAAAAGGGATGGGAAAAAGAGGATTAATTCTTTCATCCTTCAGAATTCCTGCTTGTTTTGAATGGTAAGAATGTGAACGTTTCCCTTTGTTATTATTACCAGTCCTATTACTTACAGTAAGCAGTGACAGTATATCCCCTCCATAAAACAAGGAAAGAACCACGGAAACACTCATGATACTAAGATCGCAAATTCTTCTCTCAAGTGATGCCTTTTCCCCTCAGTTTGAAATAACCTTATTCTCAGCCACTGCCTCAATTTCAGTAAAACTTCTGGTAAGGTTATATTCTCCTGACTGTCTGCAAGGATTTCAAAGTCTAGCCCTCACTTTGCCTGATGTTGTTGGGTAACCTCACGGAGTTAGAAACTGAGAAAATTTCTGATGCAATCAAGACAATCTGATGTATTTTTCCTCAGTTTTTTCTTGTTACTAAGTTTTGTTTAATGCCATAACACTTAATGAATATACAGCTTATTTCAGTACTGTTGTCCCTACTGTGAAAGACTAGACTCCAAAGCAGGTAAGTGTAGGATATGGAAGCAGACATGGGAAGGGGTAAGGCAGAATAGAAGACAAGACTCAGTTGAGCAAGATCATAATCATTTAACAAATAAATCATAAGGCACTGTTTAGATTTTTCAACATTTTGAGTTATAGAGGCTGGAAAAAATCAGGTTGTTACAGCCTTTTGTCCACATACTCGTGCACAGGGAACTGCAGCTCTGCAAAATGACACTAATTTGCTGAAGATTGTTAAGGAGAAAGAGCTTCCCATCTACCAGGGAAAGGCATAGCACAGCAGCCTGAGCATTGCCAAGACCCAGCACACTGCTGCTCAGTACTACTGATGAGTTTTATTAGTTTACAGTATCTAGCTGTGTTTTTATTGTTTGTGAAATGAATGAATAGTATTTAAACTGCACTTTAACATAACAAGATACCACTGTTCTTCTAGTTTGCTTTCCAGGAAAAATTTCTCAGATGTTCCCCAGTAAGAAGTTTTGTTTGTTTGCTGTGGGCTACATCCCAGTTTGTTGGTCAGTGCTTCTTATCACTGCTGTAGAACAAGAAGTGTAATAAATGGGGTCATTCACATTATTGTTAGTGATGGACAACAGTCAAAACCTCCAGAGGTTTGGATCGGCTTGGACAAGCACTGATAAATCTGGACTTTCTAAACTCCAGGAGGCTCCTTTGACCATCTCTTTAACACTCTACTTTATTGTAAGCTTCTAGCAAGAAGCTTTCAAAGTCTGTTTGTTTTCATACTCTTTGCCCCACTGGCCTCAACTTGTTTTCACTCTATTGCAGATAGATTTGGGTTTCAATTGTGGGGCACTGGTGCAAGGCAGCTCTGCTTCAGGTTCGTGAATCTCTGTATTTGCGCAGTTACAAGACAATTACTCAGGCTTAAGGCTGTGATACGTGCTGATGGAAAGGGTAGCTACAAAACAATGATGAAAACCTGGCTTTGCTTACCAAAGAGAGTTATTTGGAACAGAACGGGAGAAGTTGATATGTTGTCTTCACAGTACTGTGAAAGTGCTGTATGGTAAATTACTCTCTGCCTTCATTTGAGTGGCAAAGTGTCATATGTAGCCCACGAGGAAGTTGCATGTTGTTATATTTAAATATTTTAAAATAATACACATTGTTATTTTTTCTTTAAATGCATTGGTAACTAGTCCTAAACCAGTTATTTTTCCAAGTAATTTTTTTAGCCTCTCTTATGCGTGCTTAACAACTTTTAACTAGTTAAATCCCTTTTTCGTCAGAGTTATGTGGACACTTTCATCTCTTTTTTAACCAACTTTGTGTGACTTAGAACAGAAGGCTGTTCTTTCTGATTTGATCTTTCTGACTGCAAAATCACTAAACCTATCCTAAAGACCATCCTAGTGACCTCATTTTAGAGTCTGCCTGAGGTAAAAGAAGGTAAGAAGGTGAGATGCATACAATCCCCTCGCTTGCCATGTTATTTAAGGAGCTTTGGATTTTTATGAAGATGCAAAACTTCCACTTGTTTATGTATTCATCAGATTTCAGAGAACTGCCTCCCTTGATCTTAGGAAGAAATTTCTTGTGAATGTCAGAAATTTTACTCATACCATTTCTTATTTTGGAAGGCATAACATACTGTAACTATTAATAATTACCACTCAGATTCCTGACTATATTTTTATCATTGGAATGTTGGACCTGGAAATAGTAACACAGGCACACATGCACACGCACTAGGCTCCTAAAGAAAACGTTTTCAGAAGAAAGCAGTATCCATAAAATTTGAAGTAGTAATCCCTTGAGTTTAGAAAATGAAGTGAATAATTAGCAGACTTTTACTGAATATTCTAGTTTGCAGATTATCAAATCTATTGTCTTTGTTAAAATTTTCCTGTCCCCACAGTGGAGAATCTAAAAATCTAAACCAAATAGAAGTTAATATCTCATCAAAATTACCTGTATTTCCTCTGCTTTCCCACTTAGCTTTACTTGTTTACTAAAACTTTTAGCAGTAGAAAGCTGTTTACATTTGAACTATATACGCCATCCAGGCTAAATACCTGGTAAATCTCCCTCTCTAAATACAAAACAAAACAAATAAAAAAACCCCTTACTGTTTAAAACATCTCCAGAAAATAAAATTCTTATCAAAATATTTCTGTTATCATTCATGGATTAATATCTGGTTAATGTCCAAAATAATTTATATTTTCAGAAGCAAAAAGGGACTGTTTTCAGCACAGGCTTTTCCCTGCTACGTGTTCTTCCTTTTCTTGTTGCAAAAATTTTGACATTTACTGGTGCTTAATAAGGCACAGAGTGGATACACAGATTTATTCATCATTGTCCTCAGAGATGTATACTTTCAAATCACTGTCTAAAAGGAAAACAAAGAAAGCATAAATCTTATTACAGCAAAGTGCAACAGCTTTGCAAACCACCAGAATGCAATTTTAGGTTTGCACATAACCTAAGAAACAGGTAGTCCTGAGTGATACTTCTATTAATAACCTACTGGCGCCTTTTGGAAACGGTTTAAATAAGTATGTCTGGCAACTATTCCACCTGTACGTAGCGTAGCATAGCATTTGTTTGCAAACAAGTCTTTGGCCCTTGAGAGCTAATCCGCCCTGCCTGCTTACTGCTCCGCTGGGATGTTGATCCTGTGAGTCCTCATAGTGTGTGCAATGGGAAGCATGAGCCTGACAACCCCAGCTCCTTTCCCCGCAGGGCCAGGAAGTGTTGGTGGAGGTCTGCAGGGTCCACCAGCTGGTGGCAAACTAGCCTGAGCTTGTGCTCCACCAGCCTCACCTTGTTGCCTAACACCTCAGTTTTTCATTCCGCACTTTCAGAGCAATGATGCAGGGTGCCAAGAGTCTTCTCTCTGCACAAAAGTCACTTCGGTAATTTCATCTTGTGAGTACACTTACTGAAGGCTTGAGCTCAGGGCAGTTGGAGCTTATGGATGCTGTATGTTCTGATACAAAGGAGAGCCTCTAGCCCCAGGACAAGTCCCCTATGCGTGCACATGCCACGGTCCTCACCTGCACGTCAGGGATCTTGGCTCTCTTGGTACCTCATCATCACTGCAGCGACTGGCACCACTCCTGCAAACACCGCATCACGATAAGTAACCCATGGGGGGCCAAGCAGCTGCAGGAGATGAAATCTTAACAAAGACCACCTCAAATTGCCATAAAAATGCAGAAAGAGAAGCAGAGCACACCTAAGACACTCTCTGAGAGTTTTCCCTCACCACTGCAATCTCTCAAGATATCACGCCCTATTTTTATGAATAGTAGAGGAAAAGCAACTATGTCGGCATTGGCATAGGCTGTATTGCACTTGTTAGCCACAGGTTTATACAAACCTTCTGGGATGCAGCTGCTCACTGTTTTAGGGTGCTCTTATTTGGCTCTTTTCTGTGGGAAAAGCAGGAGGCAGAGGGCAGAGTCATCATCTTGTTTTTCTGGAATCAGTTCAATTGCAAGCACTCCTGAGTTCAGAAGCAGAGACTAGGAACAGGAAAATGTAGCCGGACTGGCAGAAAGAGACACGGCTGCATTCTGGCACCTTGTCTATACATATGTGCTGGAGAAATGCATACCTTTGAAGATGAACTCCGTGTGCTATTTTAGAATGTTTATACATGAAAAACCAGTTTCAACACTGGCTTTGGTACCCCTCAAATAAATGAGACAAGAAAGTAAAACACTACTGTTTCACAAGCTAACTAATCTGATCCTGATTCTAGGCACTGCAATATATTTATAATACTTCACAACATATGGTGTCTAGAGGAAACGCTACCTTCTTTCAACAGTCTGGTAAATGTGTTTTGAGATATTCTAATGACAGGAATGATTCAAGGGGTTTCACTGGTTTGCTCTGGCACGGGGTAATCTGGACACAAGTGCTTTTAAATGGCATTTTTAAAACTTTCCATGAGATAATGGTGGTTCTTACAGGATTTACTCCAAAGCAAACCAAATATCTCGATCCTTTCTTACACATCTAAAGGCAACACACCTTTGAGTCAGACATTATGTTCTTCACTGCGCACTCTGTGCGACAGAGTTAGGTGGAATAATTTATCTTCCTAATGAAAATAAATGATGGGAATTGTAAAGATTTTGAAAAAATATGTTGTGCTTGTATATAAACAGGTGTAATATTTCCTTTTATTGATGCCCCATGTGTTGGCTGCCATGGGACCAGATAGTGTATCAGCCCATGAGAACAACCATCAGACATATGTGGGTTAAATGCTATTGTCATCTGACTTAGCTGATTTCATATAAAGGCATTTTGGCTGGTAGCTTCCAACAGCTGGCCCCATTATAATCAGAATTTGTTAGCACTGTTGGTGGTGTATTGTCTATTTTTACGCCCCTGGTTTTCTTGCTGGAATGTCTGAAAGGTGTTAGCATGTTGTACTGCTCCATCACTGCCTTGTGAAGGTGAGGCGTTGATGGATCATAAGCTGGGTGCCAGTCTTATAATAGGAATCATATGGTTGGGGATGCTTGAGACCAGTGTGGGGAAAAATAGAGAGATGAGATGATCACAGACCACTTGGGATAGGAAAAGTAAGGAAAGGACCAATTACAGGAAATATTTTAAGCCTGCTAATTGCTCGGCGATCCTCAGCAGACTTTCATTTGATTACACATTTGGACTGCTTCAAGGCACGTACTGTTTCAGTATCTTTGGCTCTTGGTAGAGCTCCATTGATGATCTAATGTGTGAAGTGTGGTTTACTAACTCACACGCTTTACATTTTCACCAAAAATGAAATAGAATGGGAACAGCGAAGATGGGATTTGACTCCTGTGAAACTGAGTTCCTCTGTAAAGGCAATAAAGGCACATGTCATCGGCCAAGAAGGCCAGATACGCTGTGCTTTTGAAAAGCATGCTGTGCGCCAGGGTGCACAGACTTGGAATCATCTCTATTAGTATGTTCTTTAAAAGCAGTGCAACATCAATATGTATTTCTTTTAGAATTACAGAAAAAGTTTATTTACTTTGCCAGTAAAACAGTAGTTGAATCCAGGTTTGTCCCTGTTTAGTTAAATGACCTTTGGGAAGTGCCTTGGGAGTTTGTCAGCCTAAGTCCCAAATTAGGCGGTGTTGTAGCACAGAGCATACGTTGCTGTGGAACACAACTACTAAAAAGCATGGGGCAAGTCTTCTGGTTACTGAGTCTGATGCCCTGACAGCACAGGCATTGTGTTATATCATGCTTTGCATAAACTCAGAATTATAATGAGGCTTGGCCTTCAGTATTCCCATGCCAAATTTCTCCTAGAACCTCAATCCTCTGAAGGGAAGTGTTCCTAACTCACTATGTATTTTGGACAAACTTTGATGGAGGCAAAACAGACAGGCTTTGTTCAAATTAGCTATAGAAGACCTGAAATTAATTCTATAGATTAAGGATTACTAAAGTATGAAGTGCTTAGACTAGTACATATTAGTACTAAATATATACTGGAAAACAGACGAGTAAAAAACCTAGCAAAAATAAGGAGCTTTTATAAATCAGAAAGCTATGCTGTAGCTAAGATGTTAAATCTTTGCCAAAAGTAATTGAAAAGATTGTAACACAAAAACCATGGATTAAATGTTCTTTTTCTTAAATTTCTTAAAATTTCTTAGAGTTCTTTCTTAAAGTTCCTAAAGTTTCTTAAAATCTTTTTTTTTCACCTCATTTCATTACGTAATTATGAAAGATAACACTGTAGCATCATGAAGGGTCTTTCTTTAAGATGTCGATGGATAATTCAATACACAATCTCCATTAGTCCGTGTTTATGCATTACCTTGCCAAGACGCTAGCGGAAAAGTGCCTGCTATTGTTTCCTAACAACAGTTATTAAATACGTTGCACAGATTTTTCTTTGTTTGAAGATAAAGTTTACTTACTACAAATTAAATATTGCTTTGAAACTCAGAAGAGATAAGGTGGAAAAAATTGGTTGCTTAGACACAGAATGCACTATTTTTCCCTTTCATATTTGTTCTTCTATTTATTAATAAAGCAAATAAATCCATCAAATCCAAAACAAAGCTAATTAGTTTGCAGAGAATAAATTAATTGAAAGACATTGACCACTTATGCTTTCCCCACCCCACCTTGGCCAGTAATACAGCATGTGGTAGATCCTTTATCACTACAGTTAATTGTTTATACTAGAAAGTCAACCTTCCTTGCTGGCATGGGTAATCTTGCCAAGTGGAATTATTAGGTCTGGTCTCCTGCCAGAGTTTACTCCCAGGCTTCATTATTTAACCGTTTCTTTGTATAGAGCTAGGTTGTCATTGAAGTTGGCACGAATTACTATGCTACTTTTGTGCATACATTCACCAGGGCTGTGGGAACAAAATGAAGGATCTTGCATACACACAGAGATATTACAATAAGAGGCCTCATTTCCTCTTCCAATAAGTTAACAGCATGTGGAAAGAGAAGCATGGAAAACCATGTGTAAAGAGCACAAAGAACTCAGAACTCATTTTAAGAAAATGTGGATTTTGCATTAATTTTCTTAATTGCCTGCAAATACTTCCTGACAAGGTAGCTCTCCACCCCTTCAAACCTTGCCGCTGGACCGGTCCCCGTTGCCTATGCCTGTATGATGTATATAGACAGACAAAACAATTTCTTGCTGTCTCGATTGCGTAAAAGAAGTTGCCTTTTGAGGAACCCAGAAGTCTACAGCACACAGTCAAAACATTATCCTGCTAATGTTGATGCACTGCAGAAATCTCATAAAACTGCCATGTTGAGCCATGCTCTGTTTTGTGGTCTCCATAGTAAAGGTTATGCAAGCGCTGGAGGGCACGTGGCTTATCGCAATAATGAGCAAACGAAAGCTGCTATAATCTCAGAGGAATCCTTTAGAGTTTTAAATTGACAGAAAGGATGAAAATACTGGTAGAAGGAATGTATCAGTCACCAGATGAATCTGAGCAAATGATTGTTCATTAAGAACACAAAGCCTCACCAGATGCATCGTAGAGGTGGATGTAGAGTAGAGCAGCAGCAGCATGACTTCTCCTTCCTTTCCCAGACTTCCCCTGGCATTTCAAAAGCTCAGAGCACAAAGGTCCACCTGAAAAACAGAAAGAAAAGAACAATCTTTTCCCCAGTCCCCTCATCCTTATAACATTGTCTTCTCTTTTATTTTCTTATCGCGCTTCCTTAAACAATCCTCATAGAATAAAATATTCCATTGCTCAACAGAAGGTTCAGTAAAAGCCGTCCCATGAGCTGAGAGTGTGTCCCACAGCCGCCGTTGATGCTGAGCTCCTCTCCTTGGGCTTTCAAAGCCTTATTGTGGGCTTCATGTTTCTGAAGAGGTTATTTCAGTGACACGAGGAAAATGACATCTTTAAATTTAGTTCTGTCTCTCAAGGAAATAAGGGGGCCATTTTAAGCAACTGGAGTTTCTAAATATAAAAGGAACATTTTTATTTTTTATAGAAACAAGAAGGAATGGCTGAGAAAGACAGACAGGGACTGAAAGCAGTGGCGGGAGCCAAGAATTCCTGCGTTCTCCATCTGGCTCTGATCTCTGGGGTCTTTAGTGCATGGCTTGGTTCTTGTCTCTCTATGCCCCGCCCTTTAAAATAGCAATTTTAGATTTAAGTAAATGCCATGCAAGGCAAATAATTAGCTGATGAGGAACAATTCATTAGCAGATTCTTGGAAGGTGGCAAGCGTTATAATCACATTGTAGGATGGCTGATTTACCTCACCACAAGAAAGGCTGTTACAGATCATAACTTCTGCGTTTTACTTGCCAGGATTGCAAGCCTTTTGGTCTGAGAAGAGCTGTGTGGTGATCTGAAGGCTGGTAAGACAGGCACAAGAACTTGTACAGGCATCAGAGATTCCTAAGTATGACAGAAGAATAAAGAAGTAAGTCACTACTGCTGAATTCCCCTTTGTGAATCACTAGAGCTACTCAGAAGAGGAACAATTGGAGGCTGAAGATTTCCTCAGACATCATTGTCTGGGGTCATTCGCAGTGAGGAAAAAGCCGATCTTTTATGAATGCTCACTCTATTTACATCCAGTAGGTGCTCTGGGGCAAATATTTAAATTATAAACAAGGATTTTCACCACAAAATACACATTTTAAAAATACATGATAACTTATGACAGACTGTGTTTTCCTACAGCATAATGTCGCATTGTAGTTGGAGCCCTTGGGACCGTGGAGCAATTCAACCTCGGGTTGTGTGGAAAGGGTGAAGGAGATGGAAGCTGAAAGACATCGCTTTCAGAGTTCTGAAGTAGGCAGCAAACTTAACCACCACTTATCCTTGAAGCAATTCAACCTACCACAGTCTTGCTTCACAGACAGCTGCTCCCATCACACTTTCAGTGAGCGAGAAACATTATGTGCCATTGTTTAGTTTCTCCTTCTGAGAAAGAGTTTATTTTAGAAAGATTCAGAAGACATCTTTTCATCTTGCTTCATTTATTCGTCTCATACCACCTCTTTTCCTTCTCTCTGCCTCCTTCTTTTCCTTTCTAACACTGTCTAACTTAGAAAAATCTAAGTTTCCCAATATCAGGATTTTTTGTAGCTTTTCTTCTTTTCTTCGCAGTCTTTGCACCACACCTCTTCTATAATTATCTCTGCCAACATAAGGTATCTCCAAGTGCTTAGGATCAGACAGCAACAAGACAGCAAAGGGCCATGCCACGTACACCATCCTCATCTCCCCTATGAAGGGGAGCAAGTGTGCAACCACAGCTCTATGCCATTCCCAGCAAGGTTTGGCGTGATCCAAAACGCAAAGAATTCAACAGGTAGCAAGGCAGCTAGGGTATCTTATCTTTGCAATCCTTATCCAGGATCCTTAGTTGCGGATGGAGCCAGGGGCCTGGAGAAAGCACCTTCTGTCCCTCATGTCCTGCCACCAGATGGCAGCCACTCTTGGTGGGGGAGAAGTTGATTTCCTCCTCTCTCTCTCTCGCCATTAATCTGTTCTGGAAGTTGTGGTTACAGCTTGCTGCTGTAGCTGCTGCTATCTCACTTGCGATCTTCGGTGAACCCAGGAAAAATGACAGCTGTTTCTTCCATGAGTTTTCATACCATCAAAGGAGCCTAGGAATCTGTTCCCAATTGTGGACTGGAAGAGGCTGTGCTCAACAACTTCGCCACTCCCCGTTTTTTTCTCCCTTTTAGAAGAGGGAGGTATCAAATAACTTTCCATTTTAAACCATTAGGAAAATTACATATCCTCTACTTCAAGCACATGACCTTGAAAATCATAGGGCAGGAAGCCTCAGGAACTGCTCTTGCCATTGCCTAAATGTGATTACTCCCTGCCTGGTTCGATGGTGCTGTCACAGTTTTGCAGCTGTTGTATGTGGCACACAGCGTCACAGCACCCCAACAGTCCCCCATCTGAAGACCCTGAATTAAAATCCCCCAGGGCCCTAAAATCCAGTTTGGGTGAAGTTGTCCTGGGGTGCAGCCAGGCAAATGCAGGCACACGCTACTCAAAGCGAGTTTGAATTTGGAATGTTTCATTGTTCCTGTGTGTCCACATTTAGGCAAGCCACGGTCTTTCTTTGATGCTAGCTCCCCAGAAAACTCTGGCTAGCTTCAGCTTAGCTCCCACAAGTGTGTTCTGCAAGACCATGTGTGTTGGGGAATCTGAGCTTGCAGTGTGTCTCTTTGGTCATGGAAACAATTGACTGTGAAATGCATCACCTTCTCTTATTTACCCTTGCTAAAGGATGGTTTCAAGTTGTTTTCTTTGTTTGCTTTTTGTACATTGTCTCACTACGGTGTATTCTCTGAGTCAGGGAAGGAGACAAAGGCATACGAGTACTATCTCTTCACTTGAAAAGAAACAGTTTCAAGAGTATGACAGACATGATCATGGTCCTACGAGGGTTCATTCCATTAACATTTTGAGTAAGATTTTTTGAATTATCATATTTCCATAGTTCTATGCAACTGAAATATCACATATCACATTCAGCTACATCACAATGTAATAACTCTCTAAAGCAATCAAATGCCTCTGTAAAGGTTCTGAGCCTGATCCTTGAGCTCTTTAATGTGCAATGACACTTTCTGTCCTTACAGATGGCTCCAATACTCTGCAGAAGCAACATGCTATTTCTTTCCCTAAGAATAATGAGTTGAAATTTTTCTCTTGTATTGAGGAAGTCATAGCTACGACCCAAAACTTGTTTAGGCAAGTCATAGAAAAATGAGGTTTGAAATACAGACAGAATAAATAGAACAAAAGTAAAATGACAGACAATCCATTTCAGTGGATTTCCCATAGTATTTGTTTACTTTTTTCCCAGTTATATGCTCTTGCAGATTTAAATATTAATGGCAATAGAGTGAAGCACTTATAGCTGTGGCCTAAGTCAAATATACTGTATGATGAAGAAGGCTTGAGGCTGTAAAGTGAGATTTGGCTCTGTGATTTTGTTTGACAATGTAACAGGCCATTTAGTCAGTTAACTTCAGATTGGGGTTAAAGACGTTTAACTGTTCATCTTGGCTTTTGTATTGCCATTTGGAAGAAACTTGTTGGCTTGGATTTCCTAAAGAAGGTACACAGAGATGTCCCAAATCACAGAATCACAGAATCATAGAGTTGGAAGGACCCCTGGAGATCATCTAGTCCAACCCCCTGCCAGAGCAGGGTCACCCAGAGCAGGTTGCACAGGAATGTGTCCAGGTGGCTTTGGAATGTCTCCAGAGATGGAGAGTCCACCACCTCTCTGGGCAGCCTGCGCCAGGGCTCTGCCACCCTCAGGGTAAAGAAGTTCCTCCTCATGTTTTGGTGGAACTTCCTATGCTTAACGTTGTGCCCATTACCCCTTGTCCTGTCCCCGGGCACCACTGAAAAGAGCCTGGCCCCATCCTCCTGACACCCACCCTTGAAGTATTCATAAGCATTTATAAGATCCCCGCTCAGTCACCTTTTTTCCATACTGAAGAGACCCAAATCCCTCAGCCTTTCCTCATACGAGAGGTGTTCCAGTCCCCTCATCATCTTGGTAGCCCTTTGCTGTCCCCTCTCCAGCAGTTCCCTGTCCTTCTTTAACCGGGGAGCCCAGAACTGGACACAGTACTCCAGGTGCGGCCTCACCAAGGCAGAGTAGAGGGGGAGGATGACCTCCCTCCACCTGCTGGCTACACTCTTCTTGATGCAGTCCAGGATGGTATTAGCCTTCTTGGCCACAAGGGCACATTGCTGGCTCGTAGTCATCCTGTTGCCCACCAGGACTCCCAGATCTCTCTCTGCAGAGCTGTTTTCCGGAACCCCAACCTGTACTGGTGCATGGGGTTATTCCTCCCCAGGTGCAGCACCCTACACTTGCCCTTCTTGAATTTCATAAGGTTCCTCTCCTCCCTACTCTCCAGCCTGTCCAGGTCTCTCTGTACAGTGGCACAGCCTTCTGCTGTGTCAGTCACCCCCCCAAGCTTTGTGTCATCGGCAAACTTGCTGAGGGCGCACTCTACCCTTCATTCAGGTCATTGGTGCTCTTCCTTTTCTCATGAAGTGACATCATTTCCTTCCTAATTCATGCATTAAAGAAGGACTAATTTGAATGAGTTTGATCTTTTATATTTTTACTATACGTTACATGCCAGGGCAGGATATAGCATTTTATACTTGTCTGCAAGCCAGCACCTGAGCTGCAGCTACCCTAGTGACACTGAGACACCCAAGATCTAGTAACTTAACAACCATATTTGAAGCAGAGCTAAGCTCAATTTGACAGACAAATTAGCTCAAGAAAATCTCACAGTTTAGGAAGTTTGGGAGACTATTTCTTGCAAAATTACAGAATTTCTACTAATTCCACTTTTACCAAACATGGTACCAAACTTTCAAATATGTTCTCCTTGCCATTTTGGAACTGTGTCTGGGTTTGTTAAATTAATACATGTCAATGTAATGTGGGTGAAGGGGGTCTTTTTTTTCTCCCTGTTAGGAACAATGCAGAATTTCTGAGAGATTGTTTTATCTTCCTGATTGTTTGATTTTTCAAAAAATATAAAAGTAAGTCTCCCTTAAGAGGAGGTGAATGAACGTACATGCTCTCTAAAACTACTGTAAGGCTAGAAAGTGAGACTGACATAACAACTCAGATAGATAGATTTTTTAATTCAAATTTTTTAATTCCTTAGGGTGTTTCACTTCCTTCTGTTATTGCTTATTGACACAGTTTTCTCTTTAATCATAGTTCTTCAGGTAGCATCCTGTTTCTAAAATTTACTTCAACTGTTCACCCAGAAAACCAGCTTAACTGCAACATCTTTACAGAATATATCTTTTGTACTTCCTTATTCAAGCGAGTTTATTTCTGAATTATGTTTTTTTCCCCTCTGGCAAGATACTTTGGTCTGCAAAGAAAGCAGGGTTCTGGGACATAA
>VXBH01004662.1:401924-466442 GCA_013400035.1 Rynchops niger | reverse complement strand
CTCCTTTAGGCTAGGTAAGTCCTGCTAGCCAAACTCCATTGCTAGATTTACTAGAGCACTGGGAGACCAGAAGTCTCGGGGCCACAGTGGAAGAGTGGTAGAACCCATCAGTAAGGTGCTGTTAGTCTACTGATGTAGCCACTGCTTTATGCTGCATCCCAACTCCTCGTTCTACCTGGTAGGTGCCTCTTGCTGCTTCTGAACATGTTTTTGGAGTCCACCAATTCAAAACAAATCGCCCACTGTTTTCCCTTTGTAGGAACCTCAGGAGCAGCTTGCCTGGAGAAGTTGACCAGTCTTTCCATGTGCACATAAAATATCCCTTCAAGTGTCCGTTCAGACTATCCAACTACACACCAAAATAATCCTAGTGGAGAAAAAAACATTAAATACATACAGAAGAGTACATCTCCAGGATTCCTTCTGGCCAGTTTAAACTGTGAGCTCTGGACTTGCCTAGATCAATGACGCAAATAATTGCAGCTCAGATCAGATATCCAGCTCCAAGAGAATCCTGACAAAGATCAAGAGGACACCTCAGGAACTGGCTAGTAAATTAAGGTCCTTGAATGGTGAAGGATTTTCAGACAACACTAAGGCAGCAGTGGCTAGGTTAGTTGTTTCAAATCTCTAAGGAAGGTTTTGGGATGGAAACCTCAGAGCTGCAGACATAAGAAAAAAGTCCACATCCATCTATCATTCACACTTCCTTAATGTTATCTGGCACCACAGATGTCAGTTAGAAGTGTGTTAAGTAAAACATCATGTTCAGAATCCAGCAAAACCCACACCTTTAAGAGGTATTTCAAATTAGAAAATTAATTTTATCTTTGTTATATCTAACTAACTTTTTCCTCAAATATCTGTTGGAAGTGAGAAAGAATGAAGAAAATCTTGTACAGATAGTCAAAAACTAGCACAAATATCTTGAAAAGCCATGATATGAATGAGGAATACATTTTGAATAAAATTTCCTATTGAAAAAATGCAAAAAAATTGCATGTAACTATCTCCTGATGTGGTTGTATTTCAAGTTGAGATTTCTGATCTGAAGGCAAATGCTCAGAAGCTATTTACATTTGCTTTTGTTATTCATGCATTCATTTTTTGGAAGAGGTATATATTAAAACATAAAACACATTCTCAACGCGTCAATATCTTAGTTCTCCATGATTTCCTAATATTCCCAGGGTTGGTTCAAATTACCTGTAGAGCAGCTTTCCCACCAGCTGGGTGAAATAAATGGTGTAATTTGCTTTTTGTGCATGTAAACTCTAGGGCCAAACCTGCTGTGGAATTCACTTCTCGTTTTAAATTCCACCAAACTGTGCAGGTGGCTTTGTTTAGAGACAAGAAAGAACAAGCAAGCACAGTGTACCTTTCTGCTAAGTGTCAAGAGATGCTGTTCTCTTAATGAAGGTGACACCACTAAAGTATTTTCTTTAGCTGGATTGCAACATTACGTTACATCTCGGGATCTGGTTTTGCTTGCAGCCTGCAATCACAGCTAGGGTGCCATGTCTCGGTGCCCCTGGTGTTGTGGTGGGCAGCTGTAGCTACAAGGAGCTGGATGGAGAACAACAAAGGATCTGACTCCAGCCTCGTGGTGCTGGTATTAGGTGGGAAGAAAGAGACCTCAGATGCTAGTCCTTGCTTTCAATCCTATTTTTCTGTTGGTAATAAAATTCATGCATAGATACGGGCGCTGAAGTTCTTAGAAATGGATGCAGAGCTTGGTGGTTGTTGATCTGGACCAAATGATGTGTGACGATCATGCAGGAAATCTGTGGTGGAGCAGGAAACTGACCTTTGGTTTTCAAAAGCCTAGGAGAAAGTTTAATTACCAGACCCTTTTTTTTCCTCCCAAGTTTCAGTTTTGACCTAATATTAAAGACATGCACTTTCCTCTGATTGGGTATGGTGGTTTCCTTCTCCATCAGACTATCTCTTGCTAAAAGGCAGGAAAATATTTCAACTTCATTTTAAGCCCATAAATAACCCAGTCACAAAGGACTTCTTAGGGGGATTCCCCTCAGCCCCAGAAATACCACCCTGAGCATGCTGTACAATTCGTGCCATGGGATGCAAAAGTTAAAAACCCATTTAAGTTACAGTCATAGGTTTCCCCTTTTCTCTTGCTCATCAAAAGGTAGCTCACTTCTTGCTTGTCTGTGAAATCTTGCATGACCAGACCACCAATTTGGTATTCATGTAACTGAACTTAATACGGAGTGTTGGAGGGAAGCCTGAATAGGCTCTTCAGGCTGGAAAGCAAATATCTGTATAAAGAAGAGCAGAGGAGCAGAATTATGTCCTTCACCTTGAGATACAGGTGGAACTATGCATAGGCCTGGAGGGTGAATGGGAACATCTGGTTTTAATAGGCTAAAATGTTTTCTCCGAGTCTGTATATTTCATTGTAGCTTTGGCAGATGGGAACCCTCATGGACAGTCTCTAATCCCAGTTCTGCTGCAAGGTTTCTTTAGAATGATGCAACACTGTGAGAGACCTGAAAACTGGCCAGTTCCAGGCTCTCAGCCTTTGTCTGTTTCTTGGAAGCACAGCTCGCTCATTAAGCATCACTGAATTTTGCCGCAACTGTGGCTGTCTGGACCGTATGTAAGATAAGCAGATTCACCTTTCAGTGGACTGGACTCCAGAGAAAGAGAACAGACAAACTTCTGGCGGATTGCCCTGTGTGGTTGTAAATGAATGTAGTATTTCCTGTTCGCGTTACAGTTCCAGGAGCTGGAACAGAGAAAAATGACTGTTTTGCCATGGAGAGCACGTTTGAGCAAGGCAACCCAATAAAACACTGGCCCAAATCCATATTTTTTAAATCATAAAGCTATGGTTAAAGTACAGTTAATGCAGTATAACTCCAGCAGCTATACAGATGTTATCATACCCATCTAGTTTATTACGTGAAAACTATAGTAAATCTGTCATGATTGCAAGAACACTAGATTCAGATTCTAGGTCCCATAGTAATAATGTGGTAAAACATGCTGAAGTGTAGTTTTATTCTGGCATCTACCAAATTTATTAGACCAAGTATAGCTTGAGAACACTGCAATCCCTAGAAGAGTGTTATGATGATTGGGCACAGTTTTTAATGAGTTATCCTAATTTTCAGAAACTTGTTCAGTGCCGCTAGAGATGACGCTTACTGAATTAAAGGCAAAGTGTGAAAGAGCTGGAGTCTGAATTTGCTCTGACATGTCATGGTATACATATAAATTTTATGTCTGATGTGTCTGCAGGTTGATAGTGCATTGCAGAGTTTATAAAAAGTTAAGCAGAAATGAGAAATTAGGAAGAAATTATTTGTTCAGTAACGTTGTCACCAAGCCTGCCTAACAGCAGGTGTGAATCCTTTCCCTTGTATAACTTGGACATGCTGTAATACCGAATCAGAAAAAAAGTTTCAAGTGAAAAAAAATTAAGACAAATGAAACGACATATGTTTTCATTCATTGCTACTTTAATACTTCAGGTTCGTTTGGGTTTTGTCCCTTATTGTCTTTTATACAGGGAAGTAATACTAAAAGTCTTGAATTGCTCTCCTTAAAATCTTGGCTATGACCTACTTTCTCCTGTTGGCCAGATGACACAGCATCTGTGACAAGTCCAAGAAATCAGCTAAGAAGTCACTGTGATGGAGGGAATAAAGAACGAGTGGTGACAACTAAGACAAAATGGTATGTAAACATACAGACATTACTACATGTCTTACTCTTTTCACCTCTGCTTCATAAGTTGCTGTCAATATTTAATGCAGCAAGGAAAGTATCTAAAACTGGATATGAAGATGTACATTTATAATAACACAAATGATAATAAGACATAAGCACTCACCGTCACCATCATCTGGTACCCACTCAAGTGTCTGTGAGCACAGTTGCTGTTAAAGTGCTCGCACTTGAAAGTGGTGGCGAAGTCAATAAAATAACTGAAAACATTTTAAGCTAAATTTTTAGAAGACGGTAGTAGTAGCCTGCCATCTGTAACTGGGACAGTAACTGAAATAAGGAGTGGATTTCTTATTGAACATTGGGGTCATAATGTTCACTTTATAGCTTGTGGTTATCCTTTGGACATTATAAAGACAGAAAGGGGCTGTAGGTATTATCTATTGAGGCTTTCTGAGCCTGTGAGAAAATCAGCAGGGGAACATCACAAGGTGTCTTTTCCGAGAGCTCCTGGCAATGAGCTAATTAGGAGTTGGGAGGGGAGAAGAGCCTGTCTCAGTACAGCTGGGCTCTTCCCTGGTTACCGTTCCTCTCCTCCCAGGCTGGTGCTTACATCTTGGCTCCACAAGGAGATGGACAGTGAATCTTTAGTCTGCTTCCTGTCATTCCTTGGAGGTTTTGGTTTGGCACTGTCTTGGCAGTGTCAGTTCTTCCTCATCGCAGCTTGTTTTAGCATTGGAATATCTATATACAATTTATATTCAGGGTGCCTTCAGACTCTGCCTCTGTTCCTCTGTGCATCAGAATATGTGGTGCACTGATGAATGAGGGCTTTTTTTTATTTCTTAGAAATTAGCACCCAAGGGAAGGCAGCCTCCTGTTCTTCATCCCATTTGCCTCTAACACTTTCTCTTCACTAGCTGCACAAGGTTGACAGAGGAAGAGGTTTGCCCTGCTGACTGCATCCTTTTCATGGCAAAGCATGGGCCATGAAGACCAGGCAGGGTCCTCATTCCCTGGCTGCAAGTATTTTGGTGCATTCTGTTGGTAATATCTCATAGCAAACTCTTTTTGCCAGCTAAATTAAGATTAAATTGAGATTGAATTGATTAAATGGAGATTGAACAGCTGTGATGTTGGCTGTAGATGTTTTGATTGAAGCCTGTAAAAGCAAGGTTATTGTCTCTAAGGGACTAAACATTATTCTTTCGAATATGCATCCTAGTATTTATCATAAGAAAAGGGCCTCACTTTCCATAAAATTGTGTTTTGTTTTTCTCTAATGAAGTTCATGGTCAACAGTGAGGTGAAATTCTAACTTTTGGACAGTGAAATCAGCAGCAAATGAAGCGAGTGGGCAAAATGTTTTTTGGGTTTTTTTTGAATCCTCAGATCAGGGATTCAAGGAGAAGAGAATGGCATGTATTAAATTAAAGTTCTTGGGTCTATCTGTTAGTCTGGTTCACGGTTGTGTAGGTATGCTGATGTCAGTGGCTCAGATTTGTTCCACTGTATCTTGTAAAATGTATGTATGTTACAAAAAGTTGGTGGCCTCTCATGTAAACAGTAGTAAATTTACAATCTAAAATAGACTCATTCTTCTTTAAGGATAAGGAATTACCAGGGATAATCTGCATCTGGAATTATTTTTCCTTCTGTCCCTTTTAATAGACTTGTACAAATACAAACTGTTTTTAAAAAATGTAGATTCCTGTGTCAATTTAACTTCGCAGGAGAGGATGAATCTAGGCATGGGTCTGGGTAGAAGAAGTTGGGGACCTTAACTTTCAAGGGTCCAAAAGAGCAGTGATACATCTGAACCTCACCAAGAGTTTGAACAATTTAAAAGAAACAAGAAAGGTAATAAACATTCCCTCTTTGAATACATAAGTATGACCAAGACTGCTAGGGAGTTTGTAGAACCAAGATTTTGGAGAGCCACTAGAAGTTCAAGAGTTGTGCTCAGATCGAAAAGAGATAGAGGGGGATTTCCATGCCAATACCCTCTTTATAGAGGATTAATTAAAAGATCTATCTTATGTATGAGGTACTGGTAGAAAAGGTATAGTATGAATAAGTAAAATGCTGTTCATGCAAGATGTCTGTTTTCTAATCTAGCTCAAGGATTAAATTGCTTGAGCTGTTAGAGCGAAACAACTGAGCTCAGGGAACTGAGAGGTGTCTAATGTGTCCCTAATTTTTAAAAGGATTTCGGGGCATATCCAAACCAGGAAACCTGGTGTCTTTATTTGCTCAGTAAAGAATAAAATTAATGAGCATGTGATAAATCTGTCATTGAGGAAGACTTGACATGTTTTTTCATAATAGGAAAGAATGGAGCACAAATCCAGTGGAGTCCACAAACATTTGAACAAAGAAGATCAAGTTAATACAATCTACTTGGATTAGTGCTTGACGTTGTCTGGTGGCATTTGGTAATCTCACATAACAGGCTTTTAAAGAACAGTGGAAAACATATACTATCCTAGCCCAGAACGTTCTTCCAGCAACCTGTGGTTCAGAGACTTCCTGAAGCAAGTGTGGTGTTTGTTTTCTATAGTTTTTGGTGGTTTATTTCTTCCAGGAATATATTGCTTTCTTGTGTCCATGTAAACCTTCAGGCTATGCTGTGTCTTGTGGTAAGGAGTTCCATGCTTGCCTGCTTGTTTTGTAAGGATCCATCTCCTTTTGACTTGTTGAACCTGAGAGCGAACTAGTTTCATTTGATGCCCTCTCATGTTGTACTCAAAAAGACAATGACTATTCCTCATCAGATGTGATGAAATGGACATCAGTTACTTTTCCGTTGACTTATATTGTTTTCTTCCAGTTTCAAGAATTATAAGGTTTAGTTATTTCTCATGCCAACACTTAATTGGCCTTGTTGCTGTTCCCTGTAATTCTTCCTGTCTTGTTATTATTGAAGACAGGTGACCAGGACTACTTTAAATTTAAAACTTGGAATTACCATGGATTTATTCAAAGTCAAAATAAGGGTTTTTTTTTTTTTGTCCATCATTCCTTCCCTCTAATTTTGAATGCTCTGTTTGCTTTTTGTTTGCTGCTGGGTGTAGAGCTGATGTTTACAGATCTCTCTCACCCAAAGGTGCCATTCTGGGATAATAGCAATCAACACAGAGATTATCACTGTACAGACGAAAAGGCAGATGTTTTTCCTTATCTATCTGCAATGATGTTCACAAGCCTTCTACCACTTAGGGTTTCACAAATGAGGTCTTCCCGGAAGTCATCATAACTGATGTGATCTCCCCTATCCTCAATGGAACTGTCAACAGATCTGCAGGCTGGGGTCTAGAGCAGTGAGTAGTTGGATGTGGTTGTCAGAAGCCAGGTGGTATTATTTTGGTTTTTAGCTGTTTGTGCATCTAAGCGTTGCTGACTTGATGGCAGCAAAAAATGCATGTTGTTAGAGGTTCACATAAGTGGCTTGAAAAAGTGAACAAAAGTCCACATGCAGCTTCATCACTCCAATTAAATACTGAAGTGAACTGGAAGGTACATTTGTTACAGCACTTCTACAGAAGACTTTGTATAGTTAGTTCTAAGATTTGCTTTTCTAATAGTTACGTCTTGTTTGGTCATGGAAAAGATGTCTTTCAATGATGAAGTACAAAATAGTAAATTTATAGAAGTTACAGCTTAGGTAATAAAAAATGTAGGCAATGGGTCCATGCAATGATCTACCACATTTTATTCCAACTTCTTTCTTTAAGATCCCTGACACTGAAGCACTGCATTAAATTATCTAGATTAAAATGAGTTTCATAGGAGCAAACCGTGAGCATACTGTGGCATATCTAATTAAGTTTTTGCTGAAATTTTTCTGGCGAACTAAAAGCAACCGTACCATTTGATTGTGACTGGGCCGAGTTCATGATGCTATCTGTGATTAGGGCAATGACAACATTTTCATCACAGGACTCTTTAGCAGCTTAGTCATAATTTTAAAGCTGAGATGAAATCTAGCATCTGTAGTCTTATTACAGAAAACATGGTTAGTTTCTTTTTAACCACTTAATCAAAAATTAGACAGATCACTTCTGAACTAGAATGCTTCCACACGCCCCCAGCTGAGATTAACTTTCATACTGTGGATTTCAGACTGATCAAAAAAACTGTGAATATTTAAATGTTCAATGAGTTTTAATACATCTGCCTAGAATCTGCTCGTGGTTGCTGAAATAAAACCTGTATAACTTACTGGTTTTATTATTAAAATAGTTTGTGTAAATACTTACGAAAAGAAGGCCCCTTCATTGTCCCTAAGCAACTATGACAGCTCAGAAATTCACATAGTGAAATTAATTATCTGTTGGTCAAGTTGATGAAATGATGAATGCTGTGATCTAAAGACTTATTTTGGCCACAGTAATTTATGTTGCTGACAAATTTTTAACATGGGTATTTCAGTCCTTGATGTACATGTAAGATTCATTAATGAGAACTGTGTAGATGGATCCAAGATAATATTTTAATAGTTATGTGAAAAAGTAACAAAATTAAGCCCACAACTCTTAAAGCTCTACGGGTAAAGTAATTTCTTTTGTTTCCAAGGATCTGGGCAATGAGAAAGTTTCATTTCAGTTGCAGCTCCAGATTGCCTGTGTTACATTCCACTATGAAAAAGTTCCTCTATATAGGCTTTTATACATAAATAATTTTTTAACTTACAATTAGTTCTTTTTTTTCATAACTGTTTGTTAGTACCACACAATGAGAAAAGGACAGCATGGATGTATTGCATTAAAGGAGAGCTGTGAATCTTATTACTGTGCTAACAGTTCAGAGCAGGAGACTTGAGGAGGAAGGTGATGCCTGTGATGGGGTGCCAAGCTGCCAGTAGAAGCAAATTCAGTGCTGTATCATTGCACTCCATCATATTCTTATATAAAAGGGAGGATCCTTTCAGCAATTTACCCTGTCAGTTTGCCATCATGAAGCAAACACTGAGGACAGCATTTATAGCACATAGCTTCAGACACGTCAGATAGTATCTAGTCTTCCTGAATGCTCATTTCTTTGTGGGAGATTTGAAGCAGAAAATAACTTAAGCAACTCTCCAGTCTTCAAACAGAGTAAAATTTTGCTTTAATCACTCTTAAGCAAAGAATAATGTCCGATACTCCAAGATGTAGCTGGTCTCCAACCTGCCAGTTAAAACTGCCAAATAAGTTTGCCTTGTTTCTGGAGTTGGTGTTTTCTATAATTTCCTAACATTTTATTTTCCTAATGTCAGTATAACTTTTAATTTGAAGGATTTATCTTCTTGTTGCCTAACTGTTGCCTTCCACTCCCAAGTTGGAGAACATATCATCAGACGCTAAGTGAAAGCCAGTACTCAGACCTCCAAGCTGTCTTTAACAGCATAGCTCTGCATGTCTGATGTGTTCTGTCGAGCACTCATTTACATGGGTGGAACAATACCTTTGTTAAACCACATTTGGCAAAATGCCTTTCCAAGCTAATGCTTTTTCCGTAGGCATGCCAAGGTACCTCAGGCTAGTTTGAAGACTGTTGCATTGTGCTTCACGTGCGCTGTGTTGTGCTTCAGATGTACTGCTGCATTTTGTTCTACAGACACGGGCAGCGTCTGTTTAAAAATAACATGTGCAACCCCTTCCTTCAAGTACAAAGAGCCTTCTACAAAGAAAACTGAACTTCTCAGGTTTTTTGTTTGTTTGTTTCTGATTCATCGGCAACTGGAACAGAGATGTAAGGACTAGTTCAAACTTTGTGGCTCCCCCTGTTAAAGGGTCTCTTTCAGCAGTTCAAATAAAAAAGGAGCGTGAGAAAATTTCAATGTACTGCCCTGTATGCTCATCAGCTGAAAGTTGTACCACCAATGTTTTTAATAGTGGCTTGTATTGACACTATAAATGAAAATCAAGACACATTAAAAAAGTTGTCCTTTGAAAACTAATGTCAATACAAAATTCATATCCCACTTCAGCATGTAGCTCACCCAGGGTGTCTTTCAGGTATGCCTGATATACTGTCACTCAGTGAAAAATTCTATCTTGTAGGTAGCATATTAGAGCACAAAACATGGTAGGGTGACATTATCAGAAAATATATAATTGTTTTTCAAATTCATTCCTCTTTCTTTAACTTCTGACACTTGGGTGGAAAATGCCTCAATTTTAGCATTACAAACATGTGAATTGTGAACATGAACCCTATGAAAGAAAGGGGGGGTGAATCTTTAGAAGTTTTATTCTAGACTTTGCAAAAGATGAACGTTCATTCAGGATGGACTATTTTTTTTTTTTTTATTTCTTTAATAAAAGAAAAGCCTTGTTGCTTATTCACCTTTGCTTGGTGTAATTTCCATAATCCCTAGCTACATTCTGACCTTTTTGGTGTGGTAGCTCCATTTCATCACTGGTGCAGCATATAATGGGTCATATTCACTTCTCAGTTACACCCAAGCACATGAGGTCAGTGGGATTGTAGGGGTGTAACTGAGAACTTGTTTTGAGCCATCGTCACATTCTCTTTGGACAACAGATAGACACACAAGCTGGTGACACAGAGATAGAATACCAGGTAGTCAGATAAATGTTTGATCACAACGTAACGACGCTGGCCTCTGTGTGCGTTATAGCCAAAGAGCATTTGATGAACTTTTGACAGATGGCTTATTAAGAAATATGTCTGCTTTTAGTGCATTTCCAAACTGACTCTTAATTATTCATTATTAGTAGTTTATTTTTCTATGGTACTGCCTTGGAATTGTAGCTTCTGGATGGTTACGACAGAAGCAATTAGGACATGACAAATTAAACAGATTCCTCAGGTTCTGTAGTCCCCTGTGAGTTCACAGCAGAGTTTACTTTTCCTTTAAGATGCTGATGTGATAGCAACTTCCTTAGAACTAGTTCTATTAAGACTTGATTTATTTCAGTGACCTTCTTTAAGGAGAAATACACAGCAAGAGTATCTGGATTCTTTTTTTATTTTCTTTGCCACCCCAGAACGCATTAATGCAGCACTGGGGCAGTACAGGTGTAAATACGGTCTATATGACCCCTTTGGTCTTTTTATCTAAATATGGCGTTCAGATTCGTCTTATCTTTCCTGGAAGTAGATTTTTTTATGATGTAGCTGAAAGCAACGGGGATTCATGAGGATTAGCTTATCATGCAACAGCAACTTTCCAGCACAAGAAGATTGTGTGGGAACTATGTTGTGTACGGCCACCATGCTTTACAGTCATTCTGCTGTCTGAAAAAAGAGTCAGAGGCTCTCACTGTTTCTACATATATGAATGTGCTTCATCTCCCAGACTTTCAATGCTGTGAGCAGAGCAAAGGAATTCAGATACACTGAACCCAGCTTGTTATAAGGAAGTTCAGCACTCTCATCTGTTTTTTTACACCTTGAGTCATCAGATACAGGAATCGACCTTTGGCTTATTCTTAACACAGAGGGCATAGCTTCACTCCTGGCCTTGTCCAGTCATCTCTTCTTCCAGACAGGGGTCAGCGCTTTCCCAGACTGCTCCCTGGGATGTCAGCTCAGTCTATAGACCTTCCTGAGAAAGTCAGGATCCACCAGCATGCTGGAATGCCCTGAGGCTGTAGTAGTGTTCTAGGGAACAGGCAACTCACTGTAGTCAGCTAGTCTGTGTTTCACCAGAAATGATGAAGCCTGAAAGCTCCCTTTGCACCACTTTGCAGTTCCATTGCCATCCCAGACCACCTTACTCTATTGTCAGTCCAAGTGGAAAGACATGAGATCAAAATCTTTATGAGACTACTCAACTTAACATGAAATCAGTGTGATCGCTTCCAAGCCTCTTCCCTTTATTTTATGCTTCGGATATTTTCTCTTATGTGGGTGACTTGAAGAGGCAAAAATAATATATTGGGGAGGAGGAGGTGATACCTTTCACTTTATTCTGAACAAATTTAGATTCAAAGTCAGTGGGACTTCCCCCAAGCAAACTACTTCACTGTCAGATCTGACATAAGGTTTCTCTGCTACTGGGTCCTGACATTTTATTGTGCAATTAGACCACCTGCTGGTGTTTGGGTGGGGCTTTTCCCCCAGAAGAAGCTCAAAATTTTGTTTTGGGATGTCTATGTCTGAAAATTTCTCCAGCTCAGTTGTGTCCTCAGCCAGAGGGGTTTCCCCTTTTCCACATCTATTTGCTATGCTGGTGCTTCACCTCTCTGCAGCAGAAAATGCAAGACTAGGGTTTCCCCTAACAGTCTTTGGAAGAACGTTCTTGGTTCTGATCCCCACTCCCACCTCCATTTGCGTTGTCTGTAACCGAATGATTAAAGGTCTTTTTAAAAAGCTGAGGAATGAAAGACTAAACGCAGTCAGTCTAAAAGGTCTACTTGCTGGCTAAGCCCTCTCATGTCAACTTTAGATGGTAGTTTCTGCTTTGCTTCATAAAATAAATGAAAGTGCATACATGTTATGAAGGCCCTAATTCTTTAGTTAAGTCTCAGGTCCCTTCAAAGCCTTCAGATTTGTGGTCTTTTTCTACATAACCTTTACAAGTATGAGCCAGGTTCATGATTGCTGAACCAGCTGCATGCAGAGATTTTGAACTGTCTTGTCTAGGGACAGCAACAGTGAGACACCAGATAATGAGGCCAAAGCTAGGGTCAGGCAGCAGTCAAGAAGAAATAGATTGCCATTTTGTACTTGCATGCTTTATTCCAGCTAGGTCATGCCAAATTACGACTTAATAAGTGTATTAAAATGCACAGGAAGACATACTTGATTTCCCACTTGTGACTGTGGAGCTTGTCCCTGATAGTGTGTATGTGATATTATCCGTACAAATGATTTAGTGGAAATGGCAAGGATTCTGAAGACTATTCTGGGCTTTGGTGAAGGATGAAAACCACTAGTGTTGCAAATTTTACAAACAATTTCCTTCACCAACCTTTTGGTTAATGTCCTCTTGGGTACTCATGCTCATGACCTCAATGGGAGTCATAGATTACATAATGAAGAGTGGAATTTACCCTGTTATGAGTCACTAAAAAAAGTTTAAAAGATAATATTTTTAGAATTAGGCTTTTAAAACTTCTTTGTGAGTTTGTTTGTGCTGTGGTTCACTCCATCCAGTTCAACAGAAAAAGGGAGTTATCTTGCAATCTGGGAAAATATTTCAGATTGAATCAGGATGAAAAGTTGACGTAAAAGCTTTATCATGATTCCTCCCAAAAGATATTTTTACATGGAGGTTGTGTTTAAGTGATGGTATTTTTTTTTTAAAGGTGGGAGGAAGGAAGAATATTGTTGATTGCACTAACCCAAGGAATTTAATGTTGCAATCAAGATAGACTGAACCAGAGTGACCCAACTCGATACTTTCTTATGACGTGATTGCAGTTCATTTCTTAGAGTAAGTTTAAAATAAGTTTTTAATCTGCTTGTTATGAGAAAAAAACCCAATGAAGGACTTAGCTGTTGGGAGATGCCTCCTTCCAGTTTTCAACTAGTTACTCCTATTAAACTAGTGAGTCTTAAATGCCAGGAAGTGCTTTTGCTACTTTACTGTATGTGCTTTGATCCCCCTCCAGGACTACAGTCATTTGGATAAATTTGTGTTTATAGACAGAGATTTCTGAGCATCCAGTATATACCACAGTCTGTCTCATGAAGGGACTCAATAAAAGGATAACTTTCAAAGAAAAGGGAAAAAATTTTATTCTGGTAATTTTATTTCAGCGTATAAAGTGACTAAAGTGAAGCCTGTGTAGAAGACTAACAGCTTAATAAGTTCTTACAACTCTGGTCTGTGAATTTGAAAGTGAAAATTAAATTTTGGGTTTTGTCTTTATCATATTCCACTGCTGTTTATAAATTTTATTGCTGAATTTGCAAGTAAATGGTGAGAGAAAAAAGGTGAAAAATTCCTATTTGTGCAACTGGAAACTCAGCTTGATTCCTGAACATCAAGCTGTTTTGTTCAACTTTATTTATTATTTCTAAACAGTAGGGGAAGTTCCATAAGTAAATCAATCCTGTAGTTAAATGTAAATTTAAAAGAATGCTTCTCATTTCAGTGGATTTTGCACTGGTAGTCAGTGGAGACCAGTATATGAATCCTAGCATGGTAAACTCATTTTCAGCAGTCTATGGATAGTACAAAAGAAACACAACCATTTGCCTTGCTTTGTCTCCTGGCATCCTTGAGGATCAGAAAATGAGAGAAAATACATTTTTTTGTCACATTCCTAAGTGAGATACATCATTTTATAGTACATAAACAATCTACAACAGCTTTAGATAGCTATTGAGTTTGCTGATATAATATCTCATGATGGAGATGTAAGCCTGAGCGCATACCAGGCTCAGATTTGTTTCATGAGACATTCATTCACCTGTCTTTACCCCCAAGAACAATAAACTGTATGTGGTCTTTTTTTCTTTAATTCTGTCTAATTAAAAAAAACCAACCAAACAAACAAAAAAAACAACAACATCTCAGATCAAAAAAATTGTAATACCAATTTTGGCTGGTTCCATATTTAACACTTTTGCAAACAGGATTGATTGGAAATAGAATGAATTCTAGCTAAACTTGGGCAGATATTTTTTGGCTGTTATAGATTATCACAGTTGTAAGGGATGGAAATCCTTGGGGTTGAGAAAGAAAGAAAATAAACTTACCCAAACACCATACTGTCGTAAGGGATCTCTCTGGCCAGATTTGTTTCAGAGCCATGCAGATATACACTTAACCTTTTGCTTCCTTTTGCCTAGATGCAGCTGTGCTGGAGTAGGCATAATGACTCACAAGGCATTAAAAACGGTTAAACTGACAGCACATGTAGAAAGTAATGCTTCCCCAGGAAGCAATTTGAGGCACCTTTTGGAAAAATTCTATCATCTTTTTCTGGTATTTTCCTAATTTTATAGTAGATTTCCATATTTTTGTATCAGTGGTTCAAAAATTCACAGGATACACATATTCTTTAAGTCTGTAGGTGTTCAGAATAAAGTATAGAACCTGGTTCCTGTCTGCTAAATTCTCCCCCACTGCCTTGGAGATGCAAAATCCTGCAATAAGAATATAGCTAATACGATCAGCTTGATTTGAAGGATGATACATGGAATTAGGTGTTACACTTGTAGTGTTCATTCCCGCTAGTGGGGAGAGTTCTGTTACCGCTGGATCACAACCCTTAATATTTCTAGGAGCGGTATGGGATTTTAGACTTCTAGTTGGTATAAAAGTACTCATAATTTGAGTTGGGCGGAAAAAAGTGTCAGATCCTTACTTCTAAATTGTCTGCAATGGCTACGTGACCTGGAGGGAGACCGTACTTTACTTCCTTGAGATTTATGGTGTTCAGAAATCCAAGACATGTAATTCCATGGGAGTTCAGTATTTCAATTACTCTTTGATAGCTATTGCTTCCCATGAGAATAAATTGAGATGCAACAAATACATGAATCATATTTTTCATGCTTCAAAAAATTTGGTTTTGTTCAGAGAAGTATTCTGATGGGTTCTCATTGAGACTACATGGAAGAACAGAATCTAAAGCAGTAACTCTGAAATAATTATTTTATATGATTCTGGAAAACTGCTTGAAATGGTTACAAATAAACATATTTGTAATCTGTGGAATACTCTAGACATCAGTAGAATTTCACTTATCTCAAAGTTACTTTTTGGAAAGCAATGGCTTGTCTTTTATTTATTATGTGTAGCTTTTACAGTGTCTAATTGTCTAGCCTTGATTTCTTTTGCTTGCTCTTATTTTCACGTTACCAAAGGAGCCTGAACTTGTATGTGAACTACTATTTGATCCTTTCTGAAAATCGGGCTGTTCTGTTATTCACCATACATTACTTATAATCTCAGGGGAAAACTGTCATTTGGACTGATTTTTGCCTCAAACCGAGAGCTCTAATTTTACACATAGCTTGACCATGTGTTTACATTTCAAGTTAATGGGAAAGTTATTTCCTTGATTGGGATCAAAGCATGTAGTGCCTTCTTAGATCAAATCCTTATAAAGATAGGGAGTCAGACGCTGCAAAACACAAGAGAGATGAAAATGGATAATATTTTTCCACTTCTCATTGCTCTGTTTCCTATAAATCTTTATTTCAGGGATATTTGGATAATATGGGTACTATGGTATATTTACCATAGAATATAGGAACGTAGCAGTAAGGGCCTTTTGCTTGACAAGATTTTCTCATGGCAAATAGCCATGATTTATTAGACTGGCCAAGACCTGATGGCAGGGATTTTAAGTTGAGCTTACAGACCTTAGTAATACAAAGGACACGTGATAAGGTCTCTTCCATTAACAGCTATTATGATAGCTTTTTATGCTTTCCGTGGTATAAATAGAGTCTTAATACAATAATCCCATTCCGTTTCTGCGCTACTGTGGTGCATTCTCTTGCATATGTTGCCAGTGATAAGAAGGAATGAGACTGGGGAGATAAGGCTTTTTTTTCCCCCTTGTACCGTTTTTAAAAAAACTATGCTATTCCCTTTGTTATATATTTACAAGAGAATGCCAGAGCCTCAGCTAATCCACGTAAGGCACCATTTGGCCTTGAGACTTCACCGGCAGCTTCCATTCAAGTGAACTACAGAGGATGTAGTGTAGAAGACACAGAGGACACCAGCCTTCTGTGCCATCTAAGAAAAATATTATTTTCAGGGAATTAAAATATTTTCTGGGAAACTGAGCTGCAGCACATTCAGGAGAGTGCAGATGGCATTTCTGCATGGCTTTTACAATGGGCTCAGGTCTTGGTGATTCTGTGACTTGTGTTTTGTTTCCAACATACAGAATCTTGCTCTAGAAGTAAAAAGCAAAATACATGGTTAACATTGAAGGTGAGACCAGCTGCACCACCCGAGTGTCTATATTCTCATTCTTTTCAGTTCTCTGTTGTTTTAAACTCTGCTGAACATTAATCATTTGAACTTCAACTTTCCAGGTGAGATGTGTGCCTCAGGCTAACTGTAATTTGAGGAAAATACCTGCGCTGGTTTTTTGTTTTTTTTTTTTTTTTTTTTTTTTCCCCAGAAAAAAAAAATAAAAAAAAACCTTTTTTAATACCTGGCTTGGTTTTTTTTTTTTTTTTTTTTTTTTTTTTTTTTTTCCCCCAGAAAACAAGAATGAACAAAACCATGTTATTTTGTTCTTGTTAGAAGGAATTCTGGCAACTTTTCTCTGAGAAGTTCCAGCAACTTGAGTGCTGGCAGCAAAAGCTCCTTTTAAAATGCATGTTCCTTTGAAAATCTTTACTAATTATAAGCATTTTCAAGAGATTACGCTACAGCTCTGGAAATGGTGAAGATATTTGTCCATGCTGAATGTGTCAAAGCCCAGAATTTGGCGCAAATTCTGTCACAGTTTTACCTGTAATCTCCTACATAGTTGGATTTGGTTGAAGACTAGATACAGTAAAGGGGAATATCTCCTGTGCTTCCTTGAGGTACTCCAACAGTATGGCAGAGACTGTTTGACATTGATGTTGACGTGAAAGTGCAAGGAAGTGTCGATAAAGAGCCCGGGGAGGAGGGGACGGAGGTGGAAACTGGGCAGAGAGTGATATGGTGAATAGGAAGTAGAAGCTGGAAGTTAGTCAGTGAAAAGGGAGTAGGTCATGAGGAGTGGAAAAGGCATCACAACCTTGAACTGGACAACAAGACTGGGACCCACTGTGATGTGGAAGAAGAGAAACATGGGATCAGAGGTGCATGGAAAGACCCAGGCTTAGCTCAATAAGAAGGCAAACCTTTTGAGCACACAGATGTAGAAGAAGATAGTCGGTGAGGGCCACTCGCGATGACTGCAGGTCAGGAAGAGAAAAAGAAGGAACGAGACTTGCATTAAATTGAGAGTTGCCAGGAAAAATGGAAATAAGGAACAGTTGCACTTGGAAAGAGAATATGGAAACCAAGCAGGGATACTGCCGACAGTGAAGAACTGTCACGACAAAGAGGGTGGAAAGCAGAGGACATTCTGGAGGGAAGAGAGCAGAAGAGACCCAGAGCGTGTAGGAAGCTGTGTGCTGCGTGGAGTGAGCTCTTCCCTGGAACCAGGATCAGATCTGGGGTGCACCTCTGTGCTCCCTCAGCAAGCCTTTGGAAAAGCTTCTGTTTCTGTCTGCTGACAACACAGCAGTGTTTGCCTGCTTCTGCCAGCTTTCTTCTTCCCTTAAGTGGCAAGGCAGGGTGTTAAGTGATTCAAACGTTCTTGATGTGATGACTCACACCACATGGAGATATGATGTCATATTTTAAGCTTGCTTTTTTCCCTGAGATCTGAACCATATCAGAAGTGCTTCATGAAGAGTGGAGATAGGCTTATGATTATAATACTGTTAGATACATATTAGAATTATGATACTGTCTTTAATCATAGGTGCAGGCTACTTTAAATTTTACCTTTTCTGATTTTTGAGCACATGACCTTGTAGTCTTGCTGATTTTAGTTTACTGCAGGTCTGTGCATGCGTTTGTGCAATATGCAGGTGGTTTGATACTACCCAGGCTCTGGTTGTGAAATAACCCTTTAACAAATTTTATGTAGTAATACTAGAATGCCTTCCTAATCATTTTATGAAGGAAAACATTGGAAAGTCTGTAATACTACAAGCAGAAGGGTGGGGAGGTGCTGATTTCAGAGAGGTCGTAGCAGAAGCTAACGTGGTGGCAATACACAATCACATACTGGTTATGGATGATATCTAATCCACTTAAACAGAATTTAAAATAAATAATAGTGGAGAAGAGACGAAAGAAATAATGGTGGAAAGAGGCTTGTATAAACAACCTCCTTTATAATCAATTTGTATTATTACAGTTCAGCCGAACAACAGATATAGTCCAGGTTTTTCTGAATACAGAAACCAGACGTTTTTTAAAGCAAAACATTAATCGCACTTATTTACTTCCACAGTGACAGTGCACATTTAAACAATGCATCTTTGTTTTCTTTTTTGAAGATTTATTGAAGTAGACAACTGTTAGTGACTCTCATGAGCCATTCAGGGAGTCAGATTCACAGTCCAAACTTGGTGAGGAAACCCGAGGTCCGTTCTGAGAGTCCCCTTGGAACAGGGAGTGATCCTGTAGGGGCATCGCTGGTGAGGTAAGGAAGGGTAGGGGCAATTCAAGATGTAAGTAAATAGGTGTTGTTTTGGGAGTCCTTTCTGATATTACACATGGTAATTTGGTTTCTGACCCACCACAAGGTTATTTCTTTAAATGGGTTTGCAATCTCTTATATCTGGTTAATTATCTACTAGGTAGCATATACATTATATGCATTGTACTCCTCCTAAGATATTATTCATTGGTTGGTTTGGTTTGTTGTAGGGTTGTGGGTTTTTTTTAGTTATGGCGAAAAAGGTTATTACACTCATCCATACCATCAAGAGCATTTAATAGTTTGATTTAATCCCTTACGGCCAGACTAGAAATCCTGTCATCTCACAGTCTATCTTAAATTCTTGCCGTGTGTTTTGAGGACCCAACACTGGCAACAGCTGTGAAGGAATGAGAGGACTGGGAGTGAGGTAGAAGGAAGCATAAATAAGCTTTTCACGTTCGGAGACTGCAAGCAAAGTTTACACAGGCACATGGGACTATTCATAAAACGATTCAGCTGTTGCCAAGAATTACCCATCTTTTTCTGACGTCTGACTTTAGGCATAGACATCTTTTCTCTCCTCTTTCTCCCTTCCTTCCTCCTGCTGTTTTGGATATGGAAAGAATGGGTGTTGTGCCCGCTGTAATGTGCGTTAGTCTGCTGAGCCCCACATCAAGGATCTAGGTATGAGTAATTTTTCAGGCCAGACAGATACGGATAGCTTCAGTGACGCGGGTGCTCTTAAATTCCCAGAGCTATTGCTGCAGCTCTCTAATCAGCTTAAGAAATATGCAGGGGGAGGAGTAGGTAAAGTGGCAGGACTAGATTCATCTCCATGGCAATACACTGATATTTTCTGCCCGTGCATGTGCAATGTTGTCAATTTGTATTTGAATAGCCTACTAAGGCTACTTCTTCATATTTAAGAAGAAAAAAAAAAAAAAATAACAATGTGAATTAATCTGGGAAGAGTTTTGTTGAGTGATTGAACAATTGTGCTGCGTTTTTTTTCTTGTGTTATTCCACTTGAAAATTTTGCTCCTAGGCTGTAGAACCTGCATTGGAGTAAATAATTTTACTGAAAATTTACTATTTAAAATAAGCGTGGTGGGTGGCAAAAGCTAGATGTTAAAACCCGACCAGGAAACTGTAAGCATTTGTTGTGCAAATGGATTTGGCTTCAATTAGGCAAGCGTAGGTTTGGCTCTACCAAGTAATCTTCAGAACAAGATGTCTTTAGGGAATAGTAAATTCCACATTTCTTTCAGTGTTACTTTTTTAGGAAAGGTGCTTTTATTCTATAGCAGGAGCTCTGCTGAGCGCCTCCCATGAAGCTAAGAATTGACTTCAGTAAAAAGCATAATGACTATGTGTCAGATAAGACAGTGATGAACTGTGTTTCTTCAAAGAGTGAGAAGGAAACTTGCTTTCCTTCCGTTGACATCAGAAGCAAATTCATAGCCCACAGGACATTTAAAAGCAGATTTTCTATTTTCAAAGGAGGATATTACTGCTAATACAATAATTGCCTCTGGCTAGTTTCCTTTGAATTCCTTTCTAATTTTTTTGTTAGACAAGTTAATTATTTCATCATTTAAATCATAAAGTGGTAGCAATCTGCTCCATAACACGCAAAGACTTTACTGTAATATGCATATGTATAAATGTGAACAACATTTTTTTTTCTTTCTTGTCTGATAAAAATAGTCCACTCTGTTGGCTCAAGTTTTGCATCAGATAAATGGTTTGTTTAGAAATCTCACAGGTCTGATTGTCCGATGCCAGAGTATGGTTTTACATATTCTTAAAAAAAAAACCCAAAACCCCAAAACATAAGTTGCATTTTGGATGTCCATTTACATTAGAACAAAGTACATACAAAATGCTAATAAGAACACTAGTGTCCCTAAGCCAACTCTACATTATCAAAATACTGCAATAATAAATCATAACAATGTATTACAAAAGAGACCTTACTCAGGGTGACTTTGGTACTCAGTATTGGTCCTAATGTGCATTACCTGGAAATCATAAAGAAAAAAGCTTAGCCTTCAGACAATTTTCCGTAGAAAAACAATGAAAGCAAATTGGGTATTTAAAATATTTTAAATTTGAATTTTCTCTTTTTCAAAAAGCACATGGAAATAAAAGCAACTAATTGCATTTGATGCATTATTCAGTATAATTGGTATTGCCTAAAGAAAGGACTTCAAATACATTCTCTTTTCATACAGAAGAGTATTTGAAGTCTAGTGTTAACAATTAATTCTATAGCTTTTAAATTCTTGCAAGCCATGGTAAAATGAATGATAGACCATACTGTTAGAACTGTACTCCTAGAAATATTTAGCTTTATTTTTCCTCTAAGCACATGCAGGGAGGAGTTACTTTCACTCCCTTCCATGTTAGTCACAGTGATTTTTTAGGGTTTCCATGTTCTGATACTGTGAGTTGTTTGGACTTAGGCCTGGGTAATATTTATCTGGTTTAGAGAGTTTTTTGGTGGTTATTAAATGTTACAGCTTGGGTCCTATTGCATGTACTTAATTTGAAGACATTTCCTTTGTCTCAGGAATCTGATAGTGGAAAGTTTAGTTGTTTTGACCGTAATGAGGAATTGTATCATCCAATTACATTGTTAATGTTTATGGTCCCTATTTTTCATTCACGAGAATGCCTGCTTAATCACAACTGAGTGGTACCAAATAATTTCCCAGTTTTATTTTGGTCTGATATCTTGGCATACAGTACACTTGAAGTCAAAAGATCCTGAGAATGTATTCAACAGCTTAGTATGAAAACGAAAGTTCAGTGTTTTAGCTGGAAAAGAAGAGGGCTGTATTCTGGCCCTCTTCTAGAGAGTATGCAATTATGCATTGTGTTTTGCTGTATTTGTATTAAACAGATACAGTTCTGTGTATAAGAGTCCAGGTACCATTCTTACATATGCGTTGCTTGTGTAACGCTGTGACCCACTTGCTGTTTTTTTTTAAGGTATTTTTCATCTGATTATAAGGATTGATATAGATGTATAGAAGACTGGTGTGCAATAATGCTGGTTTCACTACATTAGCTGGCGCAGCCCTCTTCAGAGGTAGGAGTTTCAACCCAGGTCACTGATACCCTGGAAAAAAATGCCCAACTGGAGCCAGCAGGCAGGTGAGTTTTGGGAAAAAATGATCTTTCTGGCAATGGGTGAGTTCAAGGGCATCTGTCAGAGAATAACCAGTCCAAGAGGGCTCAATGGGGTTAGACATGAAAGATTCCCTGAAAGGCTTGGGATAGTCCTGTTGCAGTACAAGTCCAGGACTTTAGGTAGCAGGGAAGGTTTACTAAGAAAAACATGATTGTCTGTGAGGTTGGTCATGGATTCTGAGGATTCAGTTTGGATCCTAAAATCCTGTTAACAAATCCTTTTTGTAAGTCTGGCCATAAATATTTGCACAGGGTTGTTGGTGTTTGGCCATGGACATGACGAAAATCTGCCAGGTTTACCAGCCCTTTGACCAAAGTGCAGAAAGCAGACATACCACAAAACTGCTTCCTCTACAACACGAATGCTTTGTTTTCTTGGTGGGTTGAATAAGGTTGGGAGAGATGAAATATGCCTCTTGTGTCAGGGTTAGAAGTCAGAAGACAGGGAGCTGTGACTCAGATGCTGTCTGAGCAATGGTCTCCGGGGGCTGTATCTGGTATGGTGACATTATCCACAGCCCCTTGTCATGAGCTACGCTTCATGTAATGGGTTAGCCTGTACAGCGCATAAAATGGTGTCCATCTCTCCTGTTCCGTTTCTCTGAATGTACAAATTTGTGCCAGATGTTGGGCAACATACCCAGAGCAGTCCACGCAAGTAAAATGGATAAAGAGTGTGCCATCTGTTGGTGCATGATCTTGATTCAGGTACAGTCACGGGATCAACAGTACAGATTTATTAATTCACTTAATCAAATTTCTTCTGCTGGATATTTTTACAGTTGCTTGTGGGATTTAGTCTTTACTGTTTTGTAATCTCTGAACAGCAAGTTTTACAACGAATTGTTCCGTGGTTATTCATATAACCAGTGTGTATGGAGAATTAAAATGCTCTCAAATCCATATCCAATTCTTTCCCTTGATATGTCTTTCTGAAGTCAAAAGGAGTGAGCTGTGCCTAATACAGATGTGGAAGTCATTGTCAAAGAATACAATAGGACCAAGAGTCTAAATGGTTTTAAAAGGATTACACAAATTTGTTAAGGATAAGTCTTTTGGTGACTGTTACTGCATGGGATGGTCCAAGTGTTACTTCCAGCTTAGTCAGGCTCAGAACTGCCGATGGGTAGGAGCTGGGGAGTTGGGTGCTGTGATGTTCCTCCTGGTTCAAATCTCCTCCCTGCAGTATCTGTCCCTGTCCATGGCCATGTGTTGGGTTTGGACTCCTTGGATCTTTGGCCAGACTCAGCATGGCTGCTCTTACATTTTGATCCTATCTGTGTTGTTTTGTCTCTCAGGATTTGGATTTTTTCTTCCCCTGTTACATTAGTTCATCCTATTGTCCGATAGCTAGCTTGGGGGAAGAGGGGGAATAGATTCTGGCAGTCCTATTGACTAGGAAGAGCATTAGTTTCCAGATGGTTCTACACACTCCTTATTGATTTCCATCTTACTTCTCATGATACCAATTTTGTAAGACTTATTAGCATTTACTATTTTATAGACACATGTTTAAGAAAATAATTCATTTTTGGTATGTATCTGCTTGATTCTTCATGCAGTCATGATTATTCCCTTCTTCAATCAATAACAAACTTACACATTAAATCAGAAACTTATTTAAAGATTTTATAATCCCTCTGATTAGTTCAGCACAATCTTGCAAGTGCAGATTATGCTTGTGCTGGACGGAATGGCGTAAGTGATAAATTTCATAGTGAAATTATTTCTGTCATGGTCCTAAAGGTAGCACAATCATCTAAGCGTCTGATGCCAAAATGGTTTCTTTGCATGAGAGACTTCAGGGTAACTGTTTGCAGAAGGACGAAAGCCAACAATGAGTGAAGCAACCTCCTATTCCACAAACATCAGTAGAATTACCCAATGTCTCGTAGGACTGAACTGCATTATGTTGGTCAGACTGCCTTGCAAGATTCCTGTCTTATGGGTTTAAACTTGTTTTCAGTTTGCCAAGGGGAATACATCACAGGAGTACATGTGAGTCAGCATCTCAGCTGGCTAAGGCCAGAGTGTTAATGGACCCAACAGTGTACTTCCTGAAAAACATTTTCATTTTAAATTGTGTCAAAGGGACAGAAAACTTATTCATATNTACATGAATGTGCAATTAGTTTAGGAAATGTTACTAATGGTCATTCAAAAGTGCTTCTGTAGGGATTTAGTGCAGTCAGAGCATGCAGGAAACCTGTAGGCTGAAGAGGACTGCTCCGTATGTGTCTCTACAGTTTGTTCTACATGTGGAAGTGACACAGTGTAATGCTGCTTTTTCGGCAGCATTACAAATGCAACATGGAACAAAATGGCACAAAATGCTGTTGCTGATCTGTTGAGTTTTGAGCTGCAGCGTAATTCTGCTAAGCTTAGAACGTCCCCTGGCAAGTCTCAGCTCTCATGCTGTCAACAGTGGGAGGGCTACTGAAAATTAAATGGATTAGGCAAAGCTAGCTGGTCTTCACCAGTGGGACATGTGATGCCTTCTCCTGCTCTATTGTTCGGGGTGAGGAGGCATAGCTGAGGCTGAGGGAAGGGATGTGCAGCAGAAGGCTGCGATAAAAATCGAGGAGATTGCTGGTGGTCTCTAGGACTGTCTTTGAACGGTGCTTAACCCTGGGGTCAGTGGGTCAATTATCATGCCCTGGTGCCGAGCGGCAGATCAGCGGAGTCAGGGGCGGGTGGTGGGGGAGGACAGGGGTGACACATTAGGGACATTTTCTCCTAGGCTTGTTTACAGGGCATTGAGGCAGTGCAAAGTGAAGCGCTGGTTTACCAGAAGCCACCTCATCAAGCAGCGCAGCACGACCTTTTCTCAAGCAGGGTAAATTAGCTCACTCGGAGATCGATGTTGTACAGCTGGACTGCTTCCAGTTCCAGTTGGGTTAGAGCTCGATGTGCTGCCTTATGCTCTGTATGCATGTCAACGGGGACCTACAAAGTAATTGGGAAACTGGAGAAAGGTTGTCGGTCTGTGCCAAAAAAATGATGAAGAATCGGTTTACTAGGCTTTAGGATACGTACACGCAGGAGGCTCAGGCTTCTCCGACCTCTCATCTGACAGGCAGCTCTTTGGGAACCTGATCAGCTGAAGTGCACGTGCGAACCTACAGACAGACGTGCGTACCCCCTTCCCAGGGCTCAGATGTCAGGTGTCCCCGAGCAGTGTATCAGACACGTTGGAGCACAGCGATGGCTAACGTACATGGTGTTTTCACTGCTCGCTTCCAGTGAAGGAACCCTCCTGGTGGCCTCCCCCAGACAGGGATTAGGAGCACAGTGTCCTCAGTTTACCTTCATTTTTGCTAACATAGGCAGGTGCAGCCTCCAAGTGATGGAGCGCGGCGGCCCCACGCAGTGATGTCCTACCCCTTGAGAGCAGCTGGGGTGCGACCACTAGGCTCAGGTTCCTGCCCAGGTCACCCGCTCTGCTGGAGCTGTGTGGAGGTCAGCATTCCCATCTGCACATAAGGGCCTATCTGCTGATAAAAGGCTACCGCAGAGGAGATATGGATCTACAGTTATTACAAGCAGATACCCTAACAGCTACTGATGGGCTAACCCCCATGAATCTCTCTAATCCCTTTTAAAACTGCTCATGCTCTTGGTCTCTGTGACTTCCTGTGGCAGTGAGTGCCACAAATATAATGCACTGTATAACAAAACCAGAAGAAAGAACCGAGAATCTTGTCTTTGGTTTTTTCTTAGCTTTCTTAAAAGTTTCAAGTTGTGCCCTGAGAAATTCACTATGTGCCTTCTATCTCTTATGGCTTTATGGATTTATGGCATGTCCTTCATCCACCACTTCTTTCCCAGGAATTTTATAGCAAAAATTTATCGCGAATCATTAAATATAACTTACTCACCATTAAATTATCATCAATTGGTGGATTAGGAAGTTGCATAGATAATTTTTATTTTTTAAGAAAGTTTTTTTTTGCATTATAATTGTTTCTGCAAGGAGCTCTCCATGTAGTTGTCAGGTTAAGTAATTTTTTGATGACTTAAGAACACGCTTTTAAAGAATTAGTTTTGAGCTACTCCAGAGTTCACTCTGTAACTTATAAATATTTTGTCTTACTTTCCAGTTTTTGCTTCCACTAGAATTTTAACAAATGGAGTAAGACATGCCAATCTCTCCCATTACAAAGTTGTTACTAGCAGTGATATATGTCCATTATTGTTGTCACTCCTAAATAACTCATAGTAAATGATGACAGGAAAACACCTTTTTTGGTGCATTTCACTTTGCAACGCTTTGAAGAAACTACTTTTTTGCTAAGAAATGAGGCTGGACTATTAGCATAATTCTAGGTCATGGAAAGGTGAGAATATCCACCTTGTGGTTGCATTTCCTTTCAAAAGTGGAGGAGTCAAGACCTGAGGAGAGGCAGAGGCAGGTCAGCAGTCCTAGACAGGTGTTCTTGTTCATGCTGGTTCTTAGCTGCTGAGGCCCTTCCTTGTATAATAGTCTATGCTTAGGTAAAGCAAAACAGGGTGGCAGGCAGAGAAACCTGGAGTTTTATGTAATGGCATCTTATGTTTGTGCTTACAGGCACACGCGTCACAGGAGAGCTGTCAGAAAAACAAGTGTAATTCACATTTAGCAAAATAATGGTATGTGGAAACATCCAAGCTTTTTTTCCTTGGTTTTTGCCCATAACTGGAGAAGAGATTCCCTTTTTTCCCATGCACTGTAACAAAAAAACAAAAAACAAACAACAAAAAAAACCCCAAAAAAACAACAAAAAAAACCACAATGAAAAATATTCCAGTATTTTCCTTGTATCCTTAAAAAAATAATAATTAAAAAAAATTGCATGCAAATTTGAAAAAACAATGTTTACTGTCTTTTTTTAAAAGTGCCCAATTAAAACCATTTTGGTGGGCTCAAGGAGTAAAATTCCACAACTCTGTGTAAGTAAAGACAAGGAGAACCTGACGTCAATACACCAAGCATCAGAATGGCTCTAAAAAGGGCTTCGTGATTGCCTAAATCAGTTCAGGCCACTTACCCAGTGAATCTATATTTCTAGGTACAGAAGAGGATTTTTTTTATAACGCAACGGGAAACATGCTTTCTTTAATGAAGAGAACAAGAAATGCCATCATGTCACATTAAAACTTTTGCAGTTTCCCTGGGATCCAAAGAATATTTCTTCCTGTCATTCCCTTTGACAATTTCTCCTCGGGCTGTTGTTTCATGATTACATCACCAGGGGACAATAACAGCCTCATAAGCTTTTTTTTTTCTTTTTCTTTATATTTTTTTTTTTTTGGAGGAACATCCTCTAAAGGATCATCTGTTGAAAACAGGTTCTATTTTTTAGAAAAAGCGTCATGAAGTGTTTAAAAAATAAACTAAACACAAGAAACAATAGATTGTCATCTTCCTAATATATATGCATTTTTAACGCTTATTGTTGTGGTGTTTTGGAGAACAAAAATTTTCTGCAATTGGTAAGGCAGGAGGTGAATTGTGAGCTCAAAAAACTGCCCTCTGTTTGCCCTGTTCTGCTTTCAGTTTGGTTAAATATGCTGCCACTCCTGCTGTGCGTGAAAATGACCCCCTTCAGTAGCTTGGGACCTCTCCCGTGCTGTTCCCTGAGCTGCTCCGGAGGATTTAAGAGCAGACCCAGAGCGGTTGTGTTGTACGCTCATCAGGTCTCTCATGTTAACGAGGGGGTTTGGACCTTTTAACTTCCTAGTGACTGCCGCCTTATGCAGTGTGAAGGCCACGCGACAGATGATGCAGTAAACAAGTGTTCTTTGGATTTTTCTGGCTTGCCCTATTCCCTCTATTCCCATGAAACAATTCCCATGAAACTGCTGATGCAGATGTGCACACATAGGATTTGGATCAATTACTTTTGGATTTTCTTTTTGGAGCATCTGGTGGTGGCGGGGAGTTGAATTGGGAGGCTGAGAAAGACCTGAAGATGCACATCTGAACCGAAAAGGTGGTGGGTGAATGAACGTTAAGGACATTAACAAAAGAGTGATAGAAAACATACATGAGGCTTCATGCCTGGATCTCACCACTACCTCCAAGCAATGAGCTCAAGCTGTGAATTTGATATGGACACGTATTTCAACCCTTCAATATTCCAGAGGTCTTTAGCTGTAGGGATTTGATTTGGGCTATTTCAAAGAGAGAAGTCAACTGAAAAACTTTAGATCTAGGCTAAAGTTTAAATCTAAACAGTCCCAGAGTTGAATAGCGTTTGAATGTGCAGTTATGGTTGGAGCCAGTATTCACCTATAAATATGAATTCACTCATAATACAACATGAAAAAGTAAGATATGGATGAGAAAGAAGCTGCAGTTAAATGAGAAACAGATTTGTTGCTAGCTCAAATGAAATTAAGAGAATATGGGTGTAAGCCAGCAAATGTATTCTATTGTGAGAAAAAATGTTTAATTTCCCATTTGTGATAACATTGAGAAACTAAATAGGGCCATGGTATGAATGTTCCTCCACGCAGCACTTATTGCTGAGAGCTGGCAACATGTGAAACCTTCCTACTCTAGGCTGCTTGCCTAAAACCTCCTACCCTTGCCTTCCCTCTGACTTGATACTGCAATAGCCCCTTTGAAGACTGTCAGATACGTTTTAAAAAAAGAAAGTCTGCAAGAGGGTTACCAGGATTTTTGTACTTGCATGTATTTAAGATGCCAGCCACAACATGTGGACGTTTTGCAATAAAAGGCATGTATCCATTTTAGCAGTGGGTGCCTTGTAGTATCAGCTCTTGCAGGCCAGGCGTAGAAATCTTTGCTCTAAATATAAACAGTGTTGGACTTGTAAAGCAGCAATTTTTAAGTAGTAGAGATTTACCTAGCCTACATGAAGAAGACAGCATGTTTTCAAACCACAACTGAGAACAAAGGGTGATCTTTACCCCATTCTCTTCTTCCTTTTCTCCCCCTCCATCCCTCCCTTCACAACATTTATTCCTTCTTTTTTTTTTTTTTTCTTTTTTCTTTTTTTGCCAGTGATTATGAACCACTGGATTCGGTGCTTAAACTGTGCAGGGTTAAAAGTATAGCTTTCCTCATATTTCTGAACTTTCTTCCATAAAAAGCTTAGGAAGACGATCTCTAATTTCACTTCCTCAGCATGAAAAGTAAAACATCTGGTTGTCTTAGTTTCCCACCCCAGCAGCTGACGTTCAAGAGAACAAGTAAGCAATGACATGCTTAAGATTAAAAAACAAAAATCTGCTATGTACATGTTGGCATGGGAGAATAGCAGTGAGATGGAGGAAAGCATACAAGTTTCTATAGCACTCATAATTACAGAGCATAGATAACAGCCTGCAGTTAACACTTTAATATATCCTGGCCCCTGCTCTGTTTTTTCTGGCCATTGTCAATGGCAATTTGATGGTAACAGCTGGTTGGGGATTCCCCTAAAATGAATATAACCAGCTGCTGCGTGATGGTTCTTTTTCCCCCTTCCTCACATACCACACTTTGAACGTGTGTCTGGGGCACGAGAAGGTTCCGTGATGGGGACAGTTACGACAACCCGGCTAATCAGGAGGGGCATTCAGCAGGACTTAAATTAAAGCACTCTGGAAATAACTCCTTGAGTGTCAGTTTACTTCAATACTGTACATAATGGATTAAGAATAGGGAAGCTGGGGAAAGAGGCTCTCTGTGCTTCCATTTCTTATCGCCAGGTAACGTCTGTCCTCAGTAGAGGATATGACTCTTAATTTACACCCTTCATCAGTTCCACTTACTTGCACAGTGAAATTGAGCATTCTTCTTTTTTGTATTCATTTTCCAGGTTCTCTTCAATGGCCGATATTATTATAATGACAGCTATAAGGGGATATTCTCCGTACTTCAACTTATTTGTTCCTAACAGTGCTCAGCCAAGACAACCCATTCTTCACCTGTGTGCAATATCTTCAAGACAGAAATGAAGGTTAGCGGTGGGGGAGAGGTACAACTGTCTTCTTGTTTTTGTGCAATGGATGTAATTTTAAAAACACCAAATTGGGATCCTCTCAGTAATCTCTCATGACCTATTCCTTGTCGACAAATGTCTTGAAATACACTTAAGGTGAGATTCTACTATATCTGGTTATCCACAGAGAGCCTGGCTACTTCAGGACCTTACACTGTGTTTCTCTATGGAAGACGGTCTCCTGGAGGCGGCTGGAGAGGTTCAGAGTCTAATTATTCAGGCTGGAAGAGACCTCTGAGCCAGCCTCCTGTCCAAAGCAGGACCAGCTCTGAGGTTGGGGCTCAGGGCTTTTCCCAGACAGATCTTGAAAGTCTCCCAAATTGGAGATGGCATGGGTGCTTCGGGCAGCCTGTCCCAGTGCTTGACTGCCTTCACAGGGAAGATGTTTCTCCCTATTTCAGGCTAAACCTCTCCTGTTGTGTCTTCTGTCTGTTGTCTCTCATCCTGTGAACACTGTGAAGCTGCCTCAGTCTTCTGGATAACTTCCTTGTAGGTGTTGAGGAGCTGCTTTTAAGTTCCCTGGAATATGTCCCTTCCCCAGGCAGAACAATCCCAACTCCCTCAGCCTCAGCAAGTGCTCTGGTCCCTGACCATCTTGGTGGTCATCTGCTGATTTGTTCTAGCTGATCAATGTCTTGTGCTGGGGGAGCCAAAACTACACGCAATACACTAGGGAAAAGACATCTAATCACTCTCACCTTGTCCACAAAGCCAGTTATTTTACTACAAAAGTTAATCAGGCTGGTCAGGAATGACTTGCTCATGATAAGTCCGTGCCAGCTGCTTCAAATGTCTGCCTTCTCCTTCCTGTGCCCAGAAATGTGCTCTGAGAAGACTTGCACTGTGATTTCCCCATAGATCAAAGGCCAATCATTTTACAGATTTCCAGATAGTTCTTCTGGTCTCTTTTGAAGATGAATGCAAGATTTGCCATTCTCTGTTCATGAAGGACCTCTCTCAGTTTCCATGAGCTTTCAAATATGATAGAGTGGCCTTACAAGGGCATTCACGTACATGAATGTGCCCGCTAGTATCCACCCTTTCTCTAATTTCCCCCTTCGTTGCTTATGTGATAACACAAGAATTAATAAAGGGGGAAGGGTTGGTCTTTCTGTTCCACAATGCAGTCAGAACAGCATGCATTTCTCCTTCATGAAACTCTTTATTTCAAGACTGTTGAGTGACACTAGGAATAAATTTGTCTACCCTGCTCTGGCTTACTTCCTTATCTTGCTTATATGTGTGATAATTCAGTAACTCTGGCATTCTGCAGGCCCTATGAAACACCAAGCAAATAATCTATTCATTGTTTTGCTCTTCCTCTTTTCCTACATGAAGAGTTTCTTAATTATAAAAATGTAACTTGGAGGTTTGTCTGCATTTGCATGGAATTCTGCAGGCTCTTACCACTACAGCTGACAGCGTTAGTAGTGATAATAAGATTATCACTAATGATTTGGTAGCTTTATCACTGTGCATCTTCTTGGATTTGCTAATACGAACACCTTTGTTCTGCACAACTGCACAACATGGTGAACCTAGAATGTAGACAAGATCTATTTTAATATCAGAACTTTTCTGCTTATTTGTGTATTTCCTTGGTTTTGATAAAAACCACAAGTTACAATCTGTCTGAAAGGGAAAGAGCAATTAGCTGTGCTAATTACTAGCTGAATTAGAAAGTTGGGTTTTTTTTTATCATTCCACCATTTTCAATGTACAGAGTGAGTGTCATGATGTAAATATTGTCTTCAGTCAAATACAAATGCTTGATTTATGCAGGCATGCAACAGATTTAATATAATGCTGATATTGTAATAAATTCACTGAATAATTTCTATTTAATGAAAAAGGTAGAAGCATATGAACAACTCTGGGGGCCTTGAGGTGGGGATTTACAGCATTTTGAGGTAAGAAATTTACATATTTCAAGGTAAGAAATAGCATATACTTCATATGATGTACTTTGCACTAAAATTTGGATTACTGTTGGATAGGAAGATACATTCAACCCTTAGCTGGCATGCTGAAAAAAGGATTAACCATCTTCTTTGTCCATATTCACAGGTGTTCCATGCAAGGAATGTCCGGGTATAACAAAGGAATGTCTGCTGCACCATCTCTCATCTGTGCGAGATGGTCTGTCATCACATGAAAAGCAACTACAGACTTTCTCAATGACCTGTACCGTCTATTAGGAGAACGAGAAATAACAGCTTAGATGCTGTGAGGGAGCACTGAGAGAGCACACCGCCAGCACTGACAGCTTCTGCTGCCACGAAAATGAAATGGATGCGCGTTTCTGAAGACAGCAAATTCCTAAGGTAAATAAAGTAGCTATTGACCAAACACAAAGGACATACTGCTTAAAGCTGAGCAGATGAGATGAAGTGTGACTCGTCTCACATGTCAGAGCAAAATGTAAGCTTGCCCAGAGTGGCAAATTTTTTATTCAGGTTTTAATTAATTTGTCATTGCTGTGTATCTCTACCTTTCTGATTTGGAATAAAAACATGTAACAAAGGCTGCTCTCTGAATATTTTTTGCACAACCAGAAATTTAACACTCTGGTTTTCTTGTATTCTTGCAGGCTAAAATCCTTGGAATACATCAATGTTTTGGCTGAGCTTCCCTGGGCAACAAAACTTTCAGTACTGACCTGAGCCAGACTTTCACTCCCTTTGCGATTTGCCCATCTCTAATAATAATGCAAGTAGACGGACTAGAATAAAACAGGTTTAAATCCTCTCAAGCTGTAAAAGAAAAGGAACCCCAGGATATCTGGGCTGGTTTCTTCATCAGAGACAGAAGGTACACACCCATAGTACAGTAAACATCTGGACTGCATCAAACTATCTGGGTGGAGAGTGAAAATATCTTTGCCGAAATCTTTCATGAAAGATTAAATGTCTGCCTGGTTTTTCAAATATAGCCATATTAAGGTGCCTTCATTTTGTATTCGCAGTGAGTTTGAAAACTCAGGTTACTTGTTTGTAGGCATACAGAGATTTAATTTTGCAACAACAACAAAAAAAAAGAGGTTTCAGCATTTTATTTTTATTTTGAGACAGAATGAAATCTGACCTTCTTGAATATCCTGTTGTGGGAAAGCATGTGTCTGCAATGGCTGGACACCTGTGCAGCCATTGTGTCTGTTTGCAGGTGGAGAACATGCAGGTAGGAAGAAACTGAGTGATTTGATTTCCACTTACTAGTGGGGTTGGACTATCTCTCTCCTGCCCTCAGAATTACAACTTTCTTACACTTCTGCTCAATGCTGGCCTCTTCTGTGATGCGATTGTAACTTTCAGCCGGTGTGGTTTTAGTGCTTTGGGTTAGCAGGGGGTTTTGTGGGAGGAAGGCAGAGCAAAACCTGACGGTGCGCGGGGTGCGAGGTGGCAGCGGTGTCCCGAGGCCCGTCCTTGCCTGCCCACGTCCCCTTCGCCCCAAGGGTGTTTCAAGGGTGCAGCCTGGCTGTCCCAACAGGGGAAGCACCTAACACAGCATGGCCTTCTACTCATGGTGAACTTCATCGCCAAAGCAAGCCAAGGCAAAACAAACAATCCGCCCAAGAGTCGTCTGCTGAGACTAATTATTCTGACCTGAAAATGCCTGTTTCTGTGCCCTGTGCACTGGAGGATGCTCTCCATGATTCTCTCAAATTAATTTAATGCTTATATTAAAATGTCTACAGGTCTGCCTGCTGCTCCACGGGTGTAAGTACCGTCAAACAACACAAGTGTTTCCCAGCTGTGAGGAGGCATTATCGTCTCCTTCCAGAGGACCTAGAAACAAGACAGTAAGAGACCAGCCTGGCCGTGCTTCCAACGTGACCTTGGGTTGCGATGCTTAATCTGGAAGAGTTTCCGCTCCCCCCATACCCCCCGCTAAACTGGGGATAATAATAGCTGCCCGTATCGTTGGGGTGGTGTGAGGATTAATAAGCTGATGCCTGCGAGGCTCTCCGCCACCCTGCTGACAAGGGTCTGCCTGAGTGCCGTGACAGAGCGCAGGAGCTTGCAGAGCAAGGGTTGTTCACTCTCTAGTGTTGATTAGGGGAAAAAAAACAGCCATGAGAGCAGGGGAGGGAAGGCAACAGCCATAAAAGCTGAAGCAGCCGCAGAGGGTGGGCTGCAGTGCCCAGCAAGGAAATAGCTTCTTTGCCCAGGGTGCAATTCCCACCCATTGCATGAGTGTGCACACAGTACAAGTTTGCGTTATTAACTTCATCCCATGTCTGTGAGGAGACCTGAATGTCCTCTGCATGTGGGCATGACAGCCCGCATAAGATTGGAGCAATTCAAGCAGTTCATCCATAGCAGTGGAAAAAGCGGGGAAGAGAGATGGAGTAGCAGAAGACAAGGAAAGCAGAACCATGTGCTTGAAGAGGTTGTAGCAGCAACGGAGTTTGTCATCCTCCAAGGCGTGTGCTTCCATGTGCCCAGCTAGACATAAAGGTGGTTTTTGTGGATGATGAAATGATATCAGTGTAAGCTTGGATTGGGCCAGACCTGAATTAGAGGCTATGATTCCTAGAGGTGTGCTCATGTACCTTTCGTGGACCCATTGTGCTTCTCTTCATTTCTTTTGACCATTAAATTGTTTTGGTTTGAGGGTTTTTTTTCCCTTCTTGTTTCCTCCCCAGTAACAGATCCTAAAGGGAAAACAATCTTTCCACCAAGAACTTAACTATTAGCTATCAGTGACACAGGATAAGAGTTTATATTTTATATAAAAATTATTTATATTACAAATCTCAGATGTCAAGTTCTTGGTGGGAATTTCTGCTTTTGCGGAAGATTTGCGTAGCTGAATTCACACAGTTACTGAAATGTTATTGTATCTGTGTGAGCATGGTCAGGACCTGATGTAAAATTTCTCGTGATCCAAATCAGGGCCACTCAAATGTCAGTCTAACGGGGATCCAGATGCAAGTAATTTATTTTTTTCTTACACCTCAGCCTTAGGGTAAGGCACTTCCCTCATTTCTGTGATTGGTGTCACTTGGGGGAGCAGCTGCCATGTGCCATGGCAGTGCCCAGCTGCAAAGGCAGAGCGGCAGGTGGAGATGGTATTCCACTTGCAGCTTAGTAGAAGGCTTGTGGAGATGACACAAAGACCAGAGCAGTGTAGTGATGTGCCTTACTTCATGCCTGATGAACCTCTTATACATGGCTCTGATCACTGGATGAAGCACCATTTGAATGTGGAAGGAGAGACTTGTTATCCTATAGGAGAGGTGGCAATGCATTACATCGGGGAGACTTTTGCAGGTACTACCACTTATTCTGGAGGGAAACACACACCTCTCTCCTTCACTGTATTGATGTTCAGATCAAAGTAGAAATGATGGTGGAAAAACAGTAGCGCTTAGCAGAAGGATCTAGAGCCAGACAGAGGGTTTTGCAAATCCTTCTGCTATTAGGCTCTCATTAATAGCTCTTTAAAGTGTCGTTTTTCTGGTCCTTTAAAATGCTGTCTGTAAGCTGTTTAGTAAGATGGTGTCCTACTGCTTTTACTGGGCTTAGTAAAATACAGCCTGACTCAGCTGGGACTTCAAGGATTTTTACTGCAGTGCAATAAAAAAAAAAAAAAAAGAGACAAGTTTAAGCATTTAGCTTTAATGATAAATCACAATTAGTACACTTAATCTCTTTCTAGCACCTATAAAGCCTTTGATCAGAGGCTGATAAAGTTCATGAGAGCTCTCAATGATTTCTCTATTTACATGATTTTGAACAGCAATGTCGTTATAGGTATGACTTACAGCAAAGCTAGAGTGGGCTATGTCCATTCTGTTGCTAGAAAAAGACCCCTTGTGAGATGTGGTATAAGTGTCTATAGCTCAGCTATAAATTCTGCTCAGCAAACAAGCTCGTTTTATTTTGGAGAGTAGGCACAGCAAGACTGTGCCTACCTGATTGCAGGTAGACCTACTGAATCTCAGCTAAGTCGCCCACTTTTCGTGCCTGAGTCATTACATCACAACTGAGGTCTTTCAAAATGATAGTTATTTGCATACACCTTTGACCAAGATGATACGTGTCTTCATGGCATGTACCAACACCAAATATATTTGTCCCTTTCTGCATCTAATTTACAGCCCTGTGACTCACATTTTTGGAGGATATTGGTAAATTGTTTCTAACATTAAGAAAGGAGCCATATGCGTTTCAGTATTGCACTATTCTTTTCCAGAGACTTCATGGCCCAAATAACCCATCAACAGTTCCTTCCTGTGAAAGATATGATGAGAAGTGATTTATTTTTATGCCTGATTCATGATTTACTCAAATCAAGATTTTATATGGATGATTTCTGAAAGTCATTCATTTTGCTGAAGCAGTATGGGAACTTAAACATATTGTACAGACTAAAGACCAGCGTTTTCACAGTTGTGGGGGAAGATGTCACTAAGCTATAATTTATTTGGTGGGAATGACTACACCGTCCATATAGATGAAAATATGCACAGGAAGGTCGATCCTAATTCACAATGTACACTACAGGCGTATGACAAACAAAAGCAGCAAAAGAATTCTTCCGCTTATATGTGCGTCTTTAGAGACTTGAAATAACCACCATCACGAAGTGCAAAAGACAATGTTTTGTGTCAGGAAAAATCCTGCACCCTCATCTGTTTCTACGGGAGGTGAGGTGAACCTGCCTGGGGGGACACAGCCAAAAATGCATGGAGGGGGCTGGGAGATGGGGCTGATCTCTGCAAGAGTTTAAAGGCAAGGAGGAGAGTTGTGGCTGGAGAGGAGAGACAGCACCTCTGGTCTGACATGGGGGGGGACCTTGCCATCACCCTTTTTTTTTAATGAAGGAGCTCTGCATGCATGCTCCTTGCTGCTCACACAGGGAAGATCAGTCAGCCCTGCTTTGCTGTCCTTGTAAGCTGTGCTAAACGTGGAGAGGCAGAACAGAAAACACAATTTATTCCACCAGACACAGGGACTGGATATCTTCTGGAGGCTGTGCACCCACCGGCGGCCAGCTGCCAAGGGGCACCTGTTGGGACATCGTGGGGAAAGGAGCCGTGAAGCCAACCATCAAGAGCTTTTTGGGATGAGGAGCTGCCCCAGAGCACACTGGCTTGCTCGTACTGCTCGCATCTTCTGCCCCAGCGGTAAGTCCGGCTCCTCCAAATTACTGGGGCTTGGCTGGAGGCATGAGTCTCCCACAACCTGATCCGTGTGAGAGTGTCCAGCTGCTGGAGACCACTGGCTGGAGGGGTGCCAGATCCTGCTATGCCTTCATGGGATGCTCTGGGAGAGAGACCCGTTGACCCTAGGTCAGGCACAGCGGCTCCCACAGCTGCCCCAGCCCCACCGAGGGCTGAGCCTGCGGCCGCCGCTTCAACCCTCCTGCAAATCCCCCCTTGGCCACTGCAGCCGCCTTTGGCAGCATTACAGCTCTCAAATCCCTCTCACCATTCTCTAACAACCATGATGAGGTGCTGAAACATGGAAGCTGAAATCCTTGCATTATTGTTCTCCAGCGAAGCAGACTTGCAAGGGAACATGCCTTGGAAACATCTGTTGTTGGATTGGGAATTAGGACCAGATATGGCTTTACAATGACCAGATTATTGCACATGGCACCGCTGTCAGCAACAGGGAAGTCCTTGTTTTAATTCCTCCAAAAAACAAAACAAAAAGCACGTTTAGCGTTGGTTTTTTTTTTCTTTAGCAAATGTATGCCTTTGTCTGAAGGCTGTATCTTATTCTGGATAAATTGAGGAAAGAATCAATTTTCTGTGATAAGCCTGGAGTAAAAATAAATAAATATTTCCTATATCCTGCAGAAATTATATGCCTATGAATGTCAGTGTAACAGTTAGCATTTCCAGTTCACTCCTTGTGCCATGTCTCTTTGTATACCAACAGCTGAGAATGGCAAAGACGACACATACTGCTTTTCTGTATTCTGCTTAGTAAGAGAATCTCTGATGAGAATAAATATCTTAATAAGTATCAACGCTTCCTGTAAGAAGATAAAGTTCCCATCCATCTTCACTCTATTGCAACTTTTCAAAGTAGATAAATAGGAAATCCATGTAATGCTGATGTGTTTTCCCTAAAGAAAGGTGGACTTCCGTTTTTTTTTTCAGTAAAACCAGTGATACAGTGACATACCATTGAGTGTTGGGGAACTGGGGAGGTGGGCAATTTTATTTTGTGGACATTATCATTCTTGCTCTGTAGCAATACCGAATCACTGAGTATCATCCTTTTCAGAACTGATGTCCTTTAGGTGCTTGGAGCTTCCTCACGCCAAGATCTCATCTGATGTTGGTAAAGACTCACTTTCGTCTGACTCTGAACAAGAAATTTTCCTTGGAATAAGGATCTGATTCTTATCCTGGAAGTCTCTGCCTTGTGATTAGCTCATTTCCCTCAAACTTTCCCGTTTCTTCCACCTCCTTCCTTGACAGCCTCCCTTGCCCAGCGAGCCTTTCTCACTAACAGCTTTTCCCAGAATCACACTGCTGAGGGAGCTATGGTATTGGGAAACAGAGGCAAGTTGCCAAGGTAGCCTCTTGTCACACGAACACATGTTGGCTGTTCCCAGAACTGGAAAGTACATTGGTACTGAGGAGTCCAAGAGTGACACGAAGATCTGGAAAGAATTGTCTCCCATTTTAGTGGCCTTTTGGACATGTAAGAAATTAAAGATCACATTCTCTGTGAATTAAATTAGCTAACACTACTAGATCTCTCTAGAAGACTCTGGAAGACACCAGTGTGTGGCTGATGATCTGTGGAGGTTAATGAAAGCAGCGGTGTTATATGCATAAAAAAGAAAAGCTTAGCCCTTACAGTAGAAGACCCAGTCCAATACTTCACATTTTTTGTCAACGTTAACGACTTCATTCCAATCACGCTACTGTCCCATTTATCCTCGGATTACCTAGTCCAAAATTCACCAACAGAGAATTCACAGAAGATAAAATTCCCACTTCTCACTCACAGTAACATTTGTGCCAGAAATTGTTCACATGCTGTCTGAATCAGAACAAAATACCTTTTGTATTATCTCATGGTCATAATTATCTCACAGCGGGTGTATCTAGCACCAAAGACAGTGGGCTGTTGGAAATGCATGTGGGCAGTTGAAAGGAAGGAAGAAACATCACAGAAAATTCCAAATCATAGAATCATAGAATGGTTTAGGTTAGAAAGGACCTTAAAGATCATCCAGTTCCAACCCTCTGGCTGGGCAGGGACACCTTCCACTAGACCAGGTTGCTCAAAGCCCCGTCCAGGATGGTCTTGAACACCTTCAGGGATGGGGCAGCCACAACTTCTCTGGACAATCTGTTCTAGTGTCTTACCACCAGAAATGAGCATAGAATAATAGAAAGAGCATAGAATCATGGAAAAAATAATACATAACTTTGAAAAACTGAAATTTCGACAGATATGACACCTTTTGTGAGAAACCCTGGTTCTTTCCATAAAAATGCCTATCCTTCCCTTGGCTCAGAAGTTTACACCGACAAAATAAACTGGCAGTGTGAACTTCCTACCACCCTAAAAGGAACTGATAATGTTTGAATGTTCAAAATAGTTTCTGCTCATGCCCAGGTAAAATGGTAGAAGAAAAGGGGAGTTGTGGAGGAGGAATGCTCCTTTGTGACTAATTGTGACTAATGCTGACCATCTGCAAATAAGGGCACCTCCCACTGCAGATGCCACAGATCAGAATTTAGGTTTTGGATTGTGGCACTGGAATGATTCTTCACAATCCATGAATGCAACTTCAAAATCACTGGTACTTTACCAAAGAACAAAAAACAGGCAATATGTCTTCTGAGACAACTAGGATGAGAGCTGGTTTCTTGCAAATCAGCAAAGGTAGTCCTGCTAGCTCACCTGTTTGTGTTTCTACTGTAATAGAGCAACAAGAAATGGTACAGCAGGGGCTTTCCAAACCCACAACATAAATGTGAGTAGGACTACTTTCTATAAAATTTCAGTTTGAGTCTCCTAATTCCTTTACAATACTTTGAAAAACACCACTGAAGACGAAAAAAATATTTTTAGCTTTCTAAAATCTAATTTGAAGACTTTTTCTAGCCCTGTGCTGTGTTTCAGTACAATACGCAATCAAGATAAAGAAGAAATACTGTAATTTTAGCCTTACCTTTATATTCCTTGTCCAGTATTATTATGCTAAGGAAGAAAAGGAAGACAAATCAAGAATGACAAAAATAACCCAAAAGAAGCTGTTGTTATATATTATCTAAAACAGCAAGAAAAAATGAAATAAAGTTTCTATTCATGGAATGATTTTTACAAATTACCACTTAGGTATTAAGTATTGTACATAATATTAAGAAACTCCTAGTTGGCATATTTCACACATGTTTTGGCTAACATGACAGAACTTTGGGGGGCAAAACTTCAACTTGTTAATATGGGCAAAATGGTCATCTTTGTTCTGCTTCTTTTATATCAACAAAGCATTTGAAGAACCAAAGAGGACTTGAGGGACTTGTTTTGGTGAAGGAAATTTCCTAGATAGGGAGGCTTTGACCACTGATAGGTGGTATAAGGTAGATCTCAGCCTGAAGAGAAGTTGCTAAACTCTTCTACTTTTTAACACTGTTTCTTTCTGAGGAAATATTTAAAAGACCAGCAGAATTCTACATTTCTCAGATGCTAACTATTGGATTCCTCTAGTTTTCGGCTATATTGCCTCAGGCTACTTTGAGATGAAATAGATGTAAAACTCTTAACATTTTGAAGTGTCTTTTGTCAGAAGTGCCTATAAATGAAATCTTGAAGCCATAGGAGCTTTTGTTACCTAGACTTAAATGTACATGTTGTTTAGATGAAAAACTGGCACGCTGCAAGTTTCCTATTTAATGTATGTAGAGTCTTCATTCAACCAGATGGATTTTTGCTGAACATGATAATACTCACTAAGGGGAGAGCTGCTGCCAAGAACAGGAAAAATAGCTGGCCCAAAGGAGCATGTTATCTAGACTGACAAAAGGAGAACGTAAATACCTTCTATTGCTGGGTGAGAATCAAGTTAGAGCTGCTTGGGATAGCCCACATATACCGTGAAGATGACTGCCAAAATGTAACCTTCTTTTACTCTTGCGCATCACATGCATGCTAACATCAACCTTGCATTTAGGGTTTGTTACTTTTTAAGAGCTCAGGAGTAAGGGAAGGTCTGGTGTCATTGATATACTTCCTACATGGAAGCAAGATATATCTGGAGAGAGCTGTTCTCTGGCCTGATCTTGAAACTTCCCAGTGAGGTTCATGAGTAGTTCAGGTAATGCCCCCAGCACGCCTTTTATTGCACACGCATTGGGGCTTTCTGAAATCTTTTGCAGATATCACTAGACTTAACTAAGGCAAATAATTTTATTTTATCTTCTGCCTGACTCTTCTAGCACCTAGGAACTGTGCTGTTAATCTTATCACTTGTGCCTGTGGATGCTCGTGTTTCTCCATCTCACAGGCAGGCCCTGACCTACGGCTGTTCTACGTCTTTCACCTTGTGCCCAGGCGGGTTTTATCAGTAGCCTCTTATGACAGGTCCTGTGAAAGGGTTTTTGACGGTCCAAAGAAAATCTCAGCTAAATCTCCTTTGTGACCTTTTCTGGAGATTAGAAAAGCAGTTTCCCCTTTCAAGAAGGCATTTTGGTTTGCTATTGCGTTACGTGTGGAATATTGGACTGTAATGTTTTAAATCCTGTTTAAATTTGTTCATAGTAATAAGGCAAATCATGGCACAGTATGATTTAACTTCAGTCATTTTAAAAAATCTAAACTCGTTTCACATTTTTAAGTGAAAAACGTCGTGCAATTACCCATGTTAGCATGACTTCATGATGTCTGAATTGAGGGAGTAAATCACCATACGATACAATTTTTTACCCTTGAAAGTTTTACTTAAAATGTATATATTAGATCTTTCCTAGGAAAATCTTGGCTGAGATTAAGTCTTGTCATAGGTCTAATATGGGCTCTTCTCAGCTCCACCTCATGATGTCAACAGTCCAGTTGACAAGATGGGCACAATAATAACGCATGTTGCCAAGATGTCCTTATCTGATGAGATGTTAAAAAAAAGTCATTTATTGCTTGTAAAATATTCAATAAGGAGGTTGGTGCTAATTTTTTCCACTAAATAACTGCTTAATACTGAGACTGCTTAATACTGCTTAAGACTGAGAAAATGGTGTCATTGATAAGAAACCAAGAACCTCTGTCTTAGGTCATGCCATTAATATTTGACATTAGACTGTAGTATTTTAGGCCAGCCAATTTAAATATATTATGCATAATTTTGTAAAAATATTGGTTTTCCATCTCACATAATCTACAAATGTATTAAAAATTAAATTATTCACTGACTCACTCACAGGGTTACTGTGCACATATTAAAAGCCTGTATTGAAAGGAGACTGTAGAAATGGTGATTAAAGTCTAGTACCTGGTTCTGCTACCAAATTGTCTTTTAGATAGAGCAGTTGTCTGTTTTCTTCACCAGGAAAATAATATGCTTCATAATAAATAGCGTAAGAATATCATAAGGCAGCTTCAGACTATACATACCTTCCTTTACATTTGATTTATTACTCTGTACATTTTTACCATTATTTTTTGAAGCAGCTTGGGGAATACTTTAATAAGATGGATAGATAGAGGCAGCAAGAAAGTAGAGATGGGTAGCAATTTTAGTAAGTGCATGGAAAAAAACACAAACCACCTTTTGTGATTTTATAGCTGAAGGGGCTGACAAACTAGACAAGATGAATAAAGGAGTGGGCACACGTAGGTATCCTACTATTTAAGAACAACAGTGAAGTTGAGCTTATGAATAAGGATTCATCCACATTGTAAATGGATTTGCAGTATCGGTACGTGGGACTGATACCTTTGTCATCTGGCATTATCACTGGCATGAAGTTACATTCTTTTGGGAAAACTTCTCCCCAGAATGAATCTGAAAGACTTTAGGATACATATATCTCTAGACATACTTTGTAACAGTGGCATTACACAATTTTCCAATTTAACTTGGATGGTCCTAAAAACGTCTCCCCAGACTTCTCCCCAGCCAGCAGTTCATTCATGGACCTACCCTGAAGCTTCATATCCTGAAGGCTGTTACAGTGATTTACTCTCCAGAATGTGTTTCCCTGCATATCATTTAAAGTAGGATTTACTGTAGGAAAAGAATTGACAAAGTAGCCTACTATTTTTTAAAAAATGGCCAGGGAAATGCTGGCAGTAGAACAGTCTTAAATTCTAGGGCTCAGGATTATCTGCAGCTTTGTTATGCAAGGGTTTTCTTTACAGTCTTTGCTGCGTGGATGTTCATAAATCATTACAACATCTATCTTGTGCAAGTCCGGCCTTGAAACAAAAAAAAAAAAAAAAAAAAAGGAATGAAGTATGCTGGAATTTCCTTCAAATACAGTGTGATCCCAGTCTTACTGTATCTCCCTGCATCAGAAATGCCTCTGCTAGATTTATGGTACAATAAATATGAAATCAGAATCACATCTATGGTTTCACAACAAAAATATTGGTAGGTTTATATTTAATATGGGAGAAACCTAGGTATGAACTTTGATTCTCCTATGCCAAAATCCCACTGAGGTAAATCTGAAAGATTTTATGATGCAGATATTGCTTAGACGCTAAGCTTCAGCACTCTTTCCTTGCACAACTTCTGAATGGTAGCTTTCATTTCAGGAGTTCAGCTTCTTGGGTAGCTGGAATTTCCTGCCAGTCTTGTGCTGCAGGGAGGAAGGGGCTGTTAAGCACTCGTAGGTGGGGAGTCTTTTATGTCAGCAGCACTTATGGGAGAGAGTCAGCAGCATAAATCAGTGCAGCTTTGTTTGTACTCAAATACAGATTTGCTGTTCAAGAAAACCTGGCATTTTAGCTGTCATTTTCATTCCTGTTGTTTTCCTTCCGAAACGCGGGTCTGTAGATTGTAGCCGGGGTGAAAAGTCTGACCTCGACTTTCCTGCAGTCCCCAGACTTCAGGTGCTAGCATTTATAAAAAATGACTTTCAAATGTGTAACAGGTTTCTGGGAGTTCTTAATATATTTGTATTTTAGAATGGCCTTTCGGGCTGTATTACATACCGAGGTACAACACGCTACGCTGTGCCTTCCTGCCTCTGCTGTCCTTCTGCTCAGGACTTGGACCTTGTTTCTCATCACGTGCTTGTTATCAAGGCACTTGGCCTTGGTTAAGGAAAGTGAAACTAAGGTTTAATTGCAGTGGGCTTATTTTCCTGAGTGTTAGCTCACCGACACGTAAGTGATCTTTTCACTAAAATTCCCTTTCCCACTTGGAACGTTGACTCTGTGAGACTTCTCCATGCTTATCCACTCTCCATCCAAGATTGCCAGGTCTCTGTCCTTGTCTCTCTCTTCAGCTGCTCAAAATGTTTCAGGTTATTCTGTTATTAAAAAGTATTTTTTTAAACGTTCTTCTTTTTTTTTTTTAATCTTTCTTCTTTTTTTTTTTTTTCCCCGCCCAACCTGGTAAGTTGTTCTACTTTGGAACAAAATCCAGTTCAGAAATGAAACTTTTTCCACAGGGAAGGGGAAAAAGTCTAGCTCCTGTCACTCTAATCATAAATGGTGTTTCATCAGAACCTGCCCTGGCTTCAGACACCTTGTGTGGTTTCTGTTGCCCAAATGTCCGCGTCTTGTCCTGGCCATAGCAGCTCCGAATATTTTTTCTGGCTGTTGCTCTGTGAAGACACAAATCCTGTGTGACACCCACCAGCCCAGCACAGACAGCTCAGATGCCCCCAGCTTCTCAAGACAATTAATTGCTCCCCTTACGTTTAATCCATGATGACCTCTATGGCTGAAGACCTTGATAATGTCTACTGCAGGTTATATTGATCTGTATTTTCTATCTGGTCTTAGATAGATAGCATTTTCCAAGATCTTGAATCAAATGAAATTGCAAAAATTACAGTAATCTTTAAAAACATTTTTGGGGAGGGAGAATAACAAACACACCAAGCAGAAGGGATGAAAAACACCAAAGAGGCTCAGATTTTAGAATGAACTCAGTGTTTGCTTCGTAAGGAGCAAACAAGTCAAAGTCTACTGCATATGGGGCATCACATGCAGTTGATGTCTCTTGTAGGACTACATCACTGAATCTGTATAGCCATAGTAAGTGTTTTGCAGCTGGGCCAGATTAACTAGAAGAAAGCGAACATTTACGAATTCCACAGGGCTGCATTAGTGGTCAGGGGAAAAGTTTGAAAGTGGTTGTATTGGTCCAAAATTTTGGAGCTGCAGGCTAGCCAGCCACAGTGGTATCTACTAGAATTTTTTGTCAAATATTCCAAAGTGAGCGTATGGGCTGGGATTTTCACAAGTGCTGTGGCACATGAAAATGTGACTGTGATGCTAACAACTCCCTTCACAAAATTGTCATAATACTGTGAAATAAACCCTGAACTTGTAGTGATAAACATAATGCTGATGCAAGTTAAGTTAAAAAGCAGTATGTTTCTCTGTAGCATCCACAGCTGGAAAATTATCCTTTCATGAGCAGTCAGGGGAGACACGCAGTATTAGAACACGTGGGAGAGTATTTCCCTGTGCCATGGACTGATCACTGAGAAAGAGGGCTACAAGACTTTAGTGTCGTCTCTTTGGAGCTTGTTTTCTGGACCCAGAAGAGGAGCTTGGAGCACAAAGGCTAATTATATCCCTTCTGTAGCAAGAATTACGTGTTTCACTGGGTGCTGTACAAGCACCAGTGACAATACTTCAAAGTCTTACTGCCAATTTCGTCAATGACAAGTGCAGTTGGTCTTATTCTAGTATCCTACAGAAACGTGCAGGTGGCTAATCTAGATAAGAGATGTTATTCAAGTTTATTGGCAGCATTGGCATTTCTGGTGGAAATGTTTGAGGTCTTAAAATATTTCCTAAATATATCGCTTAAGGAAGGGTTATGTCAGTTTTACACTGACGACAAATCCTAATGAAGGGCAGAGTCCTGCTCCTTCTGGGGTCCATGCTGGTTTGGTGAAAAGCGCTGGTTAATATGCTTCATAGTCTACAATGACATTTAATCCAAAGTGCAGTTTGCATATGGTTTTAGCTAATGAAGAAAATGGGTTAACCAATTTAACCAATCTGATGGTTTAAGAACTATGTACTTCAAAAATCTGTATGGACTCTTATTACTGAAATTGTTTGTTTCAATGCCCAGGTCGCCAGATAAATGTCTATTACGAGTAAATGTGATATGACATAAGATGCTCCTTGACATAATTGTTTTCATTTCATCTGGCAACAGCAATTTGGCACAGCTACTGTCTGGTCATGACAAAATTAATACCTAATCATGAGGCTGGGCATTGTTCAAATAGCCTTATCACAGTCACATGGAATTATGAACCAGCCTGTAGACCCGGTTCTTTTGCCACGTTTTTAACAGATGTTTTGATTTAAAAATGTGAGAATTTAGGCGTCTCTACTGCATCTCTAAAATGATAATTCATATCCTTCTCTGCATGCGTTTCTTTGAGAGACAGCTGGGGACTTGACTTTTGAGCTTTTCATGAGAATAGATTGGTAAGGTTACACTGTAGTTTGCAAGTCCTTCATTATTCCAGTGCAAGTGGTGAAAGCGTCTAGTAACAAAAGGACACTTGGTAAACAAAGGCCGGCTGACTTTTGTATGAAGAGCAGATCTGCTTTTTTGTCCTAGCTATGCACAGTGTGGTAGCCAGCTTGCTATTTGCAGAGAGCCTGGGGCTGGAGAACCAAAGGGAATCATGCACTTTCTCAAAATGGTGTTTAAAAGCAGAAAGCAGCAGAAACAAGATTTTTTTTGGCTGGGAAAGTGCCCTTTCCTCTTCAGTTTTGCTGTTTTACCTGATCACTCCTGCTGTACAGTGACAGGGACTTCTTCTGCCCTGGGCACAGGCAAAGAAGGGGTCATGGTTCACAAGTTCACCCACAGTGGAAGAGAAGCTGGTCATTTTAAGCAGACAAGTGTTATTCTGTCATCTTAACTACCACAGACCCTGATTAGAGACAAGCAGCCATGTATTTTTTCTCCTACTTGACTGAATTTTGACAATTAGCAATAACATTTGTGCAGGTTGGCAGCAACTCCTTCTGGTTTGATTTGTTCCCAACCCCTTCCCTAATCACAATCAAGTGCCTATTTTAGTGGAAAATTCCCCTTTCATCTCCTTTTTCAAGCTTGCCTGAAAAAAAGTACTCTTTTTCAATCAGATGTAATAGGAAACAGAAATATTCTGCCATTTCTAATCTCTTAAATTTTCTTACAGTTAAGGTGAAAAAACAGAGATCTACATAACTTCTGCAGAATTCGCTGGGGTTATATTTAATTAATCCTGGCATTTCAGTCATCCGAGCCTTTAGAAATGTAAAGGGCCTGAGGAAGGAAAGACTTTCATTCACTGTTTGTGTAATTTGTAATTATGCCTTTTGATTTCCCCCGTGGCCTCACAGTTTTCCTTGACTCTCCCTTCCAGGCTGTTTGTGGAAAGGAGCCCACCAAGCAGGAAACAAAAGAGTGAAAAACAATGGTTAACGAAAGCTAAGTCCTGAGAAAACAAAACCAGTATTCTTGCTTCAGTGTTACAGCTAGAAAAGCAACAATATGGAATATCTATCTCATACGCTTCAATAGCCATCGGTCTTCCCTCAGAAAGGGAGGAAAATACTGGGCAAATAACCTAGCAGATGTGACAGTCTCAGGTGAGATGCTATTAGACTTGGCAGAAATAGTGTTATGTGAGCTATCCTGCAGGAATAAATTGGTGATAATGTAACATCTGAGGAAAAGGAAGTGTTGCACATGCAAATGAAACTGTGGGAGAGGAGAGGCTTCCAAGAATGAACATAATGGAGCATTATTATCACAAAATAGAGTGTTGTTATCACAAAACAGCAGAAATGGGGCTAAATGGATTCAGGAAGCTCTATTTGGACCTTTGACATGGATGATGTTGGAAAAGTTTTGTATCAGCTGAAGAAGAGACCCAAGATAAGACTTAAAACCTTTTTGATCCTGTTTGGCCCTTGGTATTTCAGACTTCAACAGCTGTTGGATTAATCCCCAGTATAAGTGAATCTAATTCTTATGCTCACTATTGGATATACGGAAAAACAGAGGAAAATACAGGGACCAGAGTGTTTTAATTCAACTCGTGCATGGTTTGTGTTTACATGCTCCTTTTTCCCTTCGGTAAATGCAGACTTCTCCTTCAGTGCAGGATATTTCTCACTCTCCCTAGTCCACACGCTCTTGCTTGCCTGAGCATGTTGCTGAACTGCTTCCATTAGTACTGTTGTAAATCACAAGGACAGCTAAGATTAGTTAGCACTTTTGGAAGAGGGATAGTATCCAGTTGGACATACTTTTATTGCCATTCTCTATGAGTATCATCTGGCAACATCATACACATTTGAGAATTGTAAATTTTTTAGACATGAATGTTGTACAAGAAGCATTCTTTATGTTTACATTGAATGGAAAAGTATTCTTTTCCCTCCAAAAAAAGCACATTTTATTTTGAAACAGGGAGTGCTAATGCCTTTTCCAAGATAAAAAGTGTCAATAATGGTCTTATTTCTAAGAAGAAAGCTTTCCAAAAGAATAAAAAAACAGTCTGTTGGAATAGAAGGGTTTGGAAGTAAAGTTGATTTAGGCGTCCCAAGAGAGTTTGTTCCAGGTGGGAGTGCAATAGAGAAATAACAGCTTGGAAGGTGGAAATGGCCAACATTTGTAGCAGCAGCAGCATAGCAGAATATCACCATACCAGACAATTATATTTATAATTTGTGATAAAGTGATAAAATATCTTCTTAAAGGTATCCTACTTTGAGATATTATTGTTTAAATGACTAAGGTCTGGACTACAGTTTAAATCAGCTAGTACTTGGCTAAAAGACCTCTGAGTAGATCCCACTCCTTCAGCAAATATAACTCTCTCTATATATAAAAATACAATTTAGTGAACATTCTTCACATTACTTAGTGCCCACTCATGGTCTGTCAATAGCCTTGGCTCTTCTAGAATTGGGGCTGGATAAGGTGTTCCTTTCCTGTCCTGAGCTGCTAGCTCTTTTTTATGTGCTTAATGCTGAATTTTACTCCCTGTAAAACTAGTGGGTGTTCTGACATGGTGGAATAAGAAAAGGTCTGTGCCCTCCTTTAAAGAAGGTCTAAAGGTCAGTTAGTGGATAGCTGAATTGCTCCACATAGCTACAGATGAAGGGGATGCTGGGGCTTGACGTTCAGTAGCCTTCCAGGTTGCCTGTTTCCTGCTCCAGGGTGAGAATGATAGGTGTTAACAGTAAATTAAAGAAGCATAAGGGTTGCTCTCTGATGGCTAGAGAAGTTCCAGTTTGCACTGGAGGCACAGCAGAGTGTTCTCTGTTTGTACCATATCCCTGTCACCCTCTGCTGGGCTACTCCCCTACACCAGTGGGAAGATAATGGGGGAAATGGATGACCTAAAATTTGCAACCAGGGGATTTGGGAGACTTCGCTTTCTTTTTGGCACCATTCTGTCTCCTTTGTGCCATCAGAATGATGGAAAGACAATGCATCAAGTGTCAAGAAACTGATGAGGAGTTTGCAAGGAAAGATCAGGCGAGGTCTTGTGTTGAACTGTACAAATTCAGTGCTGGAAGAGAACTCAGGTGATCATGGCAGACAAAATAAAGTAAGATCACGCATAACTAATGAAGAGGTTTTTTGCTGACTCCTAAAAGCTTTGTGTGAAGGCACCTCAATATTTCTAATGGGGCTGTGGAATTGCTTAACAGCATATCCATCTGTTGAAAACTCAACTCAATTTGCTTTGATGAGGTCTCTAATTGTCTCTGTGCCAGTTACCCCATCAACAGAATGGTATGCTATAACCAGGAGTATTTTTAGGCTAAATAATTCTATCTTCAAAGTGCTTGAGATTGTATGTAAAAAAAAAAAAAATAAAAAAATCCAGAATCTGCCTAAATATCAGAATAGGAGGAATGGCAACAGAAATTGCTCAGTCACTTCCAAGGATGAAAGGCTGTAATGCAGCTTTTAGAAATGGATTTAGAGGGATAAAAGGAAAGTCCAAACACGACTGCTGCTAAGCTTTGGAGCTTGTTACTGTATATCTTTGCCAGTTTAATATAGTCTAAGCATATTCCACTTAACCTTGTCCAGTTCCTGGGCCTCAGGTGTCCTCACCAGTACTGGCAGACCAGACGACGTGCTGCTCCCTGGCTCAGGCACATAGTGTTGACACAGGAATTTTCTCTGTGGTGGTGTGCCTCTTTCAGTGTTAGCAGGGAAGTTGTTCCAGCAGTGAATTTGGGTTAAATAGGGATGGGACCTTGCTGCTTTCACCAAGGTGGTTGGAAGATGTGTAATGAATGTATTATGGGCTAAGAGAAGATAGATAGCTTGATCCTCACCACGGCTATAACAAAAACATGGAATTGAATTTTCTCTTTCTGTGCTGGGTGGCGTTAAGTTACCTAATCTCTTTTTTCCTCACCTGTTCACTAATGTTGCTTTCTAACATTGATTTTTTTCTGAAAGTGTTGATGGACTTCAGGTATAGCTATAAACAATGGGAGTTGTGCTTTGAACATGTGAAGTGTTACACAGTGCCGAAAGTATTCTGAAATACTGTCTCACAGGTCATGCAAACTGATACAAAATTTTGCTGTGAATAATCCAGACTTTCCTGTCCTGGCTATGGCAGGACTTAGGTGAAAGTCATATGTCTAAATGTAAGAAAGCAATTGGGAAGGCTTGGGGTTTGGGTTATGGCATCCCCTGAGTGCTGAAGTCAGCCCAAAGTGGCTCTTTGGTTTGGAGAACAAGGTTGTGAGCTTTGGCTGGAAAAGTCTATCCGGGTTGATTGCTTTTACTCAGAAAAGCCGTTGGCATGCTGACTGACTGCTTTGAGTGTTTACCCAGAAAAGGGAAGACACAGATTCTCTGTTTTCCCTAGTCGTGGGCTGCTCACCTCCTCTCTGGGGGCCGCTACCGCCTTTTGGCCATGCAGAGCCTGTGGGGAGGCACCTTGCAGCGCTACCCTGAAACTGGGTAGGTCCAAGGTCAATGAGGAAATCCGTCGGAAGACTGAAGCAGCACAAAAGGGTAATCTAGTCCGTGCCGCTCATTGTTCACTGCATGCTCTCACATCTTCTCCTTGTGCTGATTTTCACTGTATGTTTGGGGTTTTTTCCATCCATGCCCCTTGTCTTTGATCTGTGAATGCTACGTGTTTTGCACTGTTCATCTGGAATCGATGGGGTGTATTTTAAATAAGTTCCTAATTGAGCACAGGCTTTCTTTTTGGGGCAAAATGTTGTGTGGCAAAATAATAAAGTTAAGGAGGACTGGAGCATAACCAAACAAATGGCTAGGTCAACGCTTGCAAGACGTGGACCACAGTAGACATATTCATGGTATGGCCACACATTGCTTATGATGGTGCTTAAACGGGTCTTAAAAGCCTGTTTGGTTTCCAACTTCTCCACCTGAGGTCTGAATGCTGAGACTTATAAAGGGCAGGTGGTGGTTTTGGACTTGTTAGGACACAATGTGCTTGCTGAGCAAGGAGTTGATAAATGAATCCCCAAGAACAGTGAATTATTTGGTAATGTAAGTGAAGAGGACCAAGTTTCCATTCCTGTGTTCAGGTCATGGCACTGGGGCACTTGTTTGTGTATTATATTGTACTTTATTATGACAAGGAGTCATGAGGTCTGTGTATGCACAATTCAGAGCTCCTAACCAAGGCGTACTAAATAAATACAATAAACTTGCCATAGGGAGCACTTTTGTGGTGTGTGACCTGTTTTTCTTTTAAAACATACTTTCCAAATGTGAGATGAGTGGTCTGAATGAGTTTTGTGAATAGCCTATACTGTTATGATTCTTGTGAGCACATACTGAATCATTCCATCAAGTTTGCAAGCCAGCAAGATCATCACCTCAAATGTACAAAAGGGAAAAATAGGGAAAAGCATGAAGTGCCTTGCTCTCCATTGTTGCAGTGTTGTGCTAGGAAGAGGCTGCACTAGTGTGGCAGTCTTAAAATCTGACAGATAAAAACAGGAAAAGAGATGGTGAATGGGAAGAAATAATGAAAGGAGCTTAACCAGCTGGGTCTTCCTCCCTTTTTTAATAGAAGCACAGAACCATAGAATGGTTTGGGTTGGAAGGGAGTTTAAAGGTCACCTAGTTCCAATCCTCTGCCATGGGCAGGGACACCTTCCTGATTCTGGGCTAGACCAGGTTGCTTAAAGCCCAGTCCCACCTAGCTTTGAACACCTCCAGGGATGGGGCAGCCACAGCTTCTCTGGGCAACCTGTTCCGGTGCCTCACCACCCTCACAGTAAAAAAATTCTTCCTAATATCTAAATCTCCCCTCTTTCAGTTTAAAACTGTTACCCCTTGTCCTATCACTACGCTCCTGATAAAGAGTGCCTCCTCATCTTTCCCGTAGACGATTTAGGTACTGGAAGGCTGCTGTAAGGTCTTCACGGAGCCTTCTCTTCTCCAGGCTGAACAACCCCAACTCTCTCAGCCTGTCCTCACAGGAGAGGGGCTCCAGCCCTCTGATCGTCTTCATGGTCCTCCTCTGGAGCTGCTCCAACAGGCCCAGGTCCTTCTTATGTTGAGGCCCCCAGTGCTGGAGGCAGCACTGCAGGGGGGTCTCACCAGAGCGGAGCAGAGGGGTAGAATCCCCTCCCTCGCCCTGCTGGCCACGCTGCTGGGGACGCAGCCCTGGATGTGGTTGCGTTTCTGGGCTATGAGCGCACATTGCCGGCTCATGTTAAGCTTTTTAGCTAAATCCATTATTTCTGCTTTCAAAGAGGAGGCATTCTTCCTTGGCAGAGCTGGACCGAGCATCTCAGGTCTGTCTGGTTAAAAATCTCTGTGTTTAGGCTCCCCCAAGGTTTTGGGGTTTACCAGCTGAGTTGTTCTTTTTTTGGAGGGAAGAAATATAGACACAAGACTGGAGCTTCCAGTACCAAAGGACACAGAAGACCTCAGCATGTGCCTTAAGATTTGTACAGACATTTCTGCACCGTAATCGACCCCATGCTGCATTCCCTGGTTAAGAAAGCTTTTATGGCTTATGTGTACATAATTTAGTGCAGCTACATAATACCTTATATTAACTAAATGTGAAATGTTGTGGTCTTATATCCATTTTCTCTGTCTTTTGTAAACAAGCTGTGACCAGGTGTTGTCCACTCATGACCAGTTGGTTAACTGGCTTTTTACAGCTGCAATTTCAAAAGTAGTTATTTATGGATGGATTTGGAATGAAGAACAGGATGCTGTCTTATAGACTGAAGTTATCCCCTTTACATGCACAAAGAGCTGAACACAAGAGAAGACAGTTATTTTGGGGAATTTTACTTTCAGACACAGTACTACTGCGCTTGTTTCTGGGCTAAGTGAGGATGAACTTCTGTGCGTCAGTGGGGAAGGAAAAAGTTTAAACGGCTGTAAAAGCAAAAATTAAAATCTTGGGCAAGAGGGATATGAAAAAGATGGTGGTGTGGTCAAACCAACAGATCAGGATATGACCTGAAGCGGCTGGATTTCAAAGGATTTGTTCTTCCTTGTGAGGAGAGGAGGAGGAGACAATTAATATTACTTCCAGAAGTCACCATGAAGCCAGAGACAAAAGTCTTTTCCATGCCTCCGGTCTCTAAGGAGGGGTATCATTAAACTATCAGATTGGTGTCAAAACTTGTCCCTTGGCAGGCAGAAGCACGTTCTGAGCAGGGAAGCAGTATGGGGAAGAATACCCTGACTATTGCCTGCTCATTAACTCCTTTTGAACGAGAAACTAGGGGTTCAAGCCCTCTCGCCCCAGGCATATCGCTAGTGATGATGATAATTTTAAGTGCCATCTTTGGTATCAGGATTTTATGTCCGTAGTAAATAGCAAACAATTGAATTGTCAAAAATGGTTTATCATTAGGAAGAGATTTTTTTTCTCTCTCTCCTGAAGTTTTACAAGTCTGTGAGAATCAACCATGAGAATCTTGAGTTAAAATTTGTTCCAAAGAGAAAAAAGATCAGTGTATTCCCTTGGCTTCCTTTATTAGCTGAAAAGGGTGGGGGAAGGAAAATAAGCATGTAGCTTAATAGGAAATTAAAACTGGTTTGTGAATGTGTGTCTGGTCTGGCTTATTCATGACCGTGATACACATGTAAAATATGCTGGTGGTGCTACATAATCAAAAAAGCAGCTTGCCAACACTGTTAAATTACTATTTATTTCCTTTTAATTCCACTGGGTGTGACATTTATGTCCAAATACATCTATCATTTTGTTGGACTTTTCGTTAGCCCTACTACATCCCTGAAAGGTTATTTAAGTTTTTGCATGTGGGAATGACCAGCTGTGAAGATTTTAGAATTGAAAAGGGTACTTTTATATTTTGACCTGACTTGACTTTGCTTTAAAACAAGCCTTTTGTGNTTTTTTTTTTTTTCAGAATAAACGAAACCGTATATAATTTTACCTTTTTAAAACCTCCTTGTATTCCTTTAGGGGAAAATATGGTATTTTAATCACCAAGTTTGCCAAAAGTAAATGGTGTCATGTGGTATGAGTGATGTGATAGCCTCCTCTGATCAGTTTATATATGATGTAAAGAGATGATGCAGAGGATGTCAAGGAGCCTGGTGCAGTGTGTTTGGATTACACGCACTTACATCATGTTGAAAAAGAAATCAGTGGCATGCCACAGAGTTTAATTAGGCCTACACAAATTGGTGAATCCGTCTACAACTGAGCTGGTCTACACAAATATGGGAGTTTATTGAAATGACTGTGCAGCTGGATACGCTTACGGCTGTGCTGGAGATACAGGCTGACTGCTTCCCACTCACTTCGCTGAGCTGGAGGGAAAACCTCTTTTCTTGCGGTACAGCTTCCAAAGAGCCCTTTCAAGTAACGGAAATGATGTGATGCGATGAGACGCTCTCGTAGAACGTTTTGCGTTTGACAGAGGAGCCCATTAAGTAATTATCTTCTCTATTGGCACACCGGGAGCTGGCAGGAGTAGCCGTGTCACTGGAAATGTTTATACCCAGATCCTTGAGAAAATGTTGGCGCTTCACTCCCACACCAGTGGGAATTATGTGAGTTAGTAACATACTCCTTTCGGAAGGTCTTTCTGATTTAGATTAACGATGCGTTTGAAAATCTTCCTACAGCTACTGGTTCTTGTGCGGTAAGGAAGCAATGGGTGAGCTGCAGTGCCAAAGGCTATTTTATTTCTGAAGTCCCTGAAGCCTGAGAGAAGACGAAGCCTGGCTGAGGTTTCATCAGAGGAGCTTGGGCTCCGGCTGTCAAAGAGCAAAACAGAAGGGAGCACCGAGAGTGAGAAGTCACTCAGTGAGGACCACCTGTGGTCTATTAGCCAGTGAACAGGTGGTGAAATTCAGGCAAAAGTTTTCTGGAGATACATTATACCTTGTCAGATATTGACTGAAAAAAAAAAAAAATAACTGTGCCTTTGGGCACACAAGCCATTCGGGTTCGAAATGGAGTCAGCAAACTGGAAGCTGAATATAGGTTTGTTCTTTGTGTGAGACTTGTCATTTTGGACCCGAAGAAGATCTTCCCTGTCCAAAAGCGTGTTTTTTTTCCAACTGTCAGCAACTCTTGCGGCATGACTATATTTCTCCTTGCATTTTGCCTTGCTTACGACCTCAGGGCATCATGAAAAAAGGTATTATTTATAAAGTATAAGAACTGTAGTCAAGCAAACAATTCAGGCCACATGTTCAAAACATTATTTTTCCAGTGTGTGCATGTATCTTCTGTACCCATCACGCTGATTACGCTGCACTACATGAGCTAAACTACTTTTCTAGCTAACCAAGTGCCATCAAATACCTGTGGAACTTAAATGGTCCTCATAACGTGTCTTGAAAGCACTCATCAACTGTGCCTGGAATGACTAACAATGTTCAAGCAGAACAAGAGAAACGGCAGGAAAAAAAAAAACCAGGCTGGAAAACCTTCCTTAATTGGGAATGTTTTGACTAGATAACATAAAGTCACCGATTGAGTATGAGGTTTAGATCACACTTTCCTGGCTTCTGGTAGCTTTTACCAAGGTTAGCATTTTAATCTATTGAGAAGATGTTGGTTTTCTTTTCTTTTGGTTTTCCTTTCTCCAGAGAGAAGTTCTGGCATGAAAGGGAGAAGGTGGCAAGGAACCACCAGGTGACGGTGAGGCTTTCTAAGCGTTAGGTGTTGGGCTCTCCCACTGATGTCAGCGGGGTAGGGCTGGAGACCCTGTGCCTCCGTCATCCTTATTGAGCTACTGGGCAGACAATGGGAAGGACGAAAAGGGTGGCTTTAACTGCAAGCAGTAATCAGAAGATCCAGGTGTGTATTTGGAATGGTTCAGTCATGGGAAAACACTAGTCATAATACCTTAAGTGACAGTAATCCTCGCTGTACTTCTAACTGTCCATTGCAAAAAGGTATGTTCAATGCTTTGCTTTGCTTCTATAGGCTGTAGGGAGTGACAGCGGGTTGTGTTATCTGTGAATAATGTGTTGTCTTCACAGGCAACATGAATTGTTTCAGCTGGTGAATGAAAGGGAAGAACAAAAGCCTCAAAGCACTATCAGTAATTATTTCCTCTACAACATTGCAACTTCACCTCTTGGTGACAGTGTATTTCCACTGCTCACTGGCTGCGGTTAATGCAGTAGAAAGGGCATTCATAGAACAATAACACTGTTCCAAGAATATGAAATCCTTGGACTCCACTCTTTGTTTCCTCCTCCACTAGATACCTCTGCCCGTTTGCTTATCAGTCTCTCCAGAACATCAGACCTTTACGGTGATCCCATCTCTTACTCATGCTTTACTCATTTCCCAAAATGGCTATTACTGCATTTCGTCTCCCTAAATCCCTGCTTTGAATTTGAGGTCATTTAGAGTGCAGATGTGGATGACAGCTAACACAGCACTAATCCATAGCAAGTACATGCAAGGGTATAAACAAAGAGCAATGCATCCTGTTTCAGGTTTTACTGCACTAATTTATTATTAGTTGCATTGTTAAGCAGTAAATTTGGGTTTGCATACAGCAAAAAAAATCGACTGCCGCGTTTTGCTCTGAGATTGAAAAATTGTGCCATTTTTGGGAAATATTTGGTTTGGTATACCTTCAGTGAAGCAACAGCAGTGCAGCTGTGACAGCACACAGCTCAGTTCTGTCGGTGCCCGAGAAGGGAAGGGCTGGCAGCTGGACTCCTGCTCTCACCTTGTGGATCTCTCCTGCTCTGTTGATCCACAAGACAGCTCAGAACATCTCTACGAGCTGCAATCACAGATACGAAATGCTGCAGAGACAGCGTATCCACCATCCACCAAACCCAGGACGCAGGGTTTGCACCTGCTCCTTCTGCTCGTGCAGCTCTCAGGAGGGAGAACACTTGGTATTTTTCACATTGCATAATTATTGCAGGCGGAGTGATTAACTTCCCTCGTAAGAGAGAAGTAGTGAAATGTTTATTAACATAAGCCAGTGATTTAACAAAGTTAAGTAGTGAATGAGAGTGTTTTATGAGATTCAATGCCAGGGTACACTTGATTATTTACCGCATAGAGGCCAGGGTCACACAAGCTGTGAGGGAGACCCTCCCATTGAGTCACGAGGTTAGGAAAGGACCCCCTTGCTGTCTAAACTCCTCCGAGAGGAGTCTAGGTGTGGCTGGATCCACTCCTAGGCCCAGACTTGGTCAACGGTTTATGTCTAAAGGATTATATATGCGCAATCAATCCTTATATCACTTAGCTAAGATTTCAAAGTTTAGCATGCTATTAGTCACTTACCGAGAATTTGTTGCGGCAAGGAATCTCTCAGCCTCGAGGAGAAGAACCTTAAGCGAGTGTCCCCACTCAAGGGGAGGTCCTGTCGTGCAGCCCGCTGCCGTGCAGGAGAGCTCAAAGGGCTCTTGGGCTGTCCACTATTTATGGAGTAAGATAATTGAGCGATAGTCATCTTCGCATGGGAACAAGATACCTAGGTCCCCAACTCCAGTGTTTTGGCTGTGTTGCCAGCCCTCCCCCAAAGTCCAGGTGCAACTCATTACACCTCCCACTGATGGTTATGGCTTGACCAGGAGCCAAGGCAGGGAGTGGAAGGGGGAGAGAACACCACCACAATAATCTTGATTCAAGGTACGCTGATTTACTGGAAAATGTTTATCTATAATCCTGCATTCTTGTTGTCTCTCACTAGCAGAGGGAAACAGATGTGACCCCTCCTCTGAGCTGCACTCACAACCTATGCCCCCCTCACCTTCTTGCTGTGTGTGCTACAAATACAGACGGGGAAGCTGCCAGATGCCACAGCCACCATCCATGATGTTGTTCAGATAAAAGGATGAAGTCCCAATGTGGAATTACTTTTCTGTAGTAGTAGGCATGACTATAGCATGTCATATTTAATCACTATTCCTCTCACTCCCTGTGCACCTTCCAGCACCTCTGCATAGGGTAAGGGGTACAGACTTGCTGTGGCTGTAGGCTCCTGTTTCAGCCAGAAATTCCTGCTACTCTCTCCTCAGCCACCTGTGATAGCTGTTATCTACTCTGTCAACTTACGTGAAATCCTGTTATCTGCTGGTTTAGGCTACTTCAGCACCTAAATCATTTGGCAGTAAGCATTTCGCTTCTCTCCTCAGCCTAGGACTCAGACCAAAGACTGAGTGCCAAGAAAAGACTATTTTCCCCTGACACCTCATCTAGGTAGAGCTCTACTGGAACTTATTTACTGCTCTTTGAAAACAACACAGTTCAGGCTGACAGCTTAAGGATGACTTGCGGTAAAGCTTTACCAAGTGAGTGTGCCAAAGTTATACTCTCTTCTTCCTTGTCACAGCGTTTATACCTTGGTCAAATATCAAGATATTCTTGGTTTCTCATGTCTCTTTTGCATGAAAAAGAAAGCAAAATGGCTTTGAGATTCTAGCATGGGAAAACAGTATTTTCTTCATATCTTAGGAAAAGTGACTAGGTATCAATCTATTCAGAGCCAAAACTGAAAAACAAAGAACTCAGGATGAGGCAAACACCTGCCTACAGCAGTCATTTCAAAACAACTGAAGTTTGTCACAGTTTAAAGATCCTGTTTTCAGATACTATTACTAGGGGCAAGTGTTGAACCGCCCCACCACTGAAGACCCTTATCTCTGCCTACAATAATTTCTAGCGCTTGCATAAAACCTAATGCTGCTGAACCTACTTATTGCCAGCAGCTGCTGAGAAATGTGTTACTTGCTTTGCTGCTAAAGTAACACTGTTGAGCAACCATGCGGCTAGTATGCCACGAATATCCTGGAAACACATCCATGACATCCATTCCATGTCAAGCGTAAAATAAAAAAAATCCCAAACTAGCAGGTGACCATCAATGACCTGCATTTAGGATAAAAGGAAGAACCGATGTATAAGAAATAATTTTAAAGTTTGACTGTTTGTCTGAACTTTTTCAACGATAAAATGCTGTGAACAGGAAAGGCTTTTGCAATACAATGCCTCTGTGTCATAGTTTTCAGAATCTCAGGACGAAAAATTTTCTTGGGTTGTTTCAGTGGTTTGCCTAGTCACAGCTAAACATAAGGGATTACTAAGAATTAATCTGATAGTTAGAACAGTTTGGATGAATTGGAAATGTGTGAATATCATACAAACACCACTACCTATAATAAAAGCCCATGAATATTAAAAACTAGAATATAATTGCTTAATATAAAAAGTTATCAGATGATTCTTTGCATATTTTGAACATGTATACACTCAACGGTCAAAACGCAAGACTCCTTAGGAATTTCTCCCCCTCCCAGTCCAGGAATAGCACCTCTGAAATCCAGAAATTAGTTGTTTTGATGCTATGCTTGGAGCATTACCACATTTAAAATTTCAGAAATAGATGTGGCCTCAGCCCAGATCTCCTGCACAGTTTAAGGCTTCTGTGCATGTACAATACACATCATCATCATACAGCTCTGTACTCCTTCGAATCTGCCTGGTTTACAGCCAGGGGTATTTTTTTGGCCTGAATTGGAGAAATCTGTTTTTCCTGGGTCCAGATTAGAGAAGAGTTTTGGATGAGTACTTCTGATGGTGATTTAGATATGCAGGTATATGTGAGATAATACAAAGGTAATAACTAATAATCACTTTCTTTCTAAACGCAGAGTAACCTGGATCTATGAAACGAAGGTTTCCAAACAAGAACGACAAGTTACATACCTTTCAGTGTGTTTTATTGCCAGCTTAGGTCACTTTGATCACAGACCTTTTCAGAGCAAGAAAAAGTACCACTTGCTGACAGGCAACTCTCTCAAATGCGGTCGCTATGAAGTTACATCTTGTCACAGTACGTTATCTGGTGTAAACACACCTGTCAGGCTTAAAATCATTTACTTAAAATCATTTACGAGAGTACTGAATATTTGCAAAATTATAGAATAAATGCTAATGGCAAGTATTACTGAAGGTAACCTAATCCTTATTAATAGTGAGTGTAATCTAATTTAGTTCTTTTCAACCTTTAGAATATTGGTACATGCAACTTAGAATCCTTTTCTCAAAATGTTGAAAAAAGCTGGGGAATGATTTACCTGAGACCTAGATCTCTAAAAACGAACACATATGATATTTTACACAGACCAGTACACATTCACAAATCTCCCACCTGTGCCATCTCAGCAGCTAGTCAGACATCACTGCAGTTATGGTCCCTGCCTTTATTCATATTTTTACAACAAAAATATTGGTAGATTGTTTGAGGAATTACCAGTTTAGAAAATGAAAGCTGAATTTAACTTAGGCCAGAGGTCATATTTTTAGTATTCGAGTGTAGCTATCACAAAATGACAGGAATTGTTAGACAGTAAGAACTGAAAATACATTCATAAACATATCCTAAAGTCACAATGTTCTTTATTCTTAAAGAGAATGGTCTTATTGCTATGGTTAGATTTATCACTTTTAAATTTCATAAAATAGGTCTATCAAACAAAAAATTTGAAGCTTTTTCAACTGCATGGTGTAAAACAACATCTCCTGAGACTCAGAAATACTGCAGACACCCTTTCAAGAGTTACATCAGGAGCGTCACTACTGACTCAACATTAATAAGTCCATGTCATCTGGAGTTAGTTACATTACGGTCACTAATACTGTACAAGATGGTCTGTTTGCAGGAGTTGGGGGTGTCCACTAAGAGACAGGCTATCCAACTTGAGGCAGGAGATTTGATGACACTTGCCCATCTCTTTCTGCCCAAAGTTCTTCTGTGCTCTGCTGTTTGGTAGTAGGGCGTAGCAGACACTCTCCAGTTAACTACTGTACAAACAGGATGCTGAAGGCCATCACGACACAGCACACAGCCACATAGGGGCTCTTCCGTTCACCTGAGAGGAGGGGAAAAAAAACCAAACCAAACAAAAATTCAGGCATGACTAAACAAATCTAGACTGCTCCTAGGCTAGGATGGTAATTATTCCATTGCACATGAAATTAGTACTCAAAATTTCTAGCTGGAGAAATGCTATTAAAACTACAGTTCTGTATTAAGGAACAACATGGATGGGAGTGGGAAAACTACGATGTAGGATAGGATATATATTGCTACATAAAGACAGAGCTGGAGCTCTTTGCTTTAAACAGAGGTCAATGTAAGGCCTTTTATCTTACTGTAAACCATCTTTTCTTAGATGCAATTTCCAGGAAAACATTTTAAAAAAACCCAAATAGACTATATTGCTGCTATCTCTTAGTTCAAAAGAGACAGGCACTGGAAAGCTGATCAAGACACCAAATCTTTTACTGGCTCTGTTCCCAGTTCTGGCTAAAGGCTATCGCTCCTCAAAAGCTGTTCCATGTCAGCTGAGGTGTACCTCGATGCGGTCTGGCCATGACAGCTGCTACATGCAGGGTGTATCTTCTAGGCATGGTACCATGTAGGAGCCAGCTAACCAGCTGGGGAGCTCACAGAAGCCCAGGCATGGCCAGACGCCTGTCTTTTTTCTTTGCTAGAGAGACATAACATTGTGAGCATGTGGAGAGTGTCTGGGCCACAGATTTTCAGGTTAGTGATAAAAATGGTCAACAGATTACAGAAGTTACAGAGACAACTCTATTTCTGACTCTTTCGAATTAGTGTTACAGTTTTCCAGGGCAGATCAAGGATGAAAATTAAGTTTTTTAACAGACTTGTATTTGGTGACAAAGGCAATCGAGAAAGATCTATTCCCACCCATGTGGTCCCAAATTTAGTGTTACAGAAGCCTCTTATTCACCACATTAAGTATGAAAAAAAGAAAGAACCCTAGGTAGGGAACTGTAACACAATCGGGGAATATTAGTAATGTTAATCAGACTGCGACCTATTTACATGGGTGCTTCCTCCACTTACTTAGCCAGGCATTTTTATTGTTCTACTTAAGCATTACTTTTCATGGATCCATTAACTCCTCTTTGGAGAGCAGAGTCCCCTGCACTGGATGGCAATTCCACTGTACAAAACTGTCAGGAAGTGTTAACAGAGCAATGATCCTTTAAAGTGAGAAGATTCCAGTTTTTATGCATTCAGAAGCATAAAGACAGAGGTAGAGCTGTTTGCTTTAAACAAACAAACGTCAATTTCTTTTTGCCGTGCAAGGTCTTTTGTCTTACTATAAACCATCTTTTCTGAGAAGCAGTTGCCAGAGGAACATGGAACAAAAAAAAACCTGTCAAGGCTCCCAAGTTTAGCACTGAGGTGTAATACTCAGAAAAAAAAGTCTCTTTTACTAGCCAGACCTTCAAATACAGGAGAAACAAACTTTCCACAGCAAAAGAAAAATAAAATACTTGTAGTGACACCTCCCATAAGACGGAGTGCCTGCCACAGTGACAGTACAAGATGTTGTCATGATCTGGCATATATTTAATTAAACTTCAAATAACTGAGTGAATTAACGTCTGCAATTCCACATCTGTTTAAAATAAATTTTTGAGGAAGTCCACCTCCTACAGTTTAGAGTATTACAATTTTCATATGGGTTATACTTTCCTGCTCTTAATTTTCATAAAAGAGAAATCACCATGTGGCAGGATTAAACACAATTTTGCACAACTTTGTAAATATGTAACCACTTGCTGGTTATTAAAATCTTATGCACATGTGAAAAGGTTGTTCAAACATACTGGGCAAGTTAAATGTAAAGGAAGCCAACAAGCATTTTCGTTTTTGAAAGCCTACACTTTCTACACGCCTTTGTGATTAACAAAAATAAAATGATAGGAATCATCTTCAAAGCCCGTTTCCCACACTGAGGATACGGTACTGTTATGCAAGGAAATGTACAGAAAGAACGTTGAGAGGCTACCTTCTCATCTGTCAGCCTGAAAGAAAGTAAAACTGGACCGCTCTAGATGTCAGTTGAAAAGAAATTAGTGTTTTACATGAAAAAGGGAGCAGTTCAGTATGGGGCACAAGAGTGCACACATTACCTTGGATACAGCAAATGCAAACATGTTAATGTTACTACATGATGGGAAAGCAAGACTGTGTTCCAGATGAACTGTGGTTCTTAACTTTATCCAGTTGACAGGGACCTTATAAAACCTCTTGTGTGCTCTTTCAAATAGTTTGTTTAACTGCTTGCTGTCCGTAGCTAATAGAAAAAATATACACTTACTTAACTAAAAAGAAGATGGTAAGGTAAGGTGTTCTGTTCAGCCTTGAAAAAACCTAAATGCAGCTGAATTTTTACACTTGTTTTTGCTGGTATAGCTCAAAATTCATCTCTGACAGCTGCCACCTTGCCAGTATCTTTCAATTACAATACTAAAAGTGGTTTGGTAATGTCTATTATCTAAATAGGACAATCTCTGCAATCATTTTAACGGCAGGTCTTTACAAAAAAATGGTTTTTTGTGTCAATGCTTTTTGACACACTGGAAAAAAAAAAAAAGTATGTTATGTCCCTTTCAAAGCCTGAGAATGCAGAAAAGGGAACCATATATTATTCCTTTAGGTTCAATGACAAGTAGGAAGACCTAGAATTACAAGTTCAATGTTTCTGCTCTGCAATTTGAAGAACACCATTTTGATGATGGATTTGTAATTTTTTAAAAATCTTGCATATACCTTACTGCCAAGACTGAACTTCTGTTGCATATTCCCATTTCCTTCTCAAAATGAATTCAGAATATGGATTAAAATAAACATATGTATCAATGTTATGAGCAGATGACTAAAATCAGATAAAGCCGATCAGCCTGCATATAGATAGATGACCCTTAAACACCAAGACCTTTGCATAATTCAAAAGTGCACAGAGGCTAACTAAAGAAAGGAGAGATAAAATACATTTGTGACTAAACAGGACCTTACTGCGTTATGAATTTCACGTTATTTTATTACTAGAAGGTAAATATCTGGCTT
>VXBH01004662.1:361861-374113 GCA_013400035.1 Rynchops niger | reverse complement strand
TGGTCCTTGTGCTTTTAATACAGAGCAGAGTTAAACAAAAGAACAACTAGATACAATTTAGGTTGCATGTAGTATTTAGATTGCATGTGTTATCCCCCCCTAAACTTCATTAAGAAACAAAGCTCTTTCAAAATTTTTATCTTCTTTTTATCTTCAGATGTATCTTTAAGTTACAGCTGAAGGTTATTATTGAATCTTTCTTCAGTGTCAAACAAATATTGTGGCCAAGGGAATGGCAGGCTTATTGTGAGATGTTGTCTCTATGTTTGTTGGCCCAATCATCTTCTTCCAGAAAGAAAAAAAAAATAAAAGGAGGAAGTCCTTTTTAGATCGATTAGTAGTTCCTAGATTAATTGAGTGATAGTTGGAGTTTTTGTTGGATATTTTAATGCACTTCCTCTTGGAAGTATTGGAGTTAATGGAATTTTAAATTAACATGAGAGCATATCAATTTGTATTAAATATATGTCTAGAAATATTCATAAATATAGACATTAATTTATTTCCTTTTGTTAGAAAATGTGGTAATACCTAGTTTTAATCTTTAAAAGTGATCTGAGATTTTCTTGACGGGTTTAGATCTTCAAGAATACACTTATAAGTACATATAGCATCTCCCAAATAGTACCTGTTCTCTAATTATAGGTTAACCATTCACTTTCTTCTGATTATTAGATTCTGATTTGTAGTGTATATTGTGGTCAAGACAATGACAGAAGGGATCAAATTATAGACTTAGCAGTGTGCTCTGTGTGCTGGTCTTGTATTCTGAACTCGCTGTAGGTAGCTCCCTATTTTTCTCAACAAGAAAGCACTTAAGTTAATTGCTGCATTAGGAAGAAATAATAGCTCTTTCTGATCTGCAAGTAGTCTTCCATGCATAGCTGCTGAAGTTTGGAACACCTGCAGCTGAAGCAGTTTGAAAAAAAGCCATTAGTCTGCAAGGAAAAAAACCAAAGTGCTGAAGTTCAAAATATTATCAATGACGCTGTGTTGGAGCAGCCTAAAAGATTTGGCTTGTGGTCTATGCCTAGTGCTATTCAAAACAACATATAAAATTCTTTGTAAACCCATTTTAAAAGTGTCTTGTTTATTCAGAAGCAACTGTGTACACTGTTTGTTCAGAGAGTAGACTCCAGTCAATTGCACACCAGCCAACAGCTGATTTCTCCTTAGAAAGAAACATTACCTAATATAGATCATAGAAGCCAAAGACCAAAGGGACAAAGTGCTAAAGATAAACAGCTCAATCCTCAACTGTTCAAATGCCTCAATAAAGCCTCTGATTTACAAATTTGGGGTGGGACTCACTGTTCCCACCTGCAAGCTTCTCTCAGATCCTTGGCTCTAACACGGTGAGGTGCTGATATGTGGTGTGACCTCCTGTGCCCTAAAGGAAAAAAACACTGGCTTTCTTATGGCCCTAATCAATCAGTTTCTCTGCAGCTTTTCTTTATCATAATTAAGGGAGGAAGAAAGTACTGACTGTTCTCATTTTATTGAGACAGTGAATGGAAAGAGCCTACAGAGACAGCGTTGCTGAATATTGAACAGCACTCGAAAGTACTCCTCTGGTCTAATAGACTCAGAGGTGCTTTTTAGACTGCAATAGTGAGGGTCTGATTTCAGTAATTTAGTTTGTTGGATAGCTACAATAATAGTCTGGTTTTATGCAATGCTTTTTTTTTCTAGCATTCAGCAGTGGCTGGGCTGTTAAATAGTGAGAATGCCAGAATTCAGGTGGCTATTTTAACCATTTTGAGCATTGATACAGTTCTTGCCTGTGTCCCTGCCTTTCTACCCAAAGATGTGACGGTGAAGCTAACTCTTAAGGCTTCAGCTCTCCCTTATCCTTTATATTTTTGGTTGTCTTTCATAATGAAATAATGACTTGGTGGAGGTGGGGATGTTAGCAAAGTCTTAAAAAGTCATACCAGCTTCTACAGGCTTGTGTAACCAGTTCTGTGTAAATTCAGGTCCCAAGTTAACATGGATTTTTCAGACCCCTTCATCAGTACATCTGCAGTTATTTTGTTCCGGATGAGTGTCTGGCCCGGAGTACTTAAAATAGCTGGGACTCTTTATGCTTCAATTGTAGGTGCAGTGCTAATGGATTATTTGAGACAATAGCCACAACAGAGAAATGGTCTGGCATTAGTTTAAAAATTTACTAATAATATTTCTAGTGGGACTACTTTTTGAACGTATGAAGCAGATCCTTAGACACGCAGATGCAGGAGTCTTGCCTGGAATTTTGAGTGTGTGGTAGTTATGACAATAGATTATCCTGTTGAATATTTGAGCTTTTAAAGCATTATTTATATATTAGATTCAAATGTACATAATTTTCTCACTTCTAGATTCTGTGTTTAGGGTTTGAGAGATAATGTCAACAGTAACAATGGGGAATCTGACTTTTTGCAGCCTTGATGCTACAGTAGATCTCCAATTTGTGTATATATGACATCTTCTCCTGTGTAAATGACTAAAGAAGTGTAGATTCAATCAAATTTCTTGGACATATGTTTATCAGTCTTCTGTATTTCTGGAGAGAACACTCATTGGCAGCGAAACTGAAATATTTATAAGGTGAGAGGTTTTTTTGAGTGTTAACTTTGGGAAGGGGAGCTGGAGAATCTGCTTTGGCAACTCTGCTCTTTGTGTGCGCCTCAGACTTAGGCAGTGCACAGCATTTCCCCCACCAACAAAAGCCCTGGGGGGCAGAAACTCCAGTACGAAGTTTTACGCTTTTTTTGGCATGTTGAAAGCTGATGGGGGTGAAGCGAGAATATAGGAAGCAGATAGGTGAATTGACATAGGTTAGTTGTAAGGAGGGTGTTTTAGTTTACTTCATTTCTTAAAGTATAGAGCAATATGTCCTTTAAATATGTTGAACAAAATTACTTGTGCATCCTGTGAACATATAGCTAACTCCAGGTGTTAAGTAGTATGTCCAGCTTCCTCCCCGTGAATTCTCTATTTTGGAAATATACATATGTTATTAAGGTTCACCGTTAACAGTTGATGAGATGCATGCTCTCATCTTAATAAGGAATATGATCTGATTTTTGGTTTTTTTTTCATTAGTGGTAATTGCTAGTTGCTAAATCAGTAACTCCTTTGCCTTTTTTTTTTTTTTCCTGTTTTCATGTTTAGCTGTGTGTGGTTTATCCTTTTACTCAACACTGCACTGAACTCTGGAATAGTCATGGTGTTACGGTGTTCCAAGATTTGTGGAAGAGGGGTTTTTTGTTGTTTGGTTGTTTGTTGGTGGTGTTTTGTTTTTTTTCCTTGAACAGTTTTTTAAAAAGCAGTAAGCTACAATATTTTTGTTTGCGGTGATGTTTGTATATACTGTGTAGGTCAGACAAATTTTCATGAAGAAGGTTTGTTCCTCTTGAAGAGAAGTAAATAATAGCCATTACATACAGCCAAAAATCCTTAAGCTTTTGCTGATGGGTTGGAACAGTTGAGTGCTTGGATATGTCAAGCAAGGCTGAGCTCTGCTTTGTGAGACCTTTTCTAAACAGGTAGTAATAGCTAATACTCCCCTCAAAAGGCCACTGAGGACAATAGAGGAGATAAAAGCTGGGAGAATAAGTATTTTCATTTTATGCTCTCTTGTAAAATTGTTTGTTCAAAGATACACAATACAATGTTGAAAAGCTTGATAACTGTATTTTGCGTTTTATTATGAAATACAGAACGTTCTTCTGCGTTGTACCTCCTCGGTGTTTTTGTTTTTATTGAAGTCGTGTTTTACCACAGGTATACAAATCGTATGGAAGCTTTCTCAGTTCTGCTGACAGGCTCTTCCCTTAAGCTGGCAAAGGACCTTTTAAGAGTGATGTCTACGTAGAACCTTCATTTTCAGCTGTTCCACATCACTTGAGTGAAATACTAATGTGTGAAGATAGATGCATGGGAAGCACAGTATTATGATATCAGATGAATTTAATCTCAGGCCTTAGAGACTTTGTTCGTGCGTCTTTGAATAAATAAACTTCCTTTCCTGTGTGACTCTTAACATCAGTTTTTCTGACTGAGGACTGATGCTTTGTTCTCTTTATGGTCATATAAATAGACCAGCCTACATTAAAAAGGAAGCCTCAGGTGCAGGTGGCTTTCACTGGATGCTGCTCTGCTTTGTTATAAGAATCAAATGCAACAAGCAAAAACTCCCCATTAAACTATATATATGCATCAGTACCTTGTATGCTGTCTGCCTGGGTTATGAGCGACTGTTTTACAATCTTTAAATAAAAAAGAATAATTAAAGCCTTTTTAAAAATATTGTCTTTCAGAGAAGGACTTCTACGAAAATATTTCACAAGAAACTCTATTTTTACGGAACAAGCAAAACGCAAAAGGGAATCTGGCAGGCAAAGGAGAAAACACGCCTGTGTGCTTAAATGTACTACACACATGACTTGTGCTTCCTGACCTGTGTTCTTTATTGACCAGTGTCCAGGCAGTTAGCGCACTACAGATCTTTAAAATGGCGTTAGCTCTATAAACGCTAATTGCAAGGGCTTGTTCCAGGCTTCCATGCCCCAAATATTTCTTTTTCTTTTCTTGCTTACAGGTGCACAGACATATCTGTAGATTTTCTGAAATGGCCAGTTGATTAGATGGAAATGGAAGACTTTTGGGGGGGGGGCTCAAACTAAATTTTCAATATTACTTTTAAGTAACTTTTTAGTTTCTGGCACATTTTCTGTGAGTAGAAATGCAGAGTATGACATCTGTAGTAGTATAAGCAGTGGTGGGTTATAGATGTAAATGGTAAAGTCATTCCTCTTAGTGCTTTTGGTGAGAATTTATGATGCTTAGTTACATGTACGTGATTTATCTCCTCCTACTATAGCTTTTGGATCCTAAACTCCTCAGAAAAAATGTTCTAAACAGGAAAATGTTACGGTGCTTACATGTACCGAAGCTTTAAACTGGAAAAATAAAGTTAGTGCTTTGTGTATTTGGTAATGAAAATTCAGGGGGTAGTCAGGAATGCTGGAAGTACTTAGTGACATGTTTTAGCCAAAGTTCAGTCTGAAATTAGTAGCAGGCACTTTACATCATGTTCCTCTTATTGTTTAAAAATGCTATTTGTCAGTGCAAGGTGATCTGTATTGTGGTTTAATTAGGCATCAGAAGTTGTTAATGTGTTGTTTCATTAACCTTATTGATATCTATAATGAATGTTTATTTTATTGACAATGCAGTTGTTGTCTAGTTGTTAATACACCTTTATGCTTGAAAAATAAGTCTTACCTTCACATATTTTGCTGCTTTTGAATGCTGTGCACTTGTCTGGACAGGGGAAAGGCATTTTCAAATGTTGTTGAGTGCAGAGTTGAGCAAAGGTCAGACACAGTGCAGTCAACTGCAGTTAAAACTGTTCCTCCTAACCTGAAAATGCCAGCTTTTTTTGAGGCCAGTAGTAGTTAAATCTGTATCTAGATTTGGCTCTCAGTGTCCATAAGCAAAGAAAGGCCTTAAGTGAGCCTAATCATGATTACTTATTACTGCACTTTAGATGGAAAACTTTATAGAGCTTACAATACCTAACCTGTCCGAGCATCATTGTACTCACTCCACATAGTTTAAATGCTGCAGTTACGTTTTTCCTGCTTTTATCAATACATGCTGTTTTTAGTGTGTGAATGAACATTTAATTCACTTCATTCTTCTAAAAAAAAAAATAAAAATTTAAAAAGCCTAAAACAACTGAACACCCCAAAACAAACTCCTCAGGTACTGGACAACATGAAGCATTCTCAATGACAATACAGTATGTCAATGTTGACTTCAGAATTGGCTGTTTCTTCATTATTTTGTGGAGCAAATTGCCAAGTGGAGTTTTAAAGTTCTTGAGTACTCTGAGGATTTATTATTGTCAGATTAGACTATACATAAATACATGGGATTCTTAGAAAGTCTTAGGTCAAGTACAGATTGTTGAGTTGCTTTAATACTGAGTGAAAAAGTCACACCGTGGCATCATAAATTTTGTTCCTGTCAGCATTCATTTCTTTTTTAAATAATTTCTTTGGTTGTTGGTATCCACTACAACCTCTGCTTTGCAGTGAAGCTTAGTAGCATGCTTTCACATGGCAATCTTCCAGATGAATATTGATTATATTTAATTATATTCCATGTGCTATATGTAGGGTGAGAGTAGATGGTAAGTTAAAAACATACTGATGGGGAAGTACTTTGTGTTGTAGTTTTCTGTTCCCCTGTTTCCTTTGCTTCTTAATTTGTTACAATTCAAATATATTTGATTGTTGGCCCTGTTCATTTAAACCTTACTTATTGTAATCCACTTTTCTGTTTGGCAATATCATCAGTTCTCTGAAAAACTGAGTTTGTGGAGGAAAGTGAAATAAAATTTTAAGTATGCTTATATTTGTGTTATTTTTTTCCAAAGCTAGTTATGTAAAACTGCTAAGCACTTCTGTTTATAACAAGATTATCTTACTTCTTAAACAGGTGTCTGGAAAATGGAGAAGACTTTGAACAGAATTCATCCAGTTTCTCATCCAGAAGAAACGTATTTTCTACAAGTATCATGGGAAAAAGATTTAGGCACTGGATTTGGTATAATACTTAGTGATGGTCAGTGTGCATGGACTGGGAAAGGTAATAATGGAAAGAAAAAAAATATGGAATTATTACTGCTCTTTATTATTATTTTTAAACACTTTCTAAACTGTGACCCACAACTTGCATAAAAAAACTATTTATGAGCATTAACCTCTCCCCAGTGATGGAGGATGTCAGGTTCACGATCTGAGATATGTTCAGAGATCTTTCAAGTCTGGAAAGGTTCTATGTCAAATCTAATACTAATTCATTTATCATATGGATATGCAAGGTTTTGTTCTTTCCCAAGAATATAAATTATTGCAGTGGTATTGGAGTACTGCTTCTGTGTCTTCTCCAGCTCCTTGAACACATATGTCATGCAACTTCCATTTGCAAATTATAGTTTATGAAGAATTTAATTGCAGATGTTTTTTAAATGGATTCATGAAATCTTAATTATTAAGATAACTGTATTTGGCACTCAGGTGAATTTTTGAGAAGAAAGGCAAAAAAAAAAAGTTTTTTTACTGGGCATAAATTATCGGAAGGAAAAAAAAAATAGCCTATGGGATTTTTTCCCCCACTCAGAAACCTGAATAAGAGGCTGCATGCTTCTTAATAGTGCATGCTTCTCTCATTTGTGCCTAGCAAAAGACGGAAAGATTTGTGTGTTCCTTTAGAAATGTTTCAAATACTTGATCGAAAGCCTTTCTCTCAATGGCAAAAATATTTCAAGGGAGGTAAGAATGATATATTTTACAGTGTATTGTAGGCAAAAATGGTTTTCTAGCTCTTTCTGAATTATAAGAACAGATGTCCACATAGTTCTTGCCTACCTTCCTTCCTTCTTCTCCATGACCAGTAGACATTGTTTCTCCCCAGTTCCTACGTAAGCCGAGCTTTCAAATAGGCCTGAGATAGATAGGTATGCATATAAAAATAGTGCTTTGTGTGTGTGTGTGTATATATATATACACACACACACACGTATACATACATATACACATGTATACAAGCTATACATATGTGTATGTATATATAGTTCCTGTGTATAAAATAAGCATAATGATTCATTAACCTTCCTTTGGATACAATTTTTACCTTTTTTTCTTTCAGATCTAGCAAACAAGACTAACTAAAATATATCTCATACATATTAAATCTGTGCTTCCACATTCTTTTTAACATTTCAAACACACCATTGATAAGGAGTTCTAGCACATGACAAATACATGTGTTCCAATGCTGCTTCCGTGTAGTCTGGAATGAAAGGGTTTTCTATCTTGGTTTGACAATAGGATAGTCAAGCTATATATTTTGAAAGTAACAAAAAGGATGCTAACATTGATAAATACTTAACTAATTGATCATATCAGTTTTTCTATTTAAAAGCTTTTCTGGTTGTTCTTATGTAAGTGTAAAATCCCCAGCTTAAAAGTCACAAAAAGCTGATTCTTTAAATCTGTTATTTTTATAAGTAAAAGCTGTGTTACTACAACTGGAAGAGTATAGAAAAAATATGTAAACACAGTTCTAATTTTGTTAACTTCCTGCATCTAGCAGAATGGCTGGATGATCATTTCCCCAAATAGAGGACCAGTGAAAGCAAGATGACCTCACTCTATATTAAAAAGACAGAAACAAACCCACAGCCATTTAGCCTGAGCACTGGGTACTCGTCCAAAGGAGAGCGCTTCTATTTCTTATGTTCTGCAGGAATCTGATACATTTCTAAGGAATCCCTATTGAATTTGTAGACGTTTGAATAATTTCATTAGGAGTTGAAGTTCTTGTGCATCCTTTTTTACTGCACAGATCAGTGTTTTCATACACTCAGCGTTGTTTTTGATCACTTTTTTAAAGTTACGACATCACGTTTGGGACTCCTTAGATTCTACATTCAAAACCTGGGAGGAAGGAAAGCAGTGGTTAGAAAATTCTTGCTTTGGGAAATCCCTTTTGAGTTTCTCATGCTGTGGATTATTTTGCTTGGCAAGACGTACCAGGAAGTGAATGAGAGTTGCTGATGGAGTTGTCTTTTATGGTTTTTGTATATTTAATGTGGTGATGAAAAGTGTTGTGAGTCTTAATTAAGGAGGAAAAAAAAAGTGAAATCTGTGGGGGAGGAGAAGCACACAATAAATGTGATGTATTCACTTGTTATTGGGTTAAAGAACGACAGATATATGGATTTATACATTTTGTGTTTCTCTAAAGATTGATCAGTTCTGCTAGTTTTATAAGATAAAGGAACATGTAGGATATACAGGCACCACACGAAAAAAAAAACCAACAATGCTCTAGTACAGTATATTAGTTGCTTTGGAGTTTTTTAGCTTTTTTGTTTAAATTAAAAGTTTATACATCTGTCTGTCTGTCTATTTTTCTCAGTGTTTAAATCATTGTTCTAGACAAATGCATATTTTTTTGCAAGTATTCCCAACTTACTTTTTCCTCACCTCTTTGCCTCATGCTGCAAGGGATTCCACACTTCTGTCTGTACTGGTTTTGGGGCATTGCTGATATACTAGTGGCCTTTTCTCAACTCTGTCTAGTGTCCTGTATAAGAAATAAGATAGCTAATGAGAAAATGTTTGGTGGCTGTAGCTTATAATAAAAAATAAAGGTTTTGATCTTAAATTTCTTGCCTTTCATTCCCACTCAGTTCTTGCTATTTGTAGTGGATTATTAGCTCTGCAAGGTGAGTCTTGACCAGCACTGTAGCCCCAGTTGTTCACTGCCTTACAGGCTTAGCTTTTTTCCTGACAGTAGTTCCATTGTACCATTCTTTACGTGAACGTTAAAAGTGCTGCTTTCAGTTAAAAAAAAAAAACCCAAACAACAAACCAAAACCAAGATGCAGCTCGCAATTGTTAGCCTTTCTGATAACATCCGTTTCATGCTTAAAATAAGTTTTAAAAATCTTGGAAAATACTTTTACTAGTTCATCTAAGATGCTTAGATGTGTTCAGAGGGTTCAACACTTAGCTTACAATGAGGCAGGGAAGAGCTGATGGCACGTACAATGGAGAGTGTATGTGTACAGCCTCCAGCTTTGCAGCACCGTTTGTAAGAGTGTCAAGTCCTGTTCTGAAATTAATTGCTGTCAGTCTTAACGTGTGGGGATTAGTGCACAACTGACTTTGACTTAGCAGTTGCTTGCTTGTAGGTCTTTTCATGTTTGTGGTGTTGCATGCTGGCTTTGTTCTTGCTCATGGCCCTATATGCCAGCTGCAGGTGTGTCTGGCATATGGGGAAGGAGGCTGTGATGCAGCATTGCAACTAAATAGTGTGGCTTTGCACTCAAAGTCCTTTTTGTAGGCCAAGTACTAGCTGGCTATATGTGTCCCTCTGTTTTAGCCTCTTTCTCTTCATGTATTAGGAAAGGGTGTTACATATTAAAAAAAAAAAAGAAAGTGGTTTCACTGCATGTCCATGCACTGAAAAGGGATTCTGTTGCACCTTTGTCCATTTCTCTGTGTCTTGTGTTCCCTTTCACAATGACTTTTTAAACCCCCACTAAGTGCAGAGGGCTGCTGCTTACTTTTGCTTTGTTTAAACTTGTCTTGGGTTGTAGGAATAAATTTGAAAAGCTCCTCAAATGATGATACTAAAATATAAATGTTTTGAATCTTTAGTTTATCAGGTGTCTCAGAATATTGCAGTGCCCTAAAGTTCATCAGTATTAGGCTATACACGAAAACCATTTATGTACGATTGTCCATTACATCTGCTGTAATGGACAACAGAATACAGTTTCTGTTTTGGGAGATGTGCTTTTATGAAGAGCACGCATATCAAGTTTACAGATCTGTAGGGGCATACAGTTATAATATGTCACACTCCTCCCTGGCCTCTTTTTTTTCCAACGCCCTTAATTTTCATTTTCTTCCTCTGCAATATAGATAATCCATCTTAATATGTAAGGATAAGAGCACCCTCTCCACTCTAGGAATACTGATTATGAAGTTATTTTATATCTGGTTTATTCTAATGCATGCTCTGCAGCACTCCTGTATTCTTTTTAGTGTATAGTGACATTTCTGCAATTTCTGACATCTGCTGAATGTTTGTGTTGTTGCAGATCTGGTGAAAGGCTATGTATTATGCCTTGTCCTTTTACTTTGCGTTAGGCTAGTATGGATGTGACAGATTTCTTGTGGTATCTTTAAAAGAAAAGCGGAATAGAGAATGCTCATTTTTAAGTGTTTTCTTTTTGGGTTAATACAAGGAACTTTGTGACAGACTTCAGACTGCCACAGGCCTGATAGTTCACATCTTAGTATGATGAAGTCTGACTTGCTCATATTCATTGTGCCAAAGTCAATGCTTTTTTTTTTTTTTTTTTTTATCATAACTCCAAACACGNCATGCTCTCTCTTGCCACCTGCATCTCCTTTTTCACCTAGCTGTTTGCCGGTGTCTTATGAACAGAGTCATAGAGTGGGATGTTAGTGACTGACCTGCCTTATCAGATTTTGCAGACATATGATAATCACTTAAGGTGATTAGCAAGGTAGTATTTCTTTTTTGTATGCATGAGCAGTTGATGTATTTGTGAATAGATGTGAATAGATTATTGTGACTTGTTAAAGGGAAGAAAAAAAAGAGCACAAAAACCTGCCCTCAGTTAAGTCTAAGATCAGTTAGGTTTACATGTCTCCCATATTTTGAGATGTATAAAGAGGAGCACTATGAAAGCTAATACTTACGAACAAGGAAGAGCTGGGTGGGTAAGTCAAGGCTGAGGGCAGCCTTTGGCTTTAGTGACTATTAAGTTGATGGAATTCAGGATTGTGAGAGGAGGGAATAGAGTAAAAAGCAGGATAGCGCCCTAGATTTCAAGAGAGTAGACTTTAACCTCTTCCAGGATCTCTCTAGAAGAATCCCATGGAATATGGCTCTGGAGAGAAGAGAGATCCAGGAGAGGTGGTTGATTTTTCACGGATTACCTCCTCCAAGCTCAAAAATGCTTTATCTCACTGGAGCTGGAAATCAAGCAAAGGTGGCAGGAAGCCTGCATGGATGAACAAGGGGCTCCTGGCTAAACTTGGGCATAAAAAGGAAGTGGGCATGAGCCAGGGGAAGCTGACCGGGGAGGGGTATAGAGATGATGACCAAGCACGCAGGGATGGGGTTAGGAAAGCCAGAGCCCACCTGGAATTGCATCTGGAAAGGGTTATGGAGGACTTCTGCAGCCTACTCAGCAGCAAAGGGAAGATAAGCGAAAATGCGGACCTGCTGTGTAACATGGTAGGGGGACTGGTGACAAAGGACATGGAAAAGGTTGAGGTACTAGTACTACTCAGTGCCACCCTTGCCTGAGTCTTTGCTGGTTAAGATTTGTTGTCAGAAATCCAAAGCCTCTCAGATCACTGGGAAAATCAGGTGCAAAGGAGACTTACCGTTACAGGAGGATCATGTTAGAGACTATCTTAAGAAACTAGGTGTATGCAAGTCTGTGTGACCTGATTGGATGAGACTATGAGTACATGGGATCTGCCCCATGTCACTGTGAGGCCACTCTTGATTATTTTTGCAAGGTAATAGTGATTAGGGGACGTTTTTAAGGACAGGAAGAAACGTCTCTCCCATCTTTGGGAAGGGTAAGGGTATGAATCTGGGTAACTCGAAGCTGGTCACCCAGAGGGTGCTGGAGGAATA
>VXBH01004662.1:344463-361118 GCA_013400035.1 Rynchops niger | reverse complement strand
TTTTTTTTTTTTTTTCTTATCCTAACTCCAAAACAGTTCCCTTGCGTCCCTTTGCTTTCTGTCTTTTGAAGGACCTAACACATTTGATTCTGCCTAGGAAAAAAGTGCCTTGTGCTAGGGGATCACTAATGTGATTCTCACCCACTAATTTATCCTTTTAACTGAGTGTATCTGCAGGCTCAGATTTTCCACAGAAGGGGGTGATTTCTCCTTGTGTCAACAGTTTGTTTCCTTGCAGTGGTGACATTACCATGCTCTCTCTTGCCACCTGCATCTCCTTTTTCACCTAGCTGTTTGCCGGTGTCTTATGAACAGAGTCATAGAGTGGGATGTTAGTGACTGACCTGCCTTATCAGATTTTGCAGACATATGATAATCACTTAAGGTGATTAGCAAGGTAGTATTTCTTTTTTGTATGCATGAGCAGTTGATGTATTTGTGAATAGATGTGAATAGATTATTGTGACTTGTTAAAGGGAAGAAAAAAAAGAGCACAAAAACCTGCCCTCAGTTAAGTCTAAGATCAGTTAGGTTTACATGTCTCCCATATTTTGAGATGTATAAAGAGGAGCACTATGAAAGCTAATACTTACGAACAAGGAAGAGCTGGGTGGGTAAGTCAAGGCTGAGGGCAGCCTTTGGCTTTAGTGACTATTAAGTTGATGGAATTCAGGATTGTGAGAGGAGGGAATAGAGTAAAAAGCAGGATAGCGCCCTAGATTTCAAGAGAGTAGACTTTAACCTCTTCCAGGATCTCTCTAGAAGAATCCCATGGAATATGGCTCTGGAGAGAAGAGAGATCCAGGAGAGGTGGTTGATTTTTCACGGATTACCTCCTCCAAGCTCAAAAATGCTTTATCTCACTGGAGCTGGAAATCAAGCAAAGGTGGCAGGAAGCCTGCATGGATGAACAAGGGGCTCCTGGCTAAACTTGGGCATAAAAAGGAAGTGGGCATGAGCCAGGGGAAGCTGACCGGGGAGGGGTATAGAGATGATGACCAAGCACGCAGGGATGGGGTTAGGAAAGCCAGAGCCCACCTGGAATTGCATCTGGAAAGGGTTATGGAGGACTTCTGCAGCCTACTCAGCAGCAAAGGGAAGATAAGCGAAAATGCGGACCTGCTGTGTAACATGGTAGGGGGACTGGTGACAAAGGACATGGAAAAGGTTGAGGTACTAGTACTACTCAGTGCCACCCTTGCCTGAGTCTTTGCTGGTTAAGATTTGTTGTCAGAAATCCAAAGCCTCTCAGATCACTGGGAAAATCAGGTGCAAAGGAGACTTACCGTTACAGGAGGATCATGTTAGAGACTATCTTAAGAAACTAGGTGTATGCAAGTCTGTGTGACCTGATTGGATGAGACTATGAGTACATGGGATCTGCCCCATGTCACTGTGAGGCCACTCTTGATTATTTTTGCAAGGTAATAGTGATTAGGGGACGTTTTTAAGGACAGGAAGAAACGTCTCTCCCATCTTTGGGAAGGGTAAGGGTATGAATCTGGGTAACTCGAAGCTGGTCACCCAGAGGGTGCTGGAGGAATAATCCTGGAAACCATTTCAAAAAATATTAAGGACAAGATGGTGAGTAGTCAGTATGGATTTACAAAGGGGAAATCATGTCTCACCCACCCAATAACCTTCTCTGAAGAAATTACTAGTTTGTTGAGTGAGGGGAGGGCAGTGGATGTTGTTTATTTTGGCTTTAGCTAGCAAGGCCTTCAACGCTGTGTCCTCCAACATCCTCACAGACAAACTAGTAAAGTATGGACTAGATGAATGAACAGATGACGAGTAAAATGGATTGAGCTCAGCCAATGCAACCAGATCCCAAAGGGTTGTGATCAGTAGCATGAATTTTAGCTAAAGGCCAGTTACTAGTGACCCTGTACCACAGGCATCAATCAGTATTGGGTCCAGTCCTGTTAACATCTTCGTTAATCACTTGGATGATGACAAGGTGCATCCTCAGCAAGTTTACAAGTTACAAAATTGGGGGAAGGGTTGATAGAGGACTGAGTTGCCATTCAGCCTGGACAGGCTGGAGAAATGGGCTGATGGGAACCTCATGAAATTCAACAAAGGGAAATGCAAACTGTGTACCTGGGGAGGAAGAAGCCCCCAGCCTGTACTGATACCTTGGGTGATTGGCTGGAAGCAGGTCCCTTGTTGAAAAGGACCTGGAAGTCCTGGTGGACAAGAAGTTGAATATGGGCAAGCAATGTGGCAAGGGCGGCCAATTGCCTCCTGGGCTGCATTAGGAAGAGTGTTGCCAGCAGGACAAGGGAGGTGATCCTTCCCCTCTGCTCAGCCCTGGTGTCCAGTTCGGGGCTCTCCAGCATGAGAAAGACATGAATTTACGGAATTGAGTCCAGTGACAGTCCATGGAGATGACCGAAGGACTTGAGCATCTGTCATGCTAGGAGGTGTTGAGAGAGCTGGGACTGTGCAGCCTGGAGGAGAGAAGGCTCAAGGAGATTTTGTCAATGTGTATTAATTAATGCCTGATGAGAGGGAGTAACAAAGATGCAGCCAGGCTCTTCTCAGTGATGTCCAGTGAAAGGACAAGAGGCAATGGGCACAAACGGAAATACAAGGAATTCCAGTTAAACACAGGAAAAAACTTTTTTACCATAGGGGTGACCAAGCACCAGAACAGATTGGCTGAAAAGGACAGGGAGCCTCAATCCTTGGAAATATTCAAAACTCATTCAAAACATGGTCCTGAGCAACCTTTGTAGTTGACCTTTCTTTGATCAATGGAGTTGGATTAGACAATCTCCAGAGGTCCCTTCCAACCTCAACCACTCTTGAATCTGTGAAAATAAGCTAAAATTACTGAAGGTGCAGAAGTAATCCAGAAATCCTGAAGTGCGTGAGGATATAAATAGTCATAGCAAATAGTTATGCATTTACCTCTTTGCTTTATTTTTATACGATGGATTGATTTGATATGTACTGCCTCCTTTGCAATACGAGGTTAGCTACTATGTCAAGAAGTAGATTGGAGAAAAATGAGGCAATTTGAACAGGCTCGTGTTTGATTGAAATGCTGTTCTATTTCTATCGGTATGAGTTCAATACATGTGCAAGCTTATGTCTCAATGTGAAACTATCTTAAAAGGCAATTTTATAGAGAAGAAATAGTTTTAATAGGGATTTTAAGGGGGATACTTTTTCAAGTCACCTGAGTTCTGCGAAGGATATGTTTTGGAGGTTGTGGGGTTTTTTTGTTCAGTTTTTGGGTTGGTTTCTGTTATGTGTGCTTTTGTTTGCTTGTTTGGTTTTGTTTTGTGGTTGTTTTTGTGCTTGGGTNCCAGAAACTGCACTCCTCATAGAGATCATTATTGTGATTAATATTTGATCTCTAAAAGTACTGAGGAAACAGTATGTCGAATAAAATAAAAAGGAAGGAAAATCACCAGGGGCCCAGGTGGTAAAATCAAGAACTGTTTCTTGCTACTCCTAGTGAAAGATGATGAATCTCGGTAAGCTGCAATTTCAGTTTGAGGGTTAACCAAAAGAAGATTTAGGAAGAAATACAGGATCAGAAGCAGACGGGAAAGGCTATCATGGTTCTTAACGACAGTACGTCTTTATTGGCCTGTTCTGTACTCTATTCAACCATTCCTCATCTTCAAAGGAATGGAATGAAATTTTCTTCATAGACCTGCTGTAATGCAAACTGGAGATGCATCCCCCGTTTAGTGGTCCTTCAGTCTAATCAGTAAAACATGGATTTTCAAGTCTCCAGGTGTAGCTTTAATGTAAATCCACAGTTTATTAGCTTTTAAGGTTGTAAGTTAGACTTGGAAAACTGGATCAAGAATGTACAAGGAGATGGTTGCATCTGTTGTCTAACAGGGTTTAGATTCACAGTTTCCAATAAATCATAGTTAAAACATTCCACTCTTTGTTTTAAGATTAGTGTTATTCAGATTAACTTTAGGCAAGTAGAATTGTGGGCTAGTAGCAATAAACCATTTTCAGACAGGGAAAAAAAAGACAGAACGTAATTCTTATGGAAAACACTGTATTCCTGCTACATTTCCATTAGTGTCTGGCACATTGATACATGTCAAGGAAGGACTGGTATCCTAATATTTGCCTGTCCCTTAAGGTGCATGACCGTGTATCTGTATGTTCATATAAATATATATACATGTTCACAAATATATAAGTGTTTATTTCTCACATGTTTTTTTCTGATAGTGTCTGAAGCTGAAATTTCTAGGGAGGCTGCTGACATGGAAATGAATAGAGAAAAATATGTAGAAGAACTGAAGAAGGCATTGATAGCTGGGGAAGAATCAGCTGGCAAATATAACTTTGCTATTTCAAGAGATGAAGAAAATACGGAGTGTCACTTCTCCTATGAAAGAAATCTGAAAGACGGCTCTGTAAGTACAGTTAAATGTTTAAATTTGACTGTTAAACTGTGAGAAGGACATTCTTGTTACATTTCTGTATTTTATTAGGTTCTTTTAAGTCAAATAGACCTGTGATGCATATTTGACATTGAATGAATATTGTGAATTCTGCCACAGGGCAAAGTAGAAACAAGTTTGTAGTTTCCTAGCAAAACCTGGTATCAGTAGAACTATTTCTGTGTTACTTTCTTAAATGCTACTGACTAAGTGTATTACTTGTATTTAAGTGTAGTATATCAGTGTAGTGATGAGACTAGGGGTAACAGTTTAAAACTGAAAGAGGGAGATTTAGGTTAGGTATCAGGAAGAAGTTCTTTCCTGTGAGGGTGGTGAGCCCCTGGCCCAGGTTGCCCAGAGAAGCTGTGGCTGCCCCATCCCTGGTGCATCAAAGCCAGGCTGGATGGGGCTTTGAGCAGCCTGGTCTGGTGGAAGGTGTCCCTGCCCAGGGCAGGGGATTGGAACTACGTGATCTTCAAGGTCCCTTCCAACCCAAACCATTCTATGATTCTGTGATTTATGTTGTGTTTTTTTTTTTAAGCAGGGTATGCCTACCTGTTGAAGCTGTAGCTTAGTAGGAAGCTGATATGTTCCATAAGCTGTAACTTTGTTTTTAATTTCTAACTTGAGTAGTATGCTTCCCTTTTGAAATTCCAGCCCCAAATGCATTTCTGCTTTGCTTGTTTCTTCTTTCTTCTCTCTCTATACTGTCCTATATAAGGAAACATATTAAAAATTAAGCAAGATTATTTTCAAATGCTAAATCATACTTTTAAAGTGAGCTTTTCTATTACTTTAAATATTTTGGAAGCTAACACTAAAATTGTTTCCTGTTTGGAAATGCATTAAATTACAGCTGGGAATGTGGTTCCTCATTGGTTTCTTGGATGCAAAGGAAAGGACTCTCTTAAAGCAAGAAAGAACCCAGTATAATCTGTATGTATAGATGCTTTTGGTTATTTCAGGTTATGGTTTGGTGCTAAAGCTTTTCTGGGGAAGAAGGTAATATAAGGTAACCTTCACTGCTTGTGCTTCTCCCCCATAAAAAAAATTAAATAAAAATTAATGCTCTGTCTTTCCCAAGGTTTGTCACAGCTTCAGTTGTGATAGGATAGCAATTGGGCTGACTGATCACTCAGCCAAATTAGGCAAATAATTTGGGTTTAAAAAGCACTGATTTAAAATTGCAGTGATCCAGTTCAGGGCGTAGTTCTGTGAACAGTTTCACTGGCATTACTGAGGGAAAGAAAATTATGGGGAGAGAATGGAGATGAAATTTCAGATAGGGAAGAGCAGGAATGTCTTTGGCCAGATCTTTTTTTTTCTCTTTCTGGGAAAAATGTCTGGCATGGAGTTGTGTCTGGCAGCAAAGTGTCTAGGGATTGTCCTCCTTGCTTTGCTTTAAAAGATTTCTTCTTCAGACCATTGGGACTTGCTTTGCTTCTTATTTTGGTTAATTTTGGTAGGTATCAGCTTTTAAGAAACCAGCAGAGGTGTTTGACTTCTTTCTCTGCTTTGGTTTTGTTTTTTGTTTCTACGTTCTCTGGGATGTATCTGTTGGAAGTGGGAGGTGGAAATACCTTTTACCTCTAAATTGGAAATATGCAAGGAATACAAAGTCACAAACCTGAAGTCGGGGTATGTGTGTATTTTGCATATGTCTGTCTCTTAGATGAGATGAGGAAAAACTCACTTTAAAGAGGGGGGCCGTTCAGATTACCTGATCACTATCAGCTCGCATAAGTGCTTAGAGTCTTGGCTTTATTTTGGTAAGCAGATAAAGATTGATACAGTGGAATGAAGTTTGGCTTTTTAGGAGTACATCATTACAGGCCTATTTCCTTGTGCCATATAGGAAATTTCAGCACAATCTGGCTCTTGACTTAGGTGCCAAAAGTTAGCTGATGTAAGTCTTCCAATTTGCATTATCAATATCTCTGTGTATTTACCAGAGGCCTTATGGGCTCTATATCCCCTTCTTCACACTTGTGAGCACACAGGGCTGAGTGCTGTTCACAAAGGGTCTAGGTCAAAAGTACTATATTACAGAGGGATTACAAGGTTGTACTTAGAAAACAAGAGCAGTGATTTTAAGAATCCTGTTTTTCTTGTCTGTGTCACACATAATATATTCTAAATACCAGACAGATGAAATACATACTATACTTTTATTAAGGGAAAATATCTTCATATATGTGGGCCCACCTAATATATGTTTCCATCAATTAAGGTTTATGAGAAATTTAATTCACATGAAAACATCCTTATGTCAATTTGGGAAAATAATAATCTGGCCAAAGAAGTTGAAAATACAAAGTATCCTGATTGCTATGCATCCTTTTAGCTTTGGGTGTCAAAAGATTGTTTTTAGAAAAGATGTTGTTTCTTTGGTGAAAATACACCTTTTTTTTCTCCCTGTACTAAACTAATGCCTACAAATAAAATTGCCAAAGCCTTTATCAGAATTACAAGTAGCTTTCAGGTGTATAATAGAATATGTTTCAAACACTTTCCAAATTTTCTGTGATAGAATTCATGATGTATATCTTTCAGCATCGGATTAGGAAATTAATCTTTCTGGGCTATGTACATCCAGAGGGCTGAGATTCACCTAAATGTACGATTACTGCAGAGGAAGTTAAGAGAAGCTGTTCTGTAACTTAAGTGTGACTTAAATTCAGTGTTTATCTCTTACCAGTATTTATTTTTCTTACTGGGCATTTGTCTTTACATCTTTTACTTAGTCATTATGAATGTTTTCTCTTTCTTGTCTCATATTTCAGCAAATGTAAATTACAACCTTCCCAGTCTTGAGAAGAGGATTGTAGTGCGGAGGATGGGATGGGACGATGATGGCAATGTGTGTTGAGAGAGGGGAGCTTTTGATTAAACTGTACTACATTTCTTTTGTTACATGTGCTACCTGCAGTCAAACTGAGAGATGAGTTAGTCTTCATGTTTTTGTTTAAAGATGTGGGCATAAAGGAACAGTCATTTCCAGTTTTGACAGTAGTGCGCTTAATACTACTTTCAAGTTCCCTATGTCTCCCCTCCTATCCCATTATATTATTAATCACCATTGTGAGAAAAATGCATTAAATTATCAGGAATGATTAGAAGATTCCTATTCTTAAATCAACATTTTTTTAATTTTATAGAGAACAAAAGAAGAGATTACAAAAAAGTATGGATGAAGATGTGGTTGGTTGTGTTTGAATACTGCATATTTTGCTTATTCTTAAATAATGCGGTTAACACTTTTTAGTTAAAAAAATTCCAGGCTTATGAAATGCCTTGTTATACTTTGTGAGCTATAAATGCTTATCAATTCTTGCAGCTATCTATTATTGCAATTTTTTTCATTGAATAAGTACACAGGTGCCTAAGAATAAATTTTGTACTCTTGGAAAATCAGTGTGCCTTTTGTTAGAAGTATATGCATGCTTGTGTATACAAACTTGGTTATTTTAATGAAACCTATCTACAGCATGACGTTTATCACCAGCAGTCACCTATGCCTATCTCAGGCAGTAATTTCCAGTGTAGTGCTCTGGCATAGTTCTCCATCCAGTTTGAATAATTTCCTTTTTGTCGTCTGAATACATCATAGGTTCAGTGGAGTTATCTCCTGGGCCCATATTTACAAATGATATCTACACAGCTTATAAATAATTGGCTGGCTGAAAAGTCTGTGAGGTTTAGGTACATGATGGGTGTACCACAATCGGAACAAGCATGTTAAAAATGTCTTGAAGAATTCACAGTGGTAAATTCTTGCAGCTTTTAAGAGAAGTTGCTTCTTATTCTGTCTCCTTGTTAAGTTACCATAGATATCTTGTAGATACCATAGTTTAAATTAATAATCTCAAATAATAGTCTTGATGCGTTTATAATTCATACTAGTTAATAATAGTACAGTGTTTATGTATTTTTGTTACTTCACAAAGAGAATGTGTCTGAGAAAGCAAAAAAAGAGCAATAGGCGACAATTCTTATTTTTTGTGTGTATATCGCATCCATGTGGGAGAAATATATTGTGACATCTGTGTACACCATCTTGGTATATCTCTTGATCCCTGTTTCTTGCAAATATCTGCACATGTGAAACAATCTCTGTACATGGTTAGTATGCTTTGTATGTAGACTAGGAACTTAGTAAAGGGATCTAATTTGTCGTAAATAACAGAAGCTTTTATATGGTAGTGCATCAGAAGTTAGTGTTCAAAATTTTAAGCCTGAAAAAGTAGTGTTTACAGTGTTACAGATCAGTAATTTAATCATTATTAACTGTTGCGAAATAGTTAGCTATGTCACCAGTGNTAATAAAATGTGTTAGATACTGAATTTTTGTTTCCATAACTGTAGTACTTGCAATATTTTTTACCTTCTTTGTAGCAGCTTGCTAAAGATCTGCTTCCTTAAAATATAATTATGTGCCAAAACTATATTAGGTGGTCTATAAGAGCACAAATAAAAATAATGGCGTGAAGTTAAGCAAAGGAAAATGTATGCATATTATTGGGAAATATTTTCTGGCATTGAAATTTGTTTTACTGCTGAAGTGTTTGACAGAGGAAGCGGTAGCAGCCCCATTGTGTCAGTCACTTAAAAACTGACTGGACAAAGGAACGGAAAATGCACTGTAAGTAACTATCCTGCTTTGGCAGTATAGTACATTAGATGACTTAATAGGTGTTATCCATCCCAAAAACCTGTGAATCTGCTTGCCTGCCCAGACTACTGTATATGTGAGCTCCCTTGGTCTGTGGTGCAATGAATGTCTTCTCTAAGGAACTTGTATTTACAGACACACAAGTTGAAGAGCAATAGGGTGGAGGATGTAGTTGTTGCAAGTTGCCTCATGAAAACAGGCTTCTCATCCCTCATGAGGTGCCACAGGTTGGTTGTTCAATATTTGTTGTGTCTTTTGTAGTTCAGGTGGAGTGTTTGACAGGGGTAAGTATGACAGATGGTTCTCCACTATAGCAATAAATGTTCGTATTGTAAACATTTCCTCATTGAGGTAAGCTTACAAACAAGCCCTTGAAGATCAGTTTGGTTTTCCTTTTCTAGCTGATAGGGAAGAATAATTATCCCTTATTTGCTTATGGAAATAAATAAATTTAGAGATTAAAAACTTGTCTGTGGTTCCTCAAAATTACTTCCCTCTCTTTTGTACTGTATCAGTAAGGCTGGAATTACACTTGTTAGCAAGAGCCCCATTTTGAAGGCCAAGAAGACCTGCAACAACTTTGGGGAGTGTAAGGAGGCAGGCTGCATGCAGATGTGAAATCCTTTTGGCAATTTTTTGTATAGCTTTTACCATCAGCATAAGTAAAGATCAGGGGAGTCATTTACAGCATCTGTGTGAGAGTCATTCAGAAGACTACAATTTACAGTCTAATTCACCTGTTGTTTAGCTGATGAACAGGTAGGATCGTTCTGTGAACTGATGTCTACCACCAAAGCTAGATGCTTAAAAGTAAATGCTTGCAACTACTGTGGCACTATTCTGATAGGAAGAAACCAGTTATATCTCCAAATCCTTTTCAAAGTGTTTATGATGATTAATATATAATAATGATGTATATGTAAGATTTATGTAATGAATGAGTCTACTTAAGTACTGATTGGTTTTTTGAATGGATAGAAAACTTCCCCAGGTCACAAATAATTAATCTGTTTTAGAGGACATGTGATGTTTCTTTTACAGTGTCATAGCTGCATGTAATTTTAAAAATATCAGAAAAGAATCATAATCTAACCGAAAGGAAGTCCATAAGAATATTAGTACTTATCTTTTTGAAATGGTGATCACAAAAGCTAAAATACTGAGTTTTATAAAAGCTTTTTCTAGCTGTATCTCGGCCTGATGTAGCTGAACCTAAAAAATTACGCCTTTAAAAATTCTGGTGTGTTTTGTGATTTATCTTCTTTATGACAGGTGGCTTTGCCGTAGGGTGTTCAGCACTCTGCCCTTAGGAACTGTTTTTGGGGTGGTGAGGGCAAAGTAGACTGTTAAGAGTCACATTAAAATAACAATGGGTTTGGTATACAGTGGGACTTGTGTGTCAAGCCAGCTGCAGTGCAAAATGGGCCACACACACAGAGATCTCAGTGAGGGGCCATTGAGGCCGGGCCAGCTAAACTGCTGCCACCTAAACAAACACCATCACAGAGTCAGTGATTTAGCGCTTGATCTAAGTAGGTGACCACTTGGAAGTAAATCTTTCCAAGTACTTCAGCGAGTCACTCCACGTATAATAAATAATGGAAATCCACCAAGATTTTTTTTGTGTGTGTGCTGGCAATTAAATTGATTAAATAGCTTTTGATAAACAATTATTTGAGTGCTAGCAGTCTTCTTTTTTACAGTAATGTGACAGGCTCTGTTTTTTTTCTTGCCTTTTGCATAAATTTGTAAACAGGGAAAATACAAGTTTAAGAAATTTTACCTTAGATACAGTACTGTTGCTACTTAGGCTGATGGAAGAGATGCTGTTCTTTGTCTCTTCTGTTTCCTGTGGCTGCTTTTCCGTCGTCAGTTCTGTGAGTTCATTATGAGTTTACTGCAGGTTAAAAATAGTTGGAGAAATTCATGCTTTCCAAAGCTTTCCAAAACTCCATGCAAACCAAAACTTTTCACAGCATACTGAATGAATGAAGTAGAATTGGTAGAGCTCTTTATGCTCTCCAAACTGTCTTGGTTCAAGGTTTGAGTAGTTCCTTTGCTCCAAACCACTGAGGATGTGTTGTTTGGATAACAAAGGTCACTGGGAGTTCAGATTGTTTCCCAGGCAGTTCGACTAAATGCTCAACTGAAAAGACAGAAGGATGAAATGATTAATTTTTAGGTCACTGTAAAGGCAATGACTCTTCTGTATCATTTATATCTATGTACTTCAGGATTTAAGAGCATACACTTGAATGAGTTTCTCGGAAGCCCGGTTTAGAAATAGTTTCCTAATGTGCGTTATATAATATAACCAGCATGTTATCTTTTGCGTAATCTCAGACTTTAAAGTGCTACATGATTTTCCCCATCTCGCTTGATGTGTACTTTTATGAAGACTTCAGGTCTTGTAGGTACGCTTTAGATGCAGAGGATCACTTCTGTAGCCTTGAGGTAAGAAAAGGGTTTTTTTATAACAAAATTATTCCCCCCCCCCATATTAATATGTATTCAATATTTGAAAGAAAAGTCCTGGAGAATTAAGTTATGCTGTTTTCTTTGTTTAGCTATTTGACTGCAATATTTTTTTTGGTTTGGAGAATTGTTGGGGGGAAGTGCATTTAAAACACCAGTAGTATATACCTTTAAATATAAGGGATTGCTGAAAAAGGAAGAATAAAGGCTGCAATAAATAAATACTACTCCAGTTTCTCTCTACCTGTTAGGATTTGTGGATTTCACTGGAAATACCCAATTGAACAAAAATACTAGTTTAACTGCCTTAAGTCCTATTGTAAATGACACTATAAAGGGCATTGTCTTATTTCGCGAGTGCAATGACAGTCTAAATATCTTAAAATAGCAGTAAAATGTTCTTAAAATAGCAAAATAACAGATATTGATTTGATTTATAAAAGAAAAATTGTCAGTTGTCCTTTCTCCCTCCTGATGTTATTGTATTGTCTCCCCTCCCTTCCTCTCAATTCCCTCAGATTTTCCCTTTTTGGCATACCTGCTGTGCATTTCAAATCTCTGTGTAGACATCAAGGCTTACTTTTACTTGTACAGCTGAGTAAAAATGCTTTCATTTTAGGAGGAAAATCTTTAAATCATGTCATATTGACGAGTCTTAGTTTCCCAAGAAAAATACAGGGGAGAGTAGGTGTTCTGGAAAAGAGATTACTGTGTGTGGGGTTTAAAACTTCACTACAAGACTATAGTCCCATATTCTCTGTAAGGATGAGCAACAGTCAGAGCCCGAAAAACACCAAGAATCTCACCTATATTTCTCTTCAGAAATGCTTTTGTGGATCCAGAGGAAGCATCCGCTTTCTACCTGTAAGGGCACAGGAAGACCCTTGAGCTTGGGGGTATAATGTTTTGTTAAATTTTGTATTTGCTAAAATAAAACCTTTACCAGTATAAAATATTGAATGGTTATGTTTTAACCCTCAAAGCTTTGAGTAAATGCTTCTAGATAATTTCAACAAATATACTAGTTCTGCTACAGTTACATATTGAAATAGTCTTGAAATATACCAAAAGAACAAATTTGGGATGTCCGTTATTTTAAAAAAAAAACGGGCAAATACAAAAACATCTGTGTGTAATGTGATGCAGAAATAAGGCAGCTGTACTACTTGCAGTGAGGAAGGTGTTATGCTTCCTGTTGTTGACGTGAAATACCTTATGAAGTCACTGTATATTAGTAACTCTGACATAAAAATAAAGTTTGCTCTGAGCAGTGAAAACAAGTCCCTATTTCATGGTACAATAAGCAGAGCAAGGTCAACTGTTTTCTGGTGGAACAGTACTATTCTAATTTTGTTACCTCACTGTAAACGCTGTAAACTGTTGCGTCTGACCATAGGATTTTACAGAATGTTAATTACTGCCTGTAGGGTGTCAGAGAGCATGTCAACTAAGTTTGTTATTTATCATGGAGGACAAAGCCTAAGGCTCTTTGATTTGAGATTTAAAATTTGAAGAGAAATCACATACATATTTGAAACTTTCGTTGAGTCAGATATTCATTTAGAGTTGTTCTAAAAGATATTACTATCACTGGAAAATCCTTTGGAAGATAGGTTCTCTGTTTTTCAAACCTTGAACTTTTTTTCAAATCTTACAGAACTACATTTCCCAGAGAGGTAAATACGGCATACAATTTCAGGAGTAAGTTTCTGCATAGTATTATTACTTGGAAAAGCTCTATGTCTTGTTATTTTTTTTTTTTTTTTTTTTAAATTTCTTTCAGATGCTCCTTCAAACAGCATCTGACATTTCATTTGGAATTTAGTTTTAATTGCTTTGTTGGATATAAAAAGTAACTGGTACTAGTTTGGGATTGTTTGGGTTTCCAGAATGCAAGTCCTTGTCTTTCTGTATGTGTTCTTCTCTGACAAATCTAAATTTTGGGGTTTTTTTTAAGACTTTGAGGTACAGATTTTTGTTCTGTTCATACGAGCACAATGACTTCTCAGTGCACCTTGTCTTCACATTGTCTTCTCAGTGCGTGATTAATACCTGTTGGTTATTAGCATAACACAAATATATAAGCATATGCTAATTTGTGGTAACAGAATCTTGTCAACACTCTTAGGAGCTGCAGAGGTACCAAAAAATGGAATTTGGAAACAGTCAGGGTTTTTTTATTGCTCATTCAGTCCAGATTATTGCATCATGACATTATTCTACAGCTTTTAACCTGATTTAAATGGGGTGAGGAGAGGGGCAGAGGGCAGGGAGTGGAAAAAACCCTCCAACACTTAGATATCAGTAGGAAAAGAAAAATTATGCACACGTGTCCTCATCCTCTCCAAAAATAAACTGCATTCTCCAATCCAGGAATTGCTGGTGTGACCTTTAATAACAAATATGTGTACGTCGCATCACATTTAGTTTCTTACATGCTATATGGGACTTAAAAGGGAACCTCCTAGGTGAGACAATGTCCTTTCATTTGCAAAGTGATGCTTTTCAGTAGCAGTTCCTATCAACAAACAGGAGTGTTTCATTTTAGTTTTGTCTTGCATCTCTACATTCCTGTATTTTCTTAATAGCAGCAGTTTATCAATGATTTACATAATCAGGTACAGTCTATATTATAGTTTGTGAGTCTGCATACATATAAACTGATAAGCGTGGGTTACTGTGTCCTTAGTCCAAACCTATTTTAAATTGATTTTTTTTCTTAATAGAAAACAGTGCATGAAACATACTCTTCATTATTGGATGATGCTTAATACATTTGTAGTTTATTTTGGGATTAAATGCTAATTTAGCTAACGTGACTTAATGCAGAACTTGAATTGCAATCCTCCTCAAATTTTCAGTTCTTTGTTACATTTTATACTAGTTCTCTGTACACTTAGTTGATTGCTGTACCACTCATAAAGCACTAGGAGATAGATTTCATGACTTCACACTGAACTTGTTACCTTGCAGTTGTGTTTTGTACCTATTCAATTTTAACCAGAATGAAAATTTTTTGTTCTCTGTATAGCTAATCCATCCCAGAAACATTATATGGATGGATTTTGCTATTTATTTGGAATAAACCTGACCATACCCTTTTGCACTAGCCTGAATCTACACTCTTCTCCTCTGAACTGAATTGCTCTTAGGAAAAAACTGTTTATGCGCTATCTAATATAGCTTTTAGAGACTTACTAACTTGAGCTATTGACTGTCAGTTACAGTGCAGGTAGAATTTCTAGTCTAGATTAGAGGTCTAAACCTGAGGTACTGTGGTGAACTTGAATGTATATATGGGTGGAGAAAAATTGTGAGTTTATCTAGCCTTTACAAGTACTGTTTTATTTTCAATTTAAAGTAATGTTGAAGCTAAACAAAAATCTTATTAAACAACCATCCATATCATGAGAACATGATGTTTTTTAAATAACCCACAGAGAGCTTTTAATTTTTAAGGGCTTTTTTGGCTAACAGTTGAAAGATGAAGAATTTGCTATCATCTTTTACTTCTCCGGACTCACAAATGAGTTAGAACAGTGTAGTCTTGCTACTTGCTTTGGGCAACTGATTTTTCTAAATCAACCATTCACCACTTCAGCATTTTGGTTTTGTCAGGGTTTCTGATACTGTATCTGAAATACATTAAGAAATGTAGAATTATAGACTCTGTTGGGTTGGAAGGGACCTCTAAAGGCCATCTAGTCCAACCCCCCTGCAGTCAGCAGTGACATCTTTAACTAGATCCCGTTGCTCAGAGCCTCATCCAGCCTGGCCTTGAATGTCTCCAGGGATGGGGCCTCCACCCCCTCTCTGGGCAACCTGGGCCAGTGTCTCACCACCCTCAGTGTAAAGAACTTCTTCCTAATGTCTAATGTAGCTTTAATCTCATTAAGAAATAATGAGATGTTTTCTAGGATGTAGTTTGAAACTGAGCATGTTAAACAAGAATGCAGATACTACTGAATAGCAAACAGCTGGATGTTTGCTATTACATACATGTAATTATAATCAAAAGTGAAAATTTTGCCCTGTGTCAATGGAAGTTCTTGAACCCACTGAAATGGTGCCTTCCTTCATATTATCTGTTGAACAATGAAGATTTCTGTAAACTCAGTAATCTTGGTTATCCATTATTCTCCAAACATTCCCGTATCCTCAGACTGGGGGACTGATTTAGTAATATTGTGTATTAATAATGGCAGTTGTCTACTGTCATTAGTAGAAGGCAGTCCTGAAGTTTGGTGCTTATTGTAAAGCAGCTGTCTGTCTCTGGGTCTTGTCTTAATCTTAAGACAAGACAGTATCTTAAGATAGCACGACTATCTCCTCTGTGGTTCCCTTCTGTGGAGACTTTACCTATGCTGTTGCAGTGAGTGTGCTGGAACGAAATCCATGCCCAAAGATAGACAAGTAAGAAATGGCTCTCTGGTCACTCCCATCCCTACTTGTCCTAGAGCAGAGATGTTCAGAAAACAACTGTTTTATTTCCAAAAATGTCTCTCATGGCATGTCATCAGCAAAACAAAAAAAGTACCTAGACGCATTTATGAGTTTTTCAGGACTACTTATGAAGAAAATGTGTATACGTCTGAGATCTGTCTGTGGTTTTGATCTGTCAGTATTTTGTGAAGAATGGCATTAAAATATTTAGTATTTATTTTTTATACACAGTAACTGGTATACAGTAAACTAATTATGATTCTGAGAGACACAGCTGAAGGTGCTCCTAGCTGTGATGGGGGCAAAAACACATTTTCATTGGCTGTAAATAAATAACTAGGAATTCTCTCCTATTCAAGAAATCAGAGGAATAATCAGCCTGTTGGTACACTTGTGTGCTAGCTTGAAAAATCTGTAAACTATGTAACTAAGATGTCCTGCTTTCAAGAGTCCTTGCAGGCTATGAGTCAATTAATCAAGGTATTTGGGAAAGGGATATTTTAATGAAGCGGTTATTTGGCTATGTGGTAACAGAAGTATTGTGCTAACCAGTGTAAGGTGGTACGTTATGCATATTAGCTACCTGACATAGTTATAGTTTAAAAATTCCTATTTCAGTGATATAATCCAGTGATAAA
>VXBH01004662.1:318852-343656 GCA_013400035.1 Rynchops niger | reverse complement strand
CTTTTTTTTTTTTGCGATTATGCTCTTTGGTCAGTGTGGTGGATCTCTGTACATTCAGTGGCACAAACATAAAAAGTGGGCAGTACCTCACACAAAAACCCAAACTTGCCGGGAAAGATGACAGGTACACATCCTTGATGTCTGAATTTCTCATGAGGAAAAAAAAACCCATTTCTCTAGTGNGTGAAAATTTTGCCCTGTGTCAATGGAAGTTCTTGAACCCACTGAAATGGTGCCTTCCTTCATATTATCTGTTGAACAATGAAGATTTCTGTAAACTCAGTAATCTTGGTTATCCATTATTCTCCAAACATTCCCGTATCCTCAGACTGGGGGACTGATTTAGTAATATTGTGTATTAATAATGGCAGTTGTCTACTGTCATTAGTAGAAGGCAGTCCTGAAGTTTGGTGCTTATTGTAAAGCAGCTGTCTGTCTCTGGGTCTTGTCTTAATCTTAAGACAAGACAGTATCTTAAGATAGCACGACTATCTCCTCTGTGGTTCCCTTCTGTGGAGACTTTACCTATGCTGTTGCAGTGAGTGTGCTGGAACGAAATCCATGCCCAAAGATAGACAAGTAAGAAATGGCTCTCTGGTCACTCCCATCCCTACTTGTCCTAGAGCAGAGATGTTCAGAAAACAACTGTTTTATTTCCAAAAATGTCTCTCATGGCATGTCATCAGCAAAACAAAAAAAGTACCTAGACGCATTTATGAGTTTTTCAGGACTACTTATGAAGAAAATGTGTATACGTCTGAGATCTGTCTGTGGTTTTGATCTGTCAGTATTTTGTGAAGAATGGCATTAAAATATTTAGTATTTATTTTTTATACACAGTAACTGGTATACAGTAAACTAATTATGATTCTGAGAGACACAGCTGAAGGTGCTCCTAGCTGTGATGGGGGCAAAAACACATTTTCATTGGCTGTAAATAAATAACTAGGAATTCTCTCCTATTCAAGAAATCAGAGGAATAATCAGCCTGTTGGTACACTTGTGTGCTAGCTTGAAAAATCTGTAAACTATGTAACTAAGATGTCCTGCTTTCAAGAGTCCTTGCAGGCTATGAGTCAATTAATCAAGGTATTTGGGAAAGGGATATTTTAATGAAGCGGTTATTTGGCTATGTGGTAACAGAAGTATTGTGCTAACCAGTGTAAGGTGGTACGTTATGCATATTAGCTACCTGACATAGTTATAGTTTAAAAATTCCTATTTCAGTGATATAATCCAGTGATAAAAACATCCTTTTTCTGGGGAAAAAAAAGTTGATGTAGTAGTCCTTTATCTTGAGAGAGGATAAGTAAAAGAAGCACTTGCCTCCAAAATTGCTTGATTAGTAATGAAGTTTGTTTCTTGTTCTTTTTCTGCAAGCATACAATCTTGTCATAGCTTTAGTAATTTTCATGGATTTTAACAGTTTATCCTAAGTTCTACAACTTTATATTTTGTTGTTAGAAAATCAGTGTTCATGTCCACCTTTAGTAGCATGTAACAATACAAAAAAGTATGTATAACCAGTCAGCGCTCTTAACAACTCAATGATTGAGGGCACAAAGGAGTGCAAATTATTCAAGGTAAAGGCATTCTTAATTTGTGATGAAAATAATTCTGCCAGGTTGTGTGTGGGAGGGGTGGGTGGACTGGATGTGTCTGTTAACTCTTAGGCAGGCTACACCTTGATTTTTGAATGTCAAAACAGATTCAAAGGGCATCGGAAGTGGATCACTGGTTTTGAGAGTGAGAACACTTGGGCTCAATAGTTTTCATAAGACCCTCATGTCACTGCTAAAATCCTGGTGACGGCCTGACTTCATATTGCAAATGCATTTGATTTACTCTGCCAATTTAAATATTCTTTTTTTTCTGTGGTCCTCGAGAATTTTTGAGTCTGTTTTTCTAAAGCATCTATTTTCTTTGTGGCTAGAATGCCAAGGAGATGGGAAGTTACGTAGCATTTACCACAGGGTAAGACTGAGACGATTCACTGTGGCTAAGTATCTTGATTTGTGGAAAATANGTGGAGGAAAGAAATTGGAGAACTGCAAAACTGCCTTCGCTGCCTGCAGTAGTGAGACCAGACTGTGAATGTCCAGGGACAGAGCTGAGCTGAAGGTCTTGCCTGGTTCACAGACATTAACAGCAGACACGATGCTGGTACCTGTATTAGCCTAGAGAATAACTGTCAGCATCTGGAGGAGGCGGCATCTCTGTTCTTTAGCTGTGCTGAGCTTGAGCTGGCGGCAAGGTATTCAGGAACTGGGCTGAGGGAGGTGTGAGGTCTTGGAATCAAAGTAGATAGTCACAACTTACAAAGGAGAGGCGAATTTGAGTGTAAATAATGTAATTGAGGTTTAACATACAGGAAAATAAAGAGACCAGTCTAAACAGCAAGCATTTTAAAGCCATCCTGGTGAGCCAGCAGTTTAAAATGAATGCTTGATCAGAAACAGGAAAAAGAAAAAAAGCTTAATTTACTTTGGCTTTAACTTCTTTTAGACAAGCTGATATCTAAAATTGACACTAAAACTTTTTATTACTAACCATTTTTAAGACCTGGAGTTGGGAGGTAGCGTGTTCTCAGGTTTTACCCATCCTAATTTAGCTGTGTGGTTTATCTCAAGTTTTCAGACAGTACTTCTGTAACATGAATGCAGCGGTTTCTTTTTGGTGTGCTGCCAGAGCTGCATGTGTTCATCAAATGTTGTTTAGTCATTGCAGCATATTTATGCCATCTGGAAATGCATGTGCTTCCCTTCCTGAACAATGGTCTTTAATCAAGACCACTATTATGGAAAGGCTAGAAAGAGTAGTATACACAATCAGTAGGATGCCAAAATTAGAATTACACATACATTTTTCCTAACCCTATCATGTTGCACTTAGGGTAACAAGCTTCCAGAGGGTACCACATCTCTGGAACTAGTACCTTTATCTGTGATCTCTCTTACTTCTGTGTACGTTATTCAGAGTCCAAATCATTTAAAGAGCTTCAGGGTAATAATGACAAATCAAGAGTCATCATGGAGACTTGTAAGCCTATAGGAACTGCCTGCTATCTTTTATTTGTTAGGAAACTCCATTTTTGCAGGTCTGTCTAAACAGAAACATCCACAAAACCGTTTCACATCTGTTGTACTCCTTTCTTCATGTTACAAAAGCATGAGCCTTTTGTTGCACGCATTTTTGGAACAATTTCTTAATTGTGTTAAAGCTCCAGTAGCTTTTTTGCAGTTGGTACTAAAAGAACACGTAGACAATGCAAATGTGTTTGAGATGGTGGTAATTCACTTTGCAAAAGCCAGGGACCGAAGCGTGCTTGCTAGCATTCTGAAAATATGTGCATTCACGGATGATATTCAAGAAGCAGGAATATATATTCAGTCACATATGTAAAACTGATCTAATGTTTGTTGAATGACATAATTACTGAAGTTTGTCTTTTGCATATATGATGCTTAGTGTTTTCTATTAATTTCTAGTAATTTTTTTTATGCCAAATAAAGATGTTTTGTTTTAACAATGCCTCTTATATTGGGAAGTTGATTTTTTAGTGAGGTTTTTTGTTGTTGTTTTTTTTTTTTTTTTTCCCCTGTGAAAGTCAGTAGTGGGGGCAGGGAGGAATGTCTCTTTTCAGGTTTTCTGGTTGTGCTGTAGTGCTCGATAAAGCTGTGCTAGTTGATCACAGTATTCCTACAGCTGTTTGACAGAACTCTCCTGGATCTTTCTTCCTTCTTAAAGGCAATTTTTTTTTAAACTAATTTTTTTTTTCCCTTTGGTTGCCATTTTAAGACTTTTGACAGGTCGAGATCTAGCTGCCTAATCATGGATCGATCCACACGCATCATCAGGGTTCATCATACTGCTCTTTCAGGAGTCTCAGAGTTTCCTTGTTGAAAAAGAGAAGTTTGAAACTGACCCAGTGACAGGTCTTTCTGCATGTCAGAGAGGCTCTGGACCTGCATAGGTAGGCTTCCAACTTGATGTTACCACCATGTTTGCTTGGAGGTTCTCTGTGTGATTGCACAGCTAATTCAGGGGTTGATAGAAGGTACTTGTGTTACATGCTTCCTGCTAAATTGACTACGGCTAACATACTCATTTCTGATTCATGTCAGAAATTTATGAAAATGTGAGTGCAATCAAATGTTTATCAGTTATCTGTCAGTCTAGGATTTTAGATAATTAGTTTTTAGTTCTCTGTTACTTTTACATGAAGAAACACTTGTATTTCCTGGTGTATGAGTGACTCAACTTGGTAACTCGTTCATGTAAAACACAGTAACAATTTGATGTTGTACATAGCCAGTCTTGATCCTGGCCTCTGAGCTGTCTTTTTCAAAAGAAGTGGACTTTCACTTTTCCCTGTGCAATATCCTCTGCAGGAAGGCAAGGGCAAATTTCATCATCTGGCAGAGTTTCCCTTATACTGGATATGTCAGTCCTTGGAACATATGCTTCAAATTTGATTGCATTTCTTCAGCATAAGCTGAAGCTTGTATCCACAATACCATTCTATATGTTTTTTCTGGATACATTAAGTTTCTCCTGGGTGGTAGATTTTTTCCCCTGGAGTGGTTTCTGAACTATGACAAGAAGGAGCTTACCCTACAAGTTCAAGTGTGTAACTGCTGTAGACCACTCAATTGGAGTCGTACTACCTAAAAGGTAACTCTCTAACCAAACAAGAAAGAATACAAAAGAAATTGTAACAAATTAAAAAAAACAGGTAGTTTGTGTACTTGAGCATGGAAAATGATGTAATTCAACAAATGGCAGCTATTTTAATTAAAAAAAAAAAAAAAGGGAAGAAAAAAGAGTCCCTAGATGTCAGGTCACATGCCTTAAGAAAATAACACATAGATTCCACAACATATGAGCATTTTCCTTTCAGCTACAGCTTTAAACTTAATCCAGACCATGACATTAGAGAAAAATATATTTCCATATGGTAAAAAAATTATTAATATTTGTAAAAAAGTTCATGTGCATTTCTCCATAACTAAGGCATAAAACTGTTAACGCTTCAGTAGTCTGGTGGGTGACATACAACCTCTGCCTTGTTGTCTTCAATACCTTTAGAGGGAAAGTGGATACTAAAAGAAAGTTGTCTTTATCATATGCATTCTTTCTTTTTGAGAGCAGAATGATACAACTTACTAGTATCTTATAGAAAACACAGATATGCCAGGCTGAATTGAGCTCTCTGTAGACTTAATTCAGGATGGTAGCAACATGCATTATTCTGAGAAGGAAATACATATTTTGCTGTAAGGTTAAGGTAACAGCTAAGAAAAAATATATGAAATTTTGAAATTATTTTTTGAGTGTTAAGATACATTGTGGAAAATAGTTTTATTGATGGACAAGTCATACTGCTACACTAAGGCTCTGAGTGTAAGTTTTCTCTTTCATTGATATACATGAATCCTGATCCTTTTTTGCTGCTGTAAATTATAAAATTTCAGTATTATCACACTGAAATGGAATGAAATTTCTTCCCTCTTGTTTAAGAGAAGCAATTTATGGTTCGTTGGAATTGTTTTGGCTTAGTTCAGGTTAGTAGTGTTTTTGCTTGCATAAATTTTGAAAAGTTTCAACAAATTGTGGAAATAAGGTAAAGACTATGGAAATGTTTGTTTCTTAGAATTCAGAAAAATTTAGCTGACATTTATTTGGTGGGATTCTCTAATGGATGCTTGAATCCTTAATGGATGTTGTGTAAATATTGTTTTCAAGATACTGTGCAACATGATGGAAATACATATTCCTCTTGTATTTATTATTAAAGCTTTGGGGCAGTGTTCAAGAACAGCTTATAGCTGACAACATAATTGACTGTTGTTAACACCCAAGCTATAGACATTTGCTACTTTAGAAACTAATCCTGTCTCTTACATTATCACAGTTTGGATTATCCAACCATCTTATTAGATGGAATGGTCTGGCGTTTCTACAGAAGTTCCACTGGAAGCTTGCACAAGTTGTAGTTAGTTTTGAAAAGCTATATTTAACCTCTTAAGCAACTTATATGGCCTTTTATGGAGGAGTGTGCCTTTTGGCAAGTGAACGTATATTTTTACTTTATAAAACAAGACAGTGGGAGGTGTTACTTTGGTGAGGCCCCAGTAAACCTGACTTGATAAAGAGATATTCATCTTAGCTATGGTATAAATATGAACTTTAAAAATTTGGGGTAGATCCAATTTTTCGTATTTATCTGCTGGTCATCTTATGGATGATATATTGTCTGTATTCCAGAGTATTTCTTATGGGACATTCTAGCTATAATCTCACAAGATCAGAAAAGTAAGTGTTGAAAAACAATAATGATAAGATTTCTTAGTTCAAAGTATTGCAAGCTCTTGATATATCAAGCATTTTTATTAATGTTTGTTATAAGAGATTGTCTTTTAAATTTATGGCCACCCAGTTGTTTCTCTCCTCTTCATCATCCCAAAGCTAGGCAGAATCCTGACATCCAGGCAAATGGCACACCTCTTGCTTTTAGATGAGGATATAACGTTTTTTGGTAATGCACTGAATACAGCTTTGCTATTGCTTATTGGTCAGATAGAAGATACTACACCAAGGGAAGACTTGAGGCACATATTTCTATTTGAAAATCCCAAGTTTATGGTGATGTTTTTAGAAAAATTTCTGTCAGGCATTGACTAAGTCTGTATTGCTTTGCAGGGGGGCGGGTGTAGATTTAAAACAGATTTGTTTGTGGGGCGTTTTTATCTATGTCTTAAGTCATGGGTATATTTAATAAGCACCGTTATAACCTTTTTGCTTTGATTAGATTTCTGAAACAAAAACTTGATGATAATATTGCAATGCACACATTCTGTTCAAAGTTCTCCTCTTTCTTTTCCTGCAGGAAAGCCTACCCCCTGCCTCAGTGTTATACTGTGGTATCTGCGTGTGTTAAAATTTCCGTATACATTTTGTGTAGCAGATTAGAGCAGAGTCTAAGCAAAAGGATCTCTTCAGCCGACAGACCAGGCAAGTTCTTTGTTGATCAAATCAGGACCCTCTAGTAGGGGCCAGGTGTAGGGTAAGAGGGATTCTCCACACAGTCTTCCCTTCAGCACAATCCTTAAAGTAAGGAGAGAAGACAGGATTATCATCCAGTCCTGTCCATTTCACTAAAATGTTTTTTCATGTACGTGCTGGCCTTTCTTCTCTTTCACCCTTCCTTATAAACCTTATTTTAAAATACAGAAAATAAAGGTGCCAATAAAACTTGAAGTCGTAACTAAGACATAGTTGAGCCCATAGAGTTTTATTGCAACAATTAAGAATTTCCCAAGTGCTGCCTGTAATGAATGAACTCTTGGTTTCCCCTGAAGTTGGGCATTTAAGTTGGGAGATCATTCTGTTACAGATCCCAGCTGCTCTCTTCAGTGAAGAAAAGTGAGTATTCATAGCCATGGCCTAAGGAGAGTTGTTTAAGAGATAGGATCTGGTTTCCTTCAGTGTTTGTTTTCAAGGATTATCTTTTGGTCAGAGTAGATGCGCAGCTGTTCCACAGGTCCTAAATTTTCCATTCATTATCAACTTGACACCTATGGAAGATAGGCGAGATCTTGAGTTTCCATCAGTTCTTTCCCATGGGCATGGAAACTTATTTTGGAACACATTGGTAGATAAACAGTTGAACTAATTATTTCAGAGCATTTTAGGTCACATGCCAGTATTCTTTTATTTTTAGTTCATGCAATATTTTAATTGATAGAGATGGCAACAGTTGCATGCAATGGTGTACTAAGATAGTAGATAGTTTTACAGTATTGCTGTTACTTTTAGGCACTTCAGTTTGGACATTTCTGTCTAAAAATTAAATATATTTTCACTGAAAGCTGCAGTATGAATTACTCTAAAAGAATGCTGATTTTTTGCTGAAAACAATTTCTTTTACTGCCATACATGGTGACTTTTTAAAACTGATCTAGCTGCCTGTTCTCCTTCTCATCTTCAGGGAGGCTTTGTGGAGATACTCTCTCTAAAAAATTTCTGTGTTTTTTAATTGTTTGCTTATTCCAAACTTTACATGAGAAAGTTCACATAAGTGAGGGAGAGTGATGTGCAGTAGTTAAGTCAGGAGCAGAACAGATAGCCAAGGAAAAGGACCTGGAACTTTTAACTTGTTTGTCAAACACAATTACATTTGAGTTTGGGTTTCAGAAATACTATTTATGGTTCAGTCCATTAAGTTGGATCCTGTTGAAACAAACAGTCAAACTCAGCTGAAGTAGCAGCTTTTCAGTTCAATCTTCTAAATTTTGATCACTTTTGCTATGTGGCGTCCTCATCAGTTGAAAATTGTGTCTCAGTTCAAAACTAAGCAACTCAAAAGTTTCATTTGTTGAAAGGGGAAGTGCAAGATATCAAGGGAGGGCTTGGTTCTCAGATTTGTTGTGAGCTTTAAAAACTGGCCACTAGGTCAGCCAATTTATGTCTCAATAGCTTTGGACTTATACAGCAGTCATTCTTTACTATGTCTTCACAATGACTCAGCCTAGGCAGATTTCCACCCCCTTTTCCACTCCACTCCCCTGGATTAGTCATATGCAATTTAGCAGCATTAGAGAAGTTGTTTCTTGGCACTCTCTGCAGATAGTTTCGATTATCAAAAGACAAAAGGACTTCATTCACGTATATCTTGTAACTTGGGACTTCTTTCTGTCATGCTGAACAGACTAGGAAGCTGGACTGCTTCTTTCCTTTTAAAAAAGTCCCTGTGATAAAATTAGTGTCTGGATTTAGCGAAGAAAAATGTAATTACATTTTTGTGCTAGCTTCTGTTAGCACAAAAAAAGGCATCTGAAAACTGGTTCTATCTGTCATGGTCCGTTTACAATGTTCGACTCTTCTGCGTTGTTTTCACTTTCTAGTTTTCTGTTGTCTTGCTTTTTGAATTCCTCTCTTGAAGTTTTTCTTAGTACAGCTATAAAATTGTCAAACTGAAAACCAAACCAACTAAAATACTGAGTTGATGCATGTTACACCTTAAAATTACAATAGTATATTTTACTCATGTATATTACATGAGATAAAGAGAAAATTACATGAGTGTATTACATGAGACAAAGAATTTCCATGGCTTCCCTTCAGTATCACAGTTTAAGCTGCTCATATGGTATACATCTGTGGTCTTTTGGCAGCGTGCATAGCTGCGGCATGGGAGTTTTTTTAAGTTTAGAGCTAACCTCTTATCTGTCTTCCCATCACTCCAGAAGTTATGAAACTCTTGTGCTTCTTTACATGGCTGCCACAAAGTGAGCTATTAAAATGTTAGAGAGGCAAGGAGATTGAATTAGTAGTGCTGCATGATGGGAATGAAGGTGTTTTTTAATAACAAAACTAATACTTTTGAGTTCCTTAGCTGTGTGTTTTGTATGTATTAGATTACGGTGGATTTCCTGTGCACAAATATAAAGGTTGATTGATCCTTGATTGATTCACTTGGTTCATGCTGCATTGCTTTCAGAAAAGGTAGTAATGACCATACAGATGGTTGAATCAAGTAAACAGATCTTTATGAACAAGTTTTAGAACACTTAGATGGTAACAAGTCTCATTGTTTCTTACTTAAGAAAGCATATTTAAATGAGTCTTTTCCTGCTTAAATGAGAGTTTAAAAATACAAAGGAATAGGTGGACAAGAAGTGAATTTACAAAACAAAACCCCGAAAAAAACAGAGTAATATAAGGGAAAGATCTGCAACTGGCAGAACTATGAGCAGAAATGCTTTTATAAAATTTTCTCTGAATCGTACTAGGCTTGTATTCTTGTTAGGCTTATTGTATTTCTATTACTGAATAATGATGAAAAAAATGTTACCATTGCTTCAGAACAGGCCAAGATGTTCCATGAGCATTTCTCTTCTGAATCTGAAAAGCAAAAATATTTGTGTCACAAACACAGTCCATTAGTTACTAAGGAAGATATTACATAGATGAGCACATTAAAATTACCATTCTCCTCAAATAATTTTTGTCCAAGAGAGCAAAAAGAATTGGCTGAACTGATTTCTGGCTTGCTCAAGTAAGGTTTGAATGCTAAATCCTTGGGAAGTTATGGAAGATTTGAAGATGTGCTACTGTTCTGTCAGGATATGGTGAGTCTCCTCTCCCACTTGTCCATGTTGAAACTTGAAGCTGTCTATGCTGTAGTCAGTCTGGAATTAAAGTAGTAGACAAGTCTGCTAAAATACCAAGGGATTACAGAATGAAAATGTAATTGTTGCTGGTAAATTTCCTTTGTAAAAAAAACCCCTGCATCTCAGAATGTTTTAGGAGAGGATGAAGTTTTGCATTCCTATAGTTAGTCATTTACAAAGAAAAGAAGGTCAAGATCACTTAGATTGACCTAAAAGGGAAGAAAGGATTGTTAAAGAAATCTATGGATGAGCGATATTGCAGTAGACTTTTTTGAGGTAACATGTTAGTTTTCTGTATTTTACATGAAAGATGGTTTTAATTATGTCCCACAAAATATCTGAGGATTTAAGACTCAATGAAATAAGTATTAGCTATGGTTCTTACTTTTGTACTATTCATCAAGTCTAAAATAAGTATTGTACATATTTCATTTCTAAAGACACTACGGTAGATAGGAAGTCTCTAGGTATGAGCACTGTAAAAGCATTTGTAAAACGAGGCAAAGAGGAATGAGAAACTGTGCTGAAAGTAGCAGCTCTGAAAAAGATTTTGGGATCTCAGGGGGCAAACAGCTTAAAAAGATTTCCCACTCAGATCCTTTAGTAAAAAGATCCATCTTTTTCATAATTGTGTAAGTAAGAGTAGGGAGTTGGATCTTTTGCTATACGCAGCGTTTAAGACTTCTGCTAGCATATTGCGTTCTGTTTTGTTGCCTCAGTGTTACTCAGCAACGTTATGACAGAAAGCACTATCAAGTGCGGTAAGTCACGGGAAAGAACTATAGCTGGAAGCTGAATCTAGGTAAGTTTACCTCAGCAAGTAATAGGAGAACAAGTAGTTTATCCTCTACGAAGGCTTGACTTAGCCCCTTCTTGAAGACACACTTCTGAAAAATGCTTTCACTCAAAACAAACTTCTTTCTAGGTTGTGAATGGGTAAGATTTTATTGGCCTGTCAGCTGCAGGATCATTTGTTGCTCCCTTGAAATTTTGTTTTCCCTTGAAATCTGTACATATCCCTACAGGTTGTATTCAAGATGTATCACCGCTCTGTTTTAATGTGTTCAGAGAATAAAAATGTCAGCAAATTCCCACGATGTTTTTTCAGATCTTGTATTATTCTTTGGCTTTATCCTACCTTGCTTTGAAACTTAGGAAGATCTAACTGGTATGCAAGTTCTGCATTTCAGTCCCCCTTTTCATCGTGTATTTCTTTTAATCCTAAACCATGTACAGTAGTTCAGTCTGCAGATCTGTGGAACTGGAGTAGAATAGGGTTTTTTACACACACACACCCCCCATCATTCTTTAAAAGTCATAGCCTGGTGAATTGTTCTTCCTTTTTTTTTTTCTTAATCACCTAAAACTGCAGCCCCTTGGTGAATTAGATAAAGCAGAATAAAATCAAGAAATAAAAAGTGTATCAGAAACCAAACATTTTCAAATGTGCTGGGAAGTGATATGTCTCTTCACTCCTATATCTGTTTTAGGGCTTATCGTCTGCATAGTGAAGAAATGTGGTATCACTTAGACTGACATGGAGAACAAATAGGAGTAAGTGCATTCCTTGAATGGTGGAAATGGCAGTAGGTTATCGTGAGGAAACTAGGCAGTTTCTTCATGTTTTAAGGAAAGCAAGTTGAATGGTGGGATCTCTTTAAGAAAAAACAAAACACTTAAGCAACTTCAGAGTTTAGCAGAAAAAGATGCACAATATAGGAGACATATTTTAAAGTTTCTTTAGAGGAGTTCTGTTGAAAGGGTTTGGGGGAAGTTTGGGCTTGTAGTTTTAGCCAAGCAATTTTCCTGAGTTTGAGAACATCTTAGAGTGATTTGAGTGAAGAACAAAACCTATAAACTGGAAGTGGAATTGATATGTTTTCTGTCTTGTTATTTGTATTTTGGGGGTGGTTTTTGACACTTGGAAAAGCCAATAATGGTTTTCTCCCAATATGTTTTTGGTGGTGGCAGTACTATCAATTAATATGTGAATTTAAAGTGGTTGTGTGGTTATAGCTGTGTTGATTTAGAATACAGATGTTTTAAGGCTAAGGAAAAAGTAATCTTTTTCTAGATAAGTTTTGCGTTGTTGGGAACCCTGCACCATAGCATTTCAGGTACATAGTTCTTTACTTCTGAAGATTGTGTATTTTTTCCTAAATGCATTGGTTCAAAAAATAAACAATACTATTTCTCTGTATATACTTTTGGCTTTTACAGTCACCTTTAAAAAAATTGAGGGAAAGGCTGGTTTTTTAATCATTAAATTTAAAGACATAGAGGACTGCACTGTCAAAATTTTCTGTGGTGTTTTAATTGTTTCATTTCCAGACTATTAGCAGGAATTGCTGTGTAACAGTTATGTATCAGTATGTTTTGCACCTGTAAATTATAGTCCATAACACAGATCATGGTACTCATTGCTTTTGCAGAGTGGCAATGAATTTCATGCCATTGCTCAGATGATTTTTAAGTGAATGTGTGCAAGTACTTTTCCTGTGTAATAGGGGAAGATGAAATGCATTAAAAAATATTTACATTTTAATATCCTAAAGAACTTTAAAGATAATAGTATACGTTTTTCATGAATTTGAGATTAAAATTGTATATTTTATTAAGAAAAAGAAATTCAGTCATTTAGTTATGGATTTTGGGCAATCCTGTGATGAAATGGGATTGCTGTGGGAATGCAGTTGTGAAACCTTTGAGTTAGATTGAGTATGGTGAACAGAGACTGCCATACTTCAGAAATCGGATGGGAACGTAGTGATGTACTGACATCAAATATAGAAGACATGTATTAAATAACTGACATCAGCGTAACTTGTTTATGATCTCTAGTGCACTGGTTGCTCCACTAGAATGAATCTAAGGTTTGTGGAAAACTATAGTAGCTACTCTCTGCTGCAGTTTGTTTGGCCTTTAAGTGTTTTGCATGGGAAATTGTGTGCTGCATTTATTTCATAGGCAGAACAAGAATGGGTGAAGTTTTGATCAATTTCAGTTCACAATTGTCTTTTAAATTTAGGCAGTATTTTTATTGCTCAGAAAGAGGTTTTAAAAAAGCCACTTAAATTATACTACACCCATGCAAGAAATTATATTTTGCTTCATATAGTGTGTGGTTTTGTGAAAAATTACTTTTCTAGGTTATCTGATTTACATACTGTGAAATAGTCCATATTTTTTCAAAGTCTTTAAAAAATGTGTAAAACACTTTCTGGAGTGGATTACGTTTGTGTGCAAGTCAGAGTTGCAATTGTCAAAAGGAAGATGTAAAGCAGGACATGTTGAGATACATACATTAGTGAGATAAACTGACATGAGGTCATCAGCTTCCCTCTGGGGAGGACAGAGAAAGGGAATGGGTTAAGCTGGGCAGTACATCTCTTCATTAAGGCAGAACAGCTGTAGTTTGACATTTTGGTGCTCTAAAACTGGGATTGGCTAAAGTTCATTTTGGATTCTTTTGGGTTTTGTGCATTCAGAGTCCCGCGTCCTCTTTGGCCTGAAATCATCATTGCATGTACAGTATAAAGCTGAAGAAAAAAGTGCCTTTAACAAATGTACTCTCTGTGTAATGTTTAAAAAAAACAGGCAGTGTATTGCTGTGGCAACCAGACAATAAACAAGTGAAAAAAAATGATAATCTTCCCTTAGATTCACAATATGTGAGCAGTTCATTGAACAAGATTATCTTCTGCGGAGTACGATCACTGTTTTATAGCAGCACCAAATATTTGCATAAGATGTCTGATATTTTTCAATCTGTCTTCTATTCATACAAGTTTATATTTCAATAAACATAGGAAAGATTGTGTGAAGATTTAAGATGATTGCATAATTAAAGAAAAAAAAAAGAACATGAGGATGGCGGTGATGATCTTAGAAAGATCAATCTTAGAAAGATCAACAACAAGAAAATGTCTCGTTTCAATGTGTTGGTTTTTTCCTCCCTCCAGACTTCACTTCAAGTTCATAAACAAAAAAACCAAAAGAAGTTAAGCTAAATCTTTAGTCCATGCATATGTACCTTAAAAATGCCTGTTTCAGCTGACGCGAAGACGGAGCTGGCAGGCGGGGGGACACGAGCGGTCCAAGACAGGGTGGTTCCTGTTGGTTACTCACCCACTGGACAATAGCAGTGGAAAAGCTTGCAGCACAGCTCTCTTCACCAAGTTCCTGAGCTATGAAGGACTTCTGTTTAGCTCTGGTTACCAGCCATCAAACTCTGAATGACAGCTGTTTCCGTGCTTTTATTGTATATTATTTAAATTGGTTTTTGAAACACCTTTTAAAACTTGCATTGGTAGGTTGAAGCAATTATAATGTCCTAATGTGGGCTGCTTTGGAAATAGTCTAAGCTAATCTTTAAAAAGGATTTCTTTAATATTTATAACTTTCGTAGCAAATCTTTACACAGTCCAGATGCTGCATTCATCCATCTTTTCGTGGCTATATCTAGTGTATATCCATCAACCTGAATGGATCCAGATCCTGCTGATCTGGGTAATGAAGAGGAAAACTTTGTATGCTCCTTGGGTCATATCTACATCAGCAATATTATTTACAAGAAAAACACAACAATGCCAATGACAGCCATATACAGTAGATGGTCAGATGCTGATGATTCTTAATAAAGTGGTAGCCAGACATGGAGTGTCCTTTGTTGCCTCTTGAGCCCCTCACTGTAAACATGCAGTTAATTTAAGAGTATCTGGACACTGAGTAATTGTAAAGTAATCTTGACTCCCATACCTAGGCTATTTTATGCCTTCTAACTTGTGCAGAAGGTGCACAATCTTTTGATCTGCAGGAAAGCAGCTGTTTTTAATTTTAATGATATCTAGGGATTTGTATTCTTAACATAGTTTTTAAAGGTTGATCCAGATTGGAATTGCTTTGAGGCCTTTATCTCAGTTGCAGGCTAGCAGTCTTAATGAATAAAAGTTTCAGCCTTTCTTTGAAAGAAGTTTCTTTCAACTTTGTTACTAAGGCTTGTATAAACTTACATTTTATTTCTTTCTCGGCATGACTGAAGAACCACAGAGCACCACTGTGCTCTGAGCCTCAATGGGGCTGAAGGAGTGTAACTCCTTCTCAAGTCTGCCTATGGGAAATAAAAGATCCAATATAAACTAATTGCTGTTTCTGAATGAATAATGGAAGTATCGTGTATTTGCATCTGTTTAGAAACAAAACACTATATGAAGAGGCACAATTTTGTAAGGAGAAACATCAAAGTGATGGTTGTATATATCTTGACATGAGAAATACACATCCTCTGAGCTCACTTCAATTGTGCAGGTTGAGATTGTGTTTTTCATTCAGAGGGTTTTCAAGGTAATGCTCGTTGAAGGTTTGTCTACACTTCAACTACTCTGATGATAACTTCGCTCAGTGAAGGTGACTGGGATAGGCAGAGCACTTCAGCTGCAGTCCTGCTTATTTCTATGAAGTGCTGTAACTTTTGGGGGCAAACTGGTGGTTCTTTGTGCTCCATCAGCTGCAATACTGGGGACAACATGAATTACCTTTCAGTGGGTCTTGGAAAAATCTTCTGTCTCCTTCAGGTGTGTGATGGGATAGTGAGAAAGCTTTGATGGATTAGTGGCCCTTCAGTGGAGTGATCTGATAACCTCTTTGTGGAAAATGGTCTTAATAGTATATGAGCTATTCTCATTCATCCTTTGACATATACCCTTTGACAGGAGAGACAATCCAACGTGAAAAGAAAGTCTGATAAGTGTGAGTTGAGGATTTTTTTTTTACATGTACCCAGAAGTTCAGGTCAGCAATTGTTTTGTTGTCTCAGCAAAACTGAATTATAATCTCAGAAGCTGCAAGCAAATGGGAAGACGAGCATTGCAGGATAAAATAACAAATGCCTGCTGATTAATTAGGAGTCTGTATCTGAATAGGCCCAGATATCTGCCACAATCTTACTGGCAGAAGATAATTTCTCAGAAGAGTGTTTCTGCCTTGTCAGGGAGGGAGGAGTGACCTACTGGGAGTGGCAGAAAAACCTGAGGAAAAAGTCTCTGCATCTTAAAAGTTCCACTAAAAATCCAGTGATTCACTGGTGCTGCCTGATGCCCTGAGTCACCGCACTGGGCGGCATACGTGCAGTGATATGAGCCAGCTCCAAAAAAGGGTGTAAATTAGTTAATGGCCACTGAAGAGAAAGTGATTAACAACTATTACTTTTCATTCAACCCTACTAAATGCAAAGAATAATGCAAGCTGAGCAGTAATATTGAGGAAAAATAATTTACCTTTTCTTACTGATATTACAAATTGGATTAAAGCTGCTGTCTGCTGTTCTTTTGTGATGCTTCCCAGGAACTGAATTGTAAAGTCAATTAATAGATTTAGGACTAGTTTTCTGATGTTGGTAACTGAATTATTATATGTGAGAAATAGATTCAAAGTCTTACAAGGAGTACAGGGACAATGTTAAGTTTGTTTGGGGTCGCATAGGTTTCTTGGTGTGGAAAACTGTTATACAATATATGCTACAGAGAAGAAGGAAACCTGTAAAAATTAATAATAATTGTAGGACTTAACTAGACATTACAGCCTACTTCCTGTATATGTTGATTCAAGTATAAAGTTTTTAATTATGCTTATTTATTTTTTTCTGTGGCTTTGTGTGCGTTACTGTGACATCTGGACCCCTTTTTTTTAGATCATGTCATAAAGAAAAAATAATTATTGTTATGAGAAACATCCAACCTAAACAATAATATAAAGGACTCGAAGGCAAGGCATATATTTTTTTACTGATATTTTTTGTTTGTTTGTTTGTCTACTTAGAACCCAGTTCCTACAGCTGGCTAGCTGAGTAAGAATCTTATCTTTTATTTAAGGTTTGGGAGTCTCCATCATGAAAGTTATGGAAAAAGCTTAAAGCCACAAATTTAAAAGCTCAAAAATATAGAAAAATTGAGGTTAACAGTTATTTCAGAAAGTTTTAATTTTAACCTGATACTAGGATTTGGGGATCATGAATAACCTTTTTTTGATGGGTTATTAATGTTGAAGTTTAATGTGAAAAAAGTGAACAGTATTTTGTCCTTCCAGTGCTACTGCTAACATCTCTTTCTGAATTGCAATGATTTGAAATGTTTATATGAGAAAGGAAAAGTCCCAAAGAAAAGAGAAAGATAGGCAAACAATTCAAGACACATTTGAGTCCACACTGAGAATGTGAGTAAAGCCAGGAGAAGTGCTTATTAGTGCTGCCAAAGGGCAAGAGGAAATCAATGTTGTGCTTTGTTAATACGCCTTGTCAGTGACCTCTAAGAATCTCTTATCTGAATTTGTGTTGTTGGAGGGAAATTTGAATGTGTGTTGATCTTGGGCCGTCTTTTCGTGAAAGATACTTCTTTAGATAGCTTTAAGGTAAATAATAATGATTTGTATAACTCTGGAAGTATAAATGGTGTGGATAACTGATTTCTCAGTCGACTGTAAACTGCAAAAACTCTTCAGTTTCAGGTTGACATGAAATAACTCTCGCATAGTATCACTTTTTTAATTAAAATGATAGAAAATAACAAGCAGGAGTTGAGAACAACATTTGTTTTTGAATTCAGTTATCTTTCTAAGTTTGTGTTTTAAAAAGAGTGAAATGGCAAGGATTCCCAAGTAATTTGAGTTTGAAAACCTACTTTTAATTTAGAAAATACTAATCTGTACTGATAACTTGAAAAATTGTGGGAGGAAAATAGGTTATGGCAAAAGTACTGCTTCAATTAAGTTGTGGAAGAAAGAAGAAAAATAGTAGAATAGTGGAAAGAAAAAGTGAAAGACATACTTCTAAGTTTTGTGTCTCAGTTCACCGTGAAAGTGGTTTGTGGCAAATAAGACACAATGAAGTCCATAGTTGCAGAAAGATTTGCAGAAAGATATCTGGGTTTTCTAATGCTTTTCTAAAGAAACAGTTGAAAGATTATAGCTTTCCTGGAGTTTTAACTGTCACAAGATAAGTATGTTCATTGGAATTGTGTTGGAATTCGTCCTTTGCTTCAATGACAGTGTGTGGGGGATATGTTCTGTTTTCTTCTTGCTGAAGACAGAGTTGGCAGCTTAGAATATATAGAAGGAAAAGGTTTTGGAATAGGTGCTGTGATGCTGAAACTGAAGTGTTTCAACAGCCACACAAAATGCATTTGTAATACTTTGACATTTATTTCTGCTCAGTCATCTTTCCAGTTAACACCCTAATAGCTGAAGCGGCATGTAACAAAACACAATAACAACTGGTAATGTGTGATCAGATACCATTATGAACATAAGTTCAGAAAAGATAAGCCAAAATAGTGAAAAGCTATGAACCCATAGATACTGCTACTGCTTTTCAAAGCACTGACCAATACACATACTGAAAATTATTGTAATCTTAAAGGAAAACAAAAGTTAAAGTGTATGACATTTTTTAAATTTGCATTTTCACTACTGTTTGCATAGGATGCACTGTAGTCAAATTTCCAGTGTTCATCTTTCTAAAAAAGTTCATCATATTAGTAATTTCTCAGACCTTTTTATAAAATACATTCAGCTTGCATTGTTTCCATTTGTTACTTCAGTCACTGTCTCATTCTTTTGTTGGATAATATGCAAGTGAAAAGGGAAGACACTCTAAGATTTTATATTTTCTTTGTTTCCAAAGATTGTCATATTATGGTCTAAGAAGAATAAAAAGGCTAAGCTGGAGGGGAAAACTACACTGACACAATTAGAGATCGTGTGGACTCTTAAGTATTGTATAACTGCTGTTAAAATTCTGTTTAACTCAAGGGTCTCAAATCAAAATACAAAACTTCATTTCTCGATGTATGATGATACACACAGTAAGGGGACAAGCAAAAAGCAGAAACAGAAAATACTTTAAGTACAGCGGATGCATTTTAATCATACTGTAAATAATGTGCATATAAACATATTAAAAATATCCTGATCTAGTATCACCTTTCATTTTGTTAGTTTACTTTTAGTCCAGTGTAGATTCAGATGTCTTGGCTGTTTGTTCATAATTTCCTATTAACGGAAAACAATAATAAAGGTAAAATGATAAAATCACACAGGTCGTATAAGCTATATTTAAAAGGTGCTGAAGCAGTACATGAAAGATTAAAAAGAGAACCCACAATACCGTGCGTATTTGCCAATACCAGACTTTAGGATGTCTATGAATTGGAGTACTGCTTGAATAATATTCCTTTATTTTCTGTCTGTGGTAACCATGACATATTAGCCCAGAACATTCACTGTCACTGGAGAACATAAATCTTTCTTTTCTAACATTTTGCTGTATGCAATTAAAACAAACAGTTTTATTTCCTGTAAGCCCTTGTGAAATAGCCATTATGAATCAAACATTGAGAGTTTCACTCTCAATCATGAAAGTCTCTGAACAATGTATATTTTGGTACATATTGAACATTTTCTGTAAGCCCCCATAAATAAATCCAGGAAATGTCTGTCCCTTGAGTACTACCTTCATTAAATCTGGAGCAGCTGTTGTTGAGCTTGCACCCAAACATATAATGGAGTCCTTGACATCAAAAACTCTTCCATGACTGGCATATTATTATAAGTCATTGTAAACATGCATTTGTTCTGAAAAAGGGCTGATTCTATTACAACTACAAATCAGTTGATGTTATGGAAAATGGAACTCTAAACCCATATGCTCTGGAATATGATTAATATTAAACAAACTTGCATTAGTCTTTTGGTGTCTTTTTTTTTGTTGTTGTTGTTGGTTTTGGGGTGTTTTTTTTTGCCTGTGGATTTGTGTATTCTACAAGATGAGAGAGTGGCAGAGAAGCTTGTTGTAATAATGTAAGCATTTCACAGAAGTTATGTGATACCTTCCCTGAAATCACAGTGATGCCATGACTTAAAATATTAATGCTACAAAATTGTAATCCTTTTACATTCTCACAAGCTGAGTAGGGCCAAATAGCATTAGTAGGCTTAGTATTTGGGCAGACAACGTCTAGGAAACTCCTGTGTACCCCACAAAATGGTATTGGTGATAAGATGTAAATAAGTGTCAGATTTTGCACGAGATGAACTCCTCATGTCACTGCCACCAATATTGTTTGACAACAGTCAAAATGATTTCTCCATTTTATCTACTGATACAATGAAGTAGGTGGCTTCTGACACAAATTCTTAAATGGCTGCTGTTTGAAGCAGTAATTCAGTTGGCAGAAACATTAGCAGCCACAAAGGTAGCTCAAGGCACAACATTAAGGTCTGGATCAGAAAGTTATGTCTTGTTTATTCATATGGTTTCTGATTTTGAACTTAATTTAAAGCCTTCTTATGGTAAGATCAATAATGCTGCAGTAAGCTATTATGAAGCGTAAGGAAGCTTCCAGGATGAGAAGGGAGCAAGTTTGGAACAAGCTTAAATTAAGTTGTGTAAAAACATAGGTTATATTGCATGAATATAAGGGATGAAATTACCCCTAGTTTTGTACGCTGTCACTTCTCACTACTTGACTGACTTACTTTGAAGTCATACTTCATTATTTTCTTCTGAAGACATACATTTACGGATAAGTACATTTCTGATTTGATAGGATGGTTAATTAAGTTTGTCTTTTGTTTAAAGAATGTTCAGACTTAAGCATTTCATAAGAGGAAAATTATAATTTCATTTTCTCTTTATGAGCTCATCTTGTATCAAGCAGTCACATTTTCCTCAACTATCTTAGACAGATGATATTATGTAAAGTAAGAATGGATTTATTAAGCATTCTGTATTGTATACAGAAATCACAGTGGCAGTAAGGAATTCTGTGTTAATGCATTCATGTGTGATGCAAAACCTTTTTGTTTTGGAGTCTTTTGCAATTGATGTGACCAAAGACAGATCCTTCTCCATCTCCTGGTATAGCACAGTAGTACGTGATACTGACCATAGTAATATTTACTGATCCAGAGGATGACAACAGTCTCAGGATATTCTGATATCAAAGCAGGTGTATCAGGGTGTAGGCTGAGCTTGTTCAGTGCTGGCAAATCACAGTTCATGGGGCGTGAGTTGTCGTTGTCCACCTGTATCACAGACTTCTCCTGTCTTCTCTAGGAAATCCCTCACAATGGTGTGGGTGCGTGATGGTGCTTGGGTCAAAGTTCTGGTTCACAGCAATGAGAGATTTTGCTTTGTTCTAATTCTTCACCTGAGATACAGCTACATGTCTTTTTGGATTCTGGGAGGTATCAACCTGAACACTTCCCTACTCAAAATGTTCTGAAGTAAGTCATTTCTGTTATTAACCCCAAGAGGGAAAAAACAACTGAGTAGCCAGTGTTTAAACTTGCAAAAAATTCTGTCCTTCAACTGTGGCTGTAAGTAGGAAAACAAGTACACCTAAAAATCAAGTTGTAAGAGTTTGTAACTGTGAGGTTCACCATGCAGATTTGCCACAGCAGCTGCTTTCTTTCATTAAGTAACAGGAATACTGGTCTCATCTTGAGCGATGCATTGCACTTTGGCACCTGCTCCTTCCTGTCTGCTGCAGGGGGAATGGCAGTGGACCGCAGAGACTCCTCACTCCTCAGCAGTGTGAAGAAAGGTGAGCAAGGAGGAGCTTGCTCTTGGAGCAGGAGCTTTGAAGGAATCAGGGACTTATTGCTTGTGTGAAACACCAGCTTACTACGTCTGAGGAGCGTGAACATCACAAAGTGATGGCCCAGCATTCAAAATGAGAATGGCTGCAGCTGAGTCAGTGTGACCTGCAAGGAGAGCTAAAGCTCTCAGCATTCGTAGATTTTACTCTATAAGAATCTATCTAGCATCTGATTTCACACCATGTTGTACATGGGCAGGCACCCGATCTCTTCAGAATAGCATTGAAGAGTGAGATTCCGTGCTTCAACTATGCAGACATCATTGAATCCAAGAGTCCTTTCCAAAATCAGACCCTTAAATAATATCAATCCAATTTAAGAAAAAAAAATATTACTGGTAGCAAATCATCCTTTGAACTAAGAAGTGTTTTCTTTCTCAGTAGAATTACAACTGCAGAACTCAAATACTTATGCTAGGAGTGCAGGGTGATGTGCGGTGTGCTCTGAAGATCTGATTTCAGCAGCCTAGTTTAAGCCAAAATCCCATGACTGCTGCCTGGTTCTGGATCCATGGTGTCTGACTGAAAGAAACAGTAGACAAAAGGGCTTAAGATGCTTGAACTCAGACCAGGTCTTCTCCCAGATCTATCAAGTATTTGCCCTTCCTAAGGCACTATGCCTGTTCCTTAATTTTCGTGGCTCGGTGGAGCTTGACCTACAGTCCTTATGATACAGGCTGTTCCAAGGCTGTGAGGAATTGCTTCATCTACTTTTGTAACGCTGAAAATTCCTAACTTACATGTTGGAAAATGACTGCTTTCTGGACAAGTCGACCATTCCAGTTATAAGCGTTTGATTTGTGTTATTGTTAGTTTTACTTATGGCTTATTTAAATATAATGTTATATTTAAATATGGCTCCTAATTTATTAAGCAGAAAAGTGAGAGGAGTCATCCTGTTTGGATTTTACTTTTCAATTACTATTTTTTAACTTGAGAACCAGTGGAAAGGAAAAAGTAACCTGTATATAAGACTTACATTACTGGTTTATAAAAGAAAAGAAGGGAAATAATCATGGTGTGATAGAGAACTTACCTCTTTTGTATAAATAAATTGATCCTTAGCTACAGTTAATGAACCTAAGTAGAAAAGCACTAACTATTCTGACCTCTTACACAACAGGATCCTCCCAGTGGGTTTTGAAATACAGTATTTGTTTCCATAGTAGCTATGCTTTCTTCTAGTTTTGACGTGAATTATCTTGCAGTTCTTCTGCAAAGAGCTGTCTTTTCTCTTGGGAGGCATATGACAAAAATGTTTTGTTGTCTATTGATGAGAGAAGCTGCCTCATAATGTAGGGGAAAGAGAATAATGTCCTTAAAAACAGTTCTGCAATTGCACGATTTTTGGTGCAATTCTATGGTTTTCATAGAATACTACCATAACGTATTAGTCTGTGAAACTTACCTTCATATAAGATTCCTTCATATAAGATAACTTCATTTAAGTTAATTCCTCAAACTTTATTTAGATTAAGACAGCGGCTTTGTTTCCTGTCTTGGAGATAGTCATTATACTTTCTAATCTCGACAACTACAGAGGCTTTATTCAGTTGTTAGTGTGACTTCTTGGAAGTGGCTGTGTGAGTCTTGTTCAGATATGGCACAGGTGCTTGTGACTATGATCTTTTGGGGTAACTACCTCTAACTTCACGTTTAAGAAAGAGAAATTGTGGATGCAGTGAGCTGTAACTACTTGATTCTGTACACATGAATGTTCGTTCTGGAGGGAGCAGGTGCACTAAGATCCTGCTAGGATTATCCTTATAGCAGGTATTCTCCTGTTGTCAATAGTACCATTTGAAGTTGAACATGGGTAGAGGTATTAGAAACAGATATAAGCAGGAGCACACTGAGGTGACAGAACCTTAAAAAAACACCAAAGAGATGGACTGGACAGTGCTGCTGCCATGAATAGAAGACCATTTTCTGTTACAGAGTTATAAGTAAAATGTTTCATATTTAGATTGTTTAAAAGGTTCTGAAAAGTTCTTCTAAACCATGTCGTGCAATTTAGGACCTTTTTGCAAGTTTACAGTTGTTTCACCGTCCCCTAGAGAAACGCAAACAGTAGCTTCATTTGCTGTCTGGAGCAAATTGGCAATTACTGCCCTTTCTTTTGGCCCTTTGTGAAGTCTTCCAATGTAAGTGGTGAGATCTGTAGATACAATCTTGCTGATAAGAGTGTGAAAACTCTGAAAGACAATGCTAATTTTGCACTTTGGTGCAATTTCTGGTAACCTTTTTAACACCTTTTATCTGTCTGCAGTTGTTTTGCAAGTAATTAATTTCGAGCTTGCTCAGGTTCTACAGAAGTTGGGATTGGCAGAGGGTGCATGGAGAATTGCATTTGGTTTTGAAGCTACACTTATGTATTGTGAAGACTAAGTATTTCCAATTTATTTTTAAAGATTAAACAATAAGGATTCCTTCATTTGATATGGAAGACTGCTTTGCAAGTGGATTTTATCATGCGAAGGCTCTTCATGATTATCAGGGCTTTTTCTTTCTTGGAAATTTTGTCTCCACATGCAGTTAGTATGGTACCTTTCCCACTTTGATTTACAGCATATTTGAATCATTACACTTCAGCAGATAAACACATAGAAAGAATAAATATGCTGCATTGCAAGTCTCAGTGTACATTTAATATTATATCAGAAATGTGCATAGCAGTTGCCTATCTTCTTTTGTTCCTTGATATTCTTATCAAGCAATGTTTGCTCTGATTACCACCATCACTTCCATCTGGCTTAAAGTAAGGGGAAAGAAATTATTTAGCAATGTTGAGCATCCTTACTTCAGTTTTATTTATTTTAATGATTGTTTAAATCTTGAGCTGCCAAAAAATCCATCAGGCTCTGAGGTTGGTCTGAGTGGTATTGGCTACTGACTACAGGATGCTAGTCTTGCAAAACATGAAATAAAATTCCTCAGTTTGCGAGTCAGGAGCAGGGTATTGACATCCCCACCACGGC
>VXBH01004662.1:286576-304420 GCA_013400035.1 Rynchops niger | reverse complement strand
AAATAGAAGAGAGAAAGCACCACTATATAGCCTGTCGGAACAAGAAAGACCAAAATCTGTCTCAAAATAGAAGAGAGAAAGCACCACTATATAGCCTGTCGGAACAAGAAAGACCAAAATCTGTCTCTCTAAATAAATTTTTTTTTTTTTTCTAGCTTGTTGAATTACAGAATTCCTTAAATATATTTTGGCTAACAACTGCTGTTAGGAAGGATTGTTGGGATACTTGGGTACTACAGAGAGAAATCATGGCCAGCAATGCAGATGCAATGAGAGTTTCCAGCATGAGTGGGGCTTTTTTTCTTATGCGCTAGTATGTCATAATGAAAAATTGTTGTTATTAGAAATTAGCTCAGTGTTAGTATCTAGCTTCAGATTCTGCCTCAGAAGAGAGAGCTTGCAGGCATTGCTGCTGTAAACGGCTTCTCCTTTCAGTGCGTGACCTCTGATACTTATTCCCTTAGATATGATAACTCAATTCTAGTGAAGTGTAGTAATGCAGAGAACATATCACTTATATATAAATGCAAAAGGAAAATCCACCATCTCTGCAGAACAAAGTAATTTGCATGTAGTTTTAGTATTTTCCATGAAAAAAATCTGTTGGCTCACATTTTAATGACCTTTTTTTCTCCTAAGTGAAGCATCTTCCTGTAAATATCAGTGACGAGAAGAAAAATTACTTGAGAAGCTTTTCAGTTTACTTCCAAAATATTTTCTGTCTTATGGTTGAGATCACTTCTTTCTTCATCTGTAGAAGACAAACAGTGGGCAGGGTGAGAGGTGATGGGAAAATGACAGTTCTGTCATAAGCTTCTCATTCCTGTTTTTATTTCTAAACTTAAAATACTGGTCTAATGGATAAGTGCTGAGTGTGACTTCAGATTAAGGGAACACAGCTTTCTAAATGATTCTGTATTCATCTTCGTGTGTATTTAGAAAACAACAACAACAAAAAAAACCCCACAAGAAACAGTAAAACAGATATTGAAGGGGAGCAGTATATCATTCATAGTCAGTCTGTTGTCCACTGGGACCTCTAGCAGATCTGCTCATTTTCCGTATAAATGAAGTGTTTAGTGCTTTGCTGTTTTACATAATGTTTTCTTGAATGATCTGAAAGAGGAAGTAGAAAGCACGTTAATTACATCTGCAGATGATACGAAGCTAGAGAGCCACAGCACAGCCACAGAAAGTGACCTAGAGAGCAGCAATGTGCAGTAAATGACAAAAGGAGGCTCACCTTGGAAACGTGGTCCAAATCATAGATGTGTTATACATAAAATTAGCTTGGTGAAGTGTTAATGTTGAGCTTTCACCCATGCGGTAAGCAAGATCTATCTTGATATTCCCACCCAGTTAATTGTTTGTTATGGTAACAACTTCAACCACTTCTAGTGAATCTTCCTAGAATTGTTTCCAATTTCACTACTGCATTTTTGGTGACAGTAGGACAAATAACGGAACTATTTATTGTTTTAGTTGCATGCAAAAAAAAAAAAAAAGGCAATATGTATGTGGAAAAAGTAATACCTTTTTTTTTGTGTTGGTTTTTTTTCCCCCTAAAATTGAATTTTAATAAAATTCTACAGTGCTGCAAATTACAAATCTGTCTTGAATTCAGAATCCTTGTGTTTAAAATTGTATTATTTTGTGCATCTGCTCTTTTGCCAGTTTGCTTTCCAATCTGGGATGCTAGCAGGACTCCAGAGCAAATCTGCCCCGAGACTTAGTTTTCTTTACGTGGTTTTACGAATGGCTCGTGCCTTGCCTTGATGCTTTGGAAATGAATCGGATCTGGCTGCCTTTACAGCTTATCAGTCTCTCAGGACTGGGCTCTTTACAGAGGGAATGCCAATCAGTTGTAATTTGCTCAGATAACAGTGTTGCTATTGTTAGCGCTAACATTTCTGTTTGTTAAATAGGCGGTGTAATAGCTTGTTGCAACAATGTCATGATGTAGAAACAGCCTAAGAAGTGTTTTGGTACACTTCCTGTAGCGTTCTGCAGGAAGGGGGCAAAGCAAAACCGCGTATCTACGATCACGTTACTTTTGGCTTAATTAGGCTGGATCCAAACACCCCGTGTTTTTTGGCACTGAGGTGCCAGAGATATCAGCAATGTAACCTGGATAATACACTCCTACAACGACACGAAGTTAAGGTTAGATGATTTGGGGGGAATACAGAAAAATACTTGTTTTGCAGATGCCTTACAATTTTTTTTTTTTTTTTCCCCTTTCATATGTGAGCACCTGCCTAATAAATTTAAGGCTTCTGGTGATGGGCTGCTTTGCTTTTTTGCTAGAAATAGAATCACTGGGTCATAGAATGGTTTGGGTTAGAGGGAACCTTAAAGATCATCTGATTCCAACCCCCCTGCCATTACAGTATGTAAGACGTGGAAAGCAGTACAGTGAAGATTCATGTAAGAAAGTATGTATAGTCAATTGCTTGGTATAAAGACTTGATTAAAGACTAAATTAAAGACTGTCACTGTGTTAACTTTGAAATGAGCACCTAAAAAGATGGGCACCGAAATTCCTTGTATGCCCGTAGCGATGTGGGAGGTCTGGGTTGGCTCACGCGTTGGTGGCGGCTTGTCAGGCTGGCACATGTGTCTCATCCCACTCTTTGCAATGTCACCTCTCCCCCTCTCCGTTTTGAGAATTCATCAAAAAAGGCAGCGTGCCCAAAACCTGGTTTGATTTCTTCCCGTATATCAGCTTTTATAAAAAGAAGGATGTTGGGTTTTTTCTTACAGGTTTTCTGAAATACTTTCATGGGTGTTACACGAAGCTCAGGAAGTTTTTTGCAGTTTCAAAGCTCCACGTTACACTAGCGATATAGTTTTATGAAATATTCTTAAGTAAGAGGCTGAACTTTGATGTTGAAACTGATGTTTGTTTATAATTACAATTGCTTTTGAAACGTCTGCTGTGTGTTTGGCATGATTTTAATTGTGAGAGGAACCAGGCTTTCAACTGAAATCTATTGCTATTCACTTTAAACTGTTTTTGTAGTATTCATATTTTATGCTTTTGTGATGAGTAAACAGTCATTTGGTCAGCGTGCTTGTGTCCTTATTAAGCATATTTGCCTGTACCTTATCTCAGCTGATTACATTAAAAGCGTAAGACACAGAGATGTACTCTTCTTGCTATTTCCTCCACAGTATAAGTAGAAGATTGCATGGCTGTTTATCTGTGCTACTGTGCTTCTGTATCTCTGCAGCTAGTATTAAAGTGTGGCATGAATTCTTTATCCGTACGGTATGGTGGTGGCTTGCAAGTGATGAAAAACAGTTTCCTTTACGCAAATGTCCATCTCTGTTAATGCTGTCAAACCGCAAGTGTGATATCCAGGGAATACACGTCACTCTGTGGGTTACTGATAATGTAATCTAATTTCCAAAAATAAATTAAATTAATCTTTTCATCTATAGCCATCAGATGTGTGTAAACTAAAGGAGAACAACATGTTAGAGTACCTGTGAACTGGGAGGAAAGATCAGTGGTGATTTTGAAATTAAATCTTTGGGTTTACAGCATTTTCTGATAAATTAACCTTGCTGAAGAAGCTATTGATGGTATCATGTGTTGTTGCAGAGACTTCCACAGATAAAATACCTTATCTATGTTGAAGGATTGTTATTTGTTTCAAACAATGCCTTTAAAATCTTTATGAGCAATTTTTACGAGGCCTTTTTTAGCAAAACCTTGTGTATAGCAGTAGTAAACTTCACTTTAAGAAAAGTGTTAACAAATGCTACACACTGGTTTCGTGGATTACTTTTATTTCACTATTTCCCATGCCCTCTCAAAGAAAATGAACTAAAGTGAGGAGAAAAATGAATGAAATGGCATTTCTGATTTTAATAGCTAAAGTGCCACAGACGGAACTCTTCACTAGCATGTACCACTTGTATTTTTTTCAAGATGTTATTGTTGTCTATTGAAATCAAAAAGATGAGTAATAGTTCTATTCATAGGGGAATGCCACAACAGTTATATGAATCCTTTTAATAATGCAAGAGAGGACCCCTTCTTCCACATACCCCTCATCGACTCAATGTTTCTGCAGGCATTTCCAGTCAAAGCCAAAGTCCGGATGTGTCATCCAGCCCACTCTGCTTTTCTCTGCATCTGCTCCCTCAACCCTTTTTTTGTCAAGCTGGGCAAACGGTGGTGCTGCTAGATGTGGAGAGGTGTTGGAAAAGCTCTCTATGGCTTCTGTAGGCTCTGTCAGCTGTGGAGGTGTACCTTCAGGCAGTTCAGGTTCCCTATCACCTACCCACACCAGAGTACCGAAGTCAGGTCCTTCACTTCTGGTTTGCTTCTCTTAAGATAATGCAAGTCGCCCTGTTCAAGCAACCTTAATATCTTTCTTCTGCAATTACCTCAAACTGTCACATTGAACATTTTTTATATCTTCATCCAGCTTTGCGTGTTTATAGTTTAGCTGATACTGTTTCTGTGCATGTGGCTGAACTATTCCTCCGTTAATGTAACAGAAACAACAGTTTTGTGTTGTTTTTGCCAGACCAGGCAGAACAAATCTGTTCAGACCTCTTGTGTATCCTGTATAACATCCTCATTGATGAAGGAATACAACTATTCATTATAGAAGTTATCGTTTAATCTCATTGAAATATTGAGGCTGCCTGTTTAATTGAAGGACTCCTTTTATTGTTAAGAACTTGCTGTCTGAGCCCTGAAGGGGAAAACTTGGGTACTGTTTTTCACCCATCAGGTGCACGCAAGCATTATAGAGAGGCGTTCGTAGTGCTACTTTGTATCAAAGGTAATTAACGTTCATTTGTTTTATCAGTAATGTTTATGTGATTATATTGCTGCTGTGGGTACCAGAATGGGCAGCAAGTTACTTCAGCTAGTTCACTGGGCAGATGACAAGAAGGTGTGAGCAATACCATTAGGTTTTCAGTTCATGTGGTTCTGCGTGACATCAAAAATGCCGTTTATGTAAAACCTCTGGTTGCATCTTTGCGCTACTGACCTCCTCTGATCTGTACAAGAGCAGGGTGTTGCTATATCATGTTACAATTGCCATGTGGCGTCTCTTTTCCTGCCATTAGAAAGTATGTCAGTGCTTATGTCCTGTGCCTATTAATGAGAGGTGACCATTAAGATGGATTAACTGCATAAATAATTGGCATGTAGATTATTCCACATATTCCACAATACTACTCGTGATGGATTTGTTATCTTGCTTTGAACTGGAGGACCGTAAAGTATTTCTTATGCTTTTTAAGTATGTATAGAAGTTTGAGTGAGGTTTTGTGATCTTTCTAGTACTGGTGGAGTAACTTGATTTTTCCTTGTGTCCTAGTTCAGACTTGGATCTCTGAAGCTACAGAAAGTTTCTAGTCCAGCGGAGGTGACTAAGGAGCTGATTGGTTACTGCCTGGACTGCCTGGGAAGACTGCAGGCAAAAAATGAGCATCTGCAAAAAGAAAACCAAAGGCTTTTCAGCGACTGGAGCGATGTGGAGAAGCGGTAAGCTTAAAAGTGCATTCGCAGGTGATACTTGAGAAACTCATAAATACTTATACTGTCAGTGCAGGCTTTACTGATGAGCATGTTTGGAGTCATATACACAAAGGAGCACGCAAACATTTCTTCTGGTGACAAGTGTTTTGAGCCTAGTTACTTACAGCCCCTGTAGTTGTATGTAGTTGTGGATCCTCTTCCTATGTCAAAAATGCAACTGGTATTACAAACTTTGCAATCAAAGCTGGTTTTACCTTTATGAAGTGCAAAAAAGCACCTCTTTTGTGTAGAGTTCTCTCCACTTTCTTCAGGAAGCCTTCTTTCCTCTATTTTTTGTAGTTCTTACGACTAGCAGTTTAAATTACTTACATTTTTTTGTGGGAAATTAGTTGCCATTTCTTTAATCTGTTTGCTTTGTCAAAGGAGACAGAATTGGAAAATGAGTGTGGTGTTATAGGGAAATGCCCCATTATTTTTTGATTTTTTTTTTAATTGCCATTGCATTGACAATCTGAATTGTCTGCCACTGCACTCTGTAGTGAAGTAATCTTTGCTTATTTCAGTTAGCATTAAAGGCCTAGCACATACAAGTCGGAGATTTATCTTCTTTCTATAGCTTTATCTAAAAAAACACATTTAGGAAGACTGATGAAAGAATGTAGCTAATTAGTGTTAATTTACCTTGAAAATGAGAGCTAACTTTTGGGAGGAGTTAGTTTTGTTTCCCTCTCATTAAAATGACTAACAGTTTCTCCTGACAATCTCCCTGACAAGCATATGGGCTTCCTAAGTAGTGTTTTACTGCTTAACAGTTTATTGAACAATAGCGTATTGTATAACCAGCATGCTGTACTGCATTATGCGCTAATGTGTAGTAGGCATTAGTGCTTGTATCAATTTCCATGGTGGTGTGGCACTTTTTAAAGAGTAATGCCAAAGAAAAAAAAAAATCACGGTTGCTTGTCAGCCTTTGCTCTCAGAACCAGTATATTCAAGCTTCAAAAGCTGGTGGTCTTCTTCGGTATCTTTATATTCTGAATAACTGAAACATAATTTTTCAAAATAAATACTGAAAGTTGTATGGTCACCAAACTTTTGCCATGTCCGCTAGATGGAGAATAAAAATTATTTTGGGGTTTTTTGCTTTCTTGAGTTTTTTTTTGTTTGTTTGTTTTTTGTTTTTTGGTTTTTTTTGTTTTTAATTCTTTTTGCCACAGCCCAGTCTACCCTGCTGTCTCTCATTGCTCTTTTGGCTCCAAATGGTGGACTTAGTGGTGTGAGTTTCGTGAAGCTGAACAAAAGCTTTACATGTCTTTGTTTAGCAGACAGGATTTCGGGCTTCAGACTCTGTATCACTCACAACGCTGAGTGGTAAAACATCAAATATAAACCACGTAGTGCAGAGAATTGTGCTCCCTCTTCGCCTGGAGGTAAGGCACATCACCTCCAGAGTTTCAGTTCCCCTTGCTTAAAATCTCCCTTCAGGACCTCATTAGAATTAAAAGATAGCATGCAGACTTCTAAGAGCTGGTTTTGGTCAGGTTAAGCATGGGGAACTGGGTGTAATAATTCAATCAATCCCTTCTCCATTTCCCTACTCTCATTTTCTTGACCATCATGAAGGTTTTGCAAGCTCGGCTCAGCAGCTTTGCCCCGTAGCTCTCCACTGTCTCTTGAGGTGTAAACTTCTGCTCTCCATCTAGTCTCTAAAAAGGCAAGCAAGGTTCCTTCAGGAGGCTAAATCTGCCTGGTAAGCAATTACATGCGGTAGTCTGTGTGGCTGTAAGCAGCTCGCATGGCAGCCCTCTGCCAGGTTCAGGAATGGCTCCCTCTGAGCTCAGGCTCAGGTAAAGGCGAAGGGCAGGAACAGGCCAAAAATCCCGTTGAAGACAAATCCCCTGCATCGTCAAATTGTTAAATTACTCATGTACTCCAATCTAAGCTGTGCGGCATCTGAGGTCTTGAGAGTGTTTCTGGTTGAAGCTGTACGTCCCTTGATTTTCTTCGTGTTGCTTATTGTGGTGACCTAATTGTAGTGAACTTTTCCCTGCTTTTGGGAAATGGCCCATGTGTACGTGATGCCAGTATGAGAGTTATTGGCTAGCTAAACATTTCAGGACTTGATATAAACACATAACATAAAAATTATTAAGACACTATCTGGCAAATCCAAGTGGAGAGGCTATGGAAATTTTCAGAATTATTCTGAAAATGCTGCAAGTGGGTACTTGTTGGGGGAGTGTGTGTGTGCACGCACACCTCAGAGATGGATGACTTAAAATGGCCGAGCAGAACAGGTATTGTTTTTATTTCGTATAGATAATTGAATAAATAAATGTACAGGAATAATAATCTGTAGCAAAATAATTCCTTGGCCAATAAAACACAAGTTAAATTTCTGATTTGGGCGTGGTACGTATTAAAAAAAAATCAGTGTAGACAAGCCTAAATCAAAATAGCTCCTAATTTATGTTGTGGTCAACTATAGTGACAGTACATTCAAACCACAAACAGCTTATAAAAATGCAGGCTAGGTTCATTGGTGCTTGAAACCGACTCTTCAGCATTAGCTCATCAAGATTCGATACCATCGCCAATGTTGGGGGAAGGGTGAATCTGAAATGTAATACAGCAGGTGCCGTAAGGCAGTAATTATTTTAGAGCACTGAGAACAAGGATAAATAGCAGAAGTGTTGAATTTTTTCTTTCTAGTATTGGGGTGTGGAAAATGTATAAATGCGTTAAATTACATAGTTCACATTAACCTCTGTGAAGCATGTGTGATTCTTCTACGTTTAGGCAGCATTCAAGAACTGGAGAGTTACCTTATTTTCCCAAGTTACTAATCGTAACCGTTCATAACACAGCTTTCAGTAGGCTGTGCAAGCTTTTTGATGGCTATCAACTTGGGTGTTTGTGGCACATTAAAAGCATCGCAGTTGCGTAACAGAGAGATCTCAGAATACAGACATTGGAAAGCACCTTCAAATAAGACTTGCACCACTCTAGCCTTTTATTCTCATTGTGAAAAGTTGTCTTTGAGATGAGCAGATTCTTTATTTGGCCTGGGGAGATGGTGTTTTAGTGAGACAAATCACATACAGGCACAACCATGTGACGAATTGCAATTAAGGTTTGTATTTGTAAACGATGAGGTATTGGAATGAAACCCAGCCAGCTTTGCTCAGTGGTCACGTAATTCAGGTAATGCATGCCTGAGTGAATCCTAAAGGCTCTGCAGAGTTACAGCCAGAGCCACCACACACCCACACACACACGTACGTTCTGCATAATTAGTGCACCTCTGTTCCCAAGCAGCAGAGGACTGTTGCTTTTTACTATTCCATTTTTAAAGTGTCATCCTATGGCATATAACTCATAACTTGCAAATGTAGCATTAATGTAATACTATTTCACACTGATTGAATGTTGTGCCAAATTAATGTCATATCTATGTCTGGAGAATGTATTTATGTATGGATTACTTTAAACAACAGGAAAAAATCAAAAAAGATGTTCACGTAAATGAAGACAATCATAGAAGATTAACTGATGGCATACTACTAATTGATTTTGCCTACAGAGAAGAAGAGTTAATAGTGTAATCTATGCCTATAGTCTGTATGTATATTTCAGGATGCTAATATTATGCTCCGGAGGCTGAAGAAACTGGCCAGTCTTGCAAATGGCTCTTTACTGTCCTTCTTGACATCCAGGCAGCTTCAGGTTTACTTCATTGAGAGTTTACAGTTATGGGGATTTTCATCAGTGGATGTCTTTGCAGGATTCAAGGGCCTCACTGAAGTTATCTTACATGACACTTTTTTGGCCAACTCAGCAAAATGTCTCAATGTAGCTGCTTAAACCAACCTCAGCTGCTCTGACACAAACCAGTCCATTGTCAAAATAAAGGGACAGTAGTAAACACTTTCTTTAGTTAATATTTTTTTGTGTGTGGGAGAAGGGACTTTTTTGTAGGACTTGATAGAGCCAGGATTACCATATTTTACACAAAATCCTTGTTTTCCTTTTTTACGTATATAGACATAATTAGCTTCAAATATGTCATGTAATTTACCCAACAGCTGTATTTATATTTTTTTAATCTTTTTTTTGCTTTTTTAACGGCTGAATTCTATTTGATAAGTGGAAGGCAATTCCTATCCTTACCTGAGCTAGTCAAGGCACTTCTGGACCCTGTATTAGGTTTTATATTCTTTGTGAATTGTCCTTTTGTTCCCCACTAAACAGTTAACTTTCCTTTTGTAGGTGGAAAGTCTCCTGGTAGTTGATTAGTACATATGATCTTTCATTTAGGAATTATTGAACTGATCTATATGGTAATGATGTTCTGCTATTTGCATTTAAATTAGATGAATTATTTATCAACTATCAAGCATATCCCTAAAGCATTGCACAGTAGACCTAATACTTTATGAGATTATTTTCTATTGTCATTCTTCTTATATCATATATGGTTTTGATCTACAAACAAAATAATTAGTATTTATATAGGAAGTCTGTTGAAATTTCTTGCTTTATGTAAATTAATATTTTTAAAATCTGTTATGTGTTAGATTTAATAACAAAGGAAGCTTTCTAAACTTTTTTACCAACCTTGCACAGGTTGGTGAAAAGAATGTTCTTTATAAGTTATGACTATTTGCTACAATACTGTGGTTACCATGATAAATAAGATTATCAAGATGTTTATTTGCTTGTTATGAACACAGCTATTAAAATGTTTGTAGTTCAACCCAAGGAGTAAAACGTTATGAAATACAAGAAGTAAATATAGGATCACATTTGCTATAATTCACTTCATTTATTGTGCTCATGTTTGCTTATATTCTGGTTTTGCTTTGATTGTGAGACAGTGTACATCTATATTCGTAATTTCATATTTCCATTGTGCTTCATTTTATTGACGTTCACCCACCCACGGGTGGACATTAAACCTTTAAAAACCTGAAGAATATTTTATTCTGAAGATATTAATTAAGAGCTTTTAGACCATTTTATATATATTGTAGTAGTTTTTACTCCTCTGCCAAGTAATTGTGATTGGTTCGGGGCAAAAAAATAACATAAAGTATCTGCCTAATGGTGGCTGCAAGTGTACCAAGATGTCAGCTCTGTGTGTGTGTAATTTGAAATGGAGTCCACAGTGATGAAGTTATTAGCATTGTGTTTGTCTGAATGCCTGAACGGGATTATGGTTGCCATCAGGTGTTGCTGCAGTGTGCTGTTGAGCTTTGCCAGGAACTTGTTTCCTTACCTTGCCAGCTCACCAGAACAAGAAGTGTAAGGCACTTGATGGAAAATGATAAGGTAAATCTCTGTATCCCCCACGTCTGCCTGGAAATCCTGGCAAGGAAAGAGTTCTGGAGCTGTTGTGGTTGCCCAAAGTATTTGGGGGTCATCTCAGCCCATCTTGGAGTGGAGTTGGCTATTTCTTGTTTCTTTTTGTTAGTTTGTTTGTTTTTAACATGTTGAAATATATTTCAAATCAGAGTGTGTGGTCCTGTTTTGGGACCTGTCAAGCTTAATCATATCTATTTGTAATCTCATCATGCATGTGCTGCTAAAGTATGCCCATTACGGTTAATTCAGCATTGAAACTAAAGAATGCTTGCCTGTTTAAATTTCAGCTGTCTTAGCTGCATGCGTCCAAGAACCTATCAGAAAAAGCATGAAGAGAAAGCTTCCCCCTTGGAAACTTTCCCCTTTTTGTAGCAAAGTTCAGTGCACTTTTCTGTGGAAAAAAAGCTTCTTTTGGCCTGTCAGACACAGGATGCTGGACTCCAGTCATGCCCGGTTTGGTATGGAGATTCCTGTAATAGAAAGGCTGGCCTCACTACAGAATTTTCTTCCAGGAAGCACAGAATCTTAAAAAGAAAAAGTGTAACAGTTAATTTTATGTTGTAGGCTGGAAAAATGTGTGGAAGCTAAAGAAGAACTAGAGGCAGATCTTTACAACCGGTTCATTTTGGTGCTGAATGAAAAGAAGGCAAAGATAAGAAACTTACAGAAGTTGTTGAATGAAGCTAAAGAATCTGCAGCAGATGCCAAATGTACAAGGTATTGCCTAACTTTCCTGAGTTACTTGGTATCCTACCTGATGCATATTTTAGTTTAGTTTAGTTTCTATTTCTTTGGCTCTAACAGTGAGTGGCAGTTGCTCCTGGCTGAGTGCTTGGTTATCCAAAACAATTCTGTTAGTTACAAAAGCAGAGGATCCTTTGTGGCGTCACTGCAAAGAGCAGCATATTGCTTTGGACGCTGTAGCCAAAGCCTAAATATTTGATGAATCTGTCCTTTTTTCTGTTAGATCGCAGCCGATTTTCCAATCAGAGTATGTCTCTGGCATTTCCATAGCTGGTACCTTCTTATGCATTCTCCCTAAATTATTTGATTCTTTTTGTCCTTTGGGAAATCTAAATGTTTCCATGTATTTTTTTATTTCAAAAATATCCAGAGAAGAAGAATCATTCTAATGCTACAAGACAGCTTAATTTGCTTGCTGTTTTTATGCTGCTTTTTTATATCTTAACTTACCTTTTATTGACTGTCCTTGTATATGAATATGCTAAGCTATTCAGCATGGGGACTCTATGTTGACATGTATCAGCTTGCATTGTGTAATAATTATAAATTCTTTGCCAGAATAATAGATGGCAAAGANGAAAATTTAACACGGGCCTCATTACCATCAGGTAAGACAGAATGTATTGTCTTTGGGGAATATGATGGACAGGCCAATCACTTTATGTGAATAAACCTTAATGAAGACAAAATACTACCTGACAAATTGCTCTGTGACAAGCCAACCTGCAAGCCTTAAAAATATCTCTCTTGAAGCAGAGTATAATACTGGCGTTTTGAAATTAGAGAAAGGAAGTTTAAAAGTATGTTGTACAAGTAAAGGTGCTGTCATTTCTTCCAAAATGACAAATTACTTACTTTGCAGAACTAATGACAGTCTTAACAGTATCTGAACCATCAACAATGCCATTTTAAATTCTAGGAATCATGATGTGTATGCAATGATTGCTAAAATGTAAAATGTAGTTTCTAACAGTTTCAATAGTGTTTAAAAAGGGGAAAGAGAGGAGGTTTAACAGCTATAAAAAGAGCTGTGCGCATAAATGGAACAAAAATGTATTTATAGCAGAATTAATTTTGTCAGTGAATTTTTGGCCTCATGAAGATGCTAATTTTTCCAGGACTAGAGACTTGTAAAGTGTATGGGATACAGCAATTGTCTGTTCTACAATATGAGATAATTCACTATGAATCATAAGAAATTTTTGCCATATTTTGGCAAACTAATATGAATATGCTGGACAAATGGTCTGAGAGCTTTAAAACAGCATTGATACTTGCCATATAGTCATATAGATAGATAGGTAGATATAAACTACCCTTCACGTCTGCAGAGTCTGCTATGGGTTCTCTCACTGGAGCTTTCTATTTCCACCATAGGTAAAGGTAATCAGGACAACAACTTACTATAACAGTTTACTATGCATACCGGGGAACAGAAGCGTTCAAGACCGTGATACCAGTGCTATTCAGCTTTGTAGCTCATATGAGCCTGTTTGTCGAGGACTTTTTGATGTAATATAAAGTAGGTGTAGCTTCAGACAAATGGAGAAAGTTGCAATCATGGAGAGAAATAATTTTACATTGTACTATGCCCTTCAGTTCTGAAATCTTTGCTTTCAAGTGGTATTTGGTCAGTCCAGATAATATGGGGAGAAGCACTTTACATTTAGCGAAAAGGCGAGAAAAAGTGGAAGGCGTTGATTCTTTTGCTAGATTCAGCAGGCCTTCACTAGCTCAGTGAGAATTTCGAGATAGACATGTGTATTTAAAAATGATAACAACCCCCACCACTGACCTACTCAGGCAATCATGATCAACTGGACTAATCAATGTTATAAGAAAAAAATAGCAACTGTTTTCTTATTTGAGTTGTAAACAAAATTATGCTTTCTGTTGCCTTTGAGGGATACAATGCACAGGATTTTGATCATAACTAGAGATTTGTTTCCACTGCAAAACTTGCAAATAATATCAAAACTATAAACTTAATCCTTTGGGTAACACACTCAAGTTTTTCAAGGGAATGGCATTGTTGAACCTGCACAGTAAGTATCACTTAGGTCAGTTGATACCCTTCCTGTGTACACAGCTTTCTCTTTCCATGAACAATAGAAAAACACAGATAGCAGCTGAATATCTTAGTGTGGTCTAGGATTTTCGCAAGCAAAAAGAGGTCTGAGGCAGACTGTGTCTCTATGAAAAAGATAGTGATTCAGGGGTGAGTGGCATGAGCGGGTAATGAAGCTTACAGCTACATCAGGCATCAAGGACTGTAAGGCATAAAAGATAATACAGATAATGTTTGGATTTTTTCTGTTCATCTTAGTTTTCCTATCTCTTAGTCCAATATTACGTTTCTTTTCCTTTTGGATTTGGAATGTCATTGTATGGGTTGCAGGAGTCAGTAAGAATTAGAAGGTCTTTGAGAATGTTTCGGTAGATATTGGTGAAAGCCACAATCAAGATAGAAGATGATAATTTAAAAACTGCTTCGAAGGAAAATGAAGGCAGGTGTGTATGCACATACATATACACATAATCAGTGTGCATTTGTATATGTGCATGTCCAAAATTTAAAAAGCAGGAAGCAGATGCTGGTTGTCATAAATGAAAAGTAGGAACTGCAGCAGATGGCTGAAGAGAAACACACGACATGACAGCAGAGAATCTCAGGCCAGGAGGTAGAAGGCCAACAACCAGTCTTCAAGTCAGTTGAGCACACAAATGCAGCTGTTATTGGCCTATAAGTGCAATGATGAAAAAATCACTAGTAATTGAAAAAGCAGCTGTGCTCAGTAAGTGCTTTTGGTTTGAGTTTAGAGAGGAAAACTAGGTTTAGTTGCATCATAACGTAGTTCTGTTCTAGCAATGAAGAGGGACATGGAACAGCAACTGTGAAATCTAGACATCTTAAAATTAGCCAGTCATGTTGAACTGCAGAGTTTTAAAAGCTAGCTGAGGATTTTTCTTAACCACAAATAATTGTTTTTCTTCTAGAGTTTTNAAAAAAAAGAAATGGCACGTTCAGTTATGGTGTATCGGTCTGGTGTTCATTTGATGCAAATATTGGAACATGTCTCAATGAAGAAAAATATTAAGAAAAAGAGTAAGAATGGCTAATTACAATCTTACAATCTTTGTAAAGGTGCAGAAACCGGAGGCTGAAAACTAGGTACTCATGTTTTCTGTGGTGAGATTACCAGCTGGCTGATGAAGGTAAAATTAGTAAAGTGACTGACTTCCATAACATAACATGCTACACCATGTTTATTAAAACATGGAAATTAACTTAACACATGATAAATATATTCTCAAAGGAGGTAATATGTCTATCTCAAAATATAAATGGAAAGTTATCTGCCCTTGTACCTGTGGAGTGTGAAGTGGAAGATAATTCATATAAACGAATTTGCATTTTGTGATACATCAACTATAAACAAAAGATATGCATTCCAGCACAGTGCAGTGCCATGATTTCCAGTCCTTTGACAGCTATGCTTCACTCAACAACGTCTCAAGCTTTCCTTTGTCTAGCTCCTCCTGCTACATGAAGCTGGGTACCTCCAGGGATTGCCAACATCTTCCCCAGGTGGGCCCATTTAGCAAAGCCAAGAGCTACTTGGACAACATTTGCACTGTGCTCGATATTGCACCCATTCTGGGAGGGTGTCACTGTCCCACCTGGCCTTGCAGGAACCAGCCTGGGCTTAGACATGTTACTGCCTGAAGTCTCATCAGTTTGTAACTTCCCAGTGCCTCACTTGATAGGGAACCACTTGTCTAGTGTAAGGCTACTTTGGAAAATAAAGAACGTCCAGACTGTTCTATGAAGAAGAGGTTTTAATTTAAAAAAAAAAAATAAAGAAAACATTGAGTGTGAAAATAAGCAGATTTGCAAAGTTATGACAAAAAGGACTACATGATTTTGAGTCAGCATACGATTTGGCTTCTTGATGCAGTGCTATATCAAGTTTGGACATCCAGATTTGAAGAAAAATGTAAACGTTAGCATGTTGGGCAGAATATGTGATAACAGTGGAGGGATTAGCAAATGATTTAAATTAAATTTTGAGAGGGATCTTAAGCAGTCGTCGTTTTCATGGTTTAAAAGAAACTACATTGCAAAATGATGTCATTGCAGATGGTCTTTCCATCCAGCAGATATAGGTGTTTGATGAACTTGAATAACTTGAACTTAACATTAAACAAAGAGAAAAGTGGGACATTATTCCTGACAGAATAATGAACTGTTGGAACAGTCTCGAGTGGGTTGTGATGGGTTCTGTCCATCACAGCCAGCACTGAAATCCAATAGCATGCCTTTAATGAAAAAACAAGATCTTGTTCATATCAGCATGAATTTAAGAGTAGTACACACCCTATGTTATGTTGGGCGTTGGAAATGGCTGTTACTATGACAGCTTTTCTTCTATAACAGCAGATGAATTGCAGAATAAAATAATTTCTTGTGTCTTCTACAACAATGAGCTTGCTTGCGTGTGAATACTTAGCAAAGCTATTGGGTAGGTTTTCAGCCTCTCCACAGCAGGTGGTTACTTTTATTTGTCATCTTCAGATAAATTTTATGTAGATGCCTTTTCCCTACAACAGCAGTTACACTGTAACCTAAAAGTTTACCTAAAAATGTAGGGTTTTGCAGTACCATTTGTAGATATGATTTATGGTTTGCTTTTTGACATCAGTTTCAACTTCATAGCTTAAAGCCAAAATCAACTGAAACATGGTAGTTTTTGTCTCTAGTCTACACATGGATGCAGTTAATGCTTTGTATTGCAAACAAAAAGATTAAATTTTAATTAGTAGGTATTTTAGTGTAAAGCACTCAGGAAAACAACTGATGTATATGGGAAGTAAAACTTTCAGAAGACTATATGTCTTTCTATACAACATCATGCCATGAGCATGGGGGAAATTTATTTGACATATTGGTTAGGATTGTGAATATCGGAATGAAAAAGGCACACAACTCCTGCTTTCACTGCAGTTTAATACATTTGTAAGCAGGAGCTTTATATGATGTGCCAGATCTTTGTAAATGCCTGTGAGCTCTTGTTTGAGAGAGCTCCTGCTCTGGATGGGAGGACAAGAAGGAAATCCTCTTACTATTAAGCAGTTCATAGAATCACAGAATCTTCATGGTTGGAAAGGACCTTTGAGATCATCGAGTCCAACCAACCAACCTACAATCTCTGCCACTAGAGCATGCCCTGAAGTGCCACATCTAGNGCTCTCCTCTGGACACGCTCCAGCACTTCAATGTCCCTCTTGTACAGAGGGGCCCGGAACTGAACACAGCACTCGAGGTGAGGCCTCACCAGTGCCGAGTACAGAGGCACCATCACTTCCCTGCTCCTGCTGGCCACGCTGTTCCTGATACAAGCCAGAGTGCTGTTGGCCTTCTTGGCCACCCGGGCACACTGCTGGCTCAGGTTAAGCTGGCCGTCCACCAGCACGTCCAGGTCCTTTTCTGCCGGGCAGCTTTCCAGCCACTCTGCCCCAAGCCTGGAGCGTTGCTTGGGGTTGTTGTGAACGAAATGCAGGACCCGGCACTTGGCCTTATTAAACCTCCTACAGTTGACCTTGGCCCATGGATCCAGCCTGTCCAGGTCCCTCTGCAGAGCCTTCCTACCCTCAAGCAGATCAACCCTCCCACCTAGTTTGGTGTCATCTGCAAACTTCCTGAGGATGCACTCCATCCCCTCATCCAGATCACTGGGGATTCATGAATGGGGAGGTATGAAAGTTTCCTGGGAGCAGGGGGAAGTTGTTTTTGGTTTATTTTGTTATTTGTTTTACTCTGGCATTGGTAAGATTTAGCTGAGCCACCAAAACCAGATGTAGTTGTTGCTTTCACTATTGGTACTTCAACAAAGTTCCAGGGACTTTGCGGGCACCTCACACTTGAGACTGCTGATGCGCTGTCTCATCATTTCACTCCTCCCTCATGCATTGCATCTAGTCTTGCACTTCAACTCTTTAATCAAATATCTGATATTTTGTTTAGCTTGACTGCTGTCTAGCCCTTTTAGGGTCATCATTTTTGCTTGGGACTGCTAGGTCCTATGACAGTAGAAAGAATGATACGCACTTGCAGATGAGAAGCACTTGGAGCAGGCTTGGAAAGATTACAGAGGGATGTTGATTGGAATAAGAATGTAGTTCTTTTCATGTTCTGTTGCCAACAGGACCTTTTTTTAACTAAAAAA
>VXBH01004662.1:229502-280856 GCA_013400035.1 Rynchops niger | reverse complement strand
TTTTTTTTTTTTAACATCTTTCTGTCCTCTTATGTCCTTCTCCTATCTTCTATCCAAAAATATATGGATATTTTTGTTACTTATGTCCATCTAAAGTTACAGGTGCTGTCATAAAATCATTTCCCTATTTGTCTTTTAGCTTTTATTCTTAAAATAGCACATAAATCAATCTAAAAGATATTGAGGGTGAAGTGATAAAATTATGTTAGAAAAAAAGTTGCTTTCATTAATAGAAACCATAAATGATAGCAGTAATTGATACACAAATTCCACAGAAATTATTTGGCATAACGCCAGATTTCTTGGAAAGCGTTTTTTTGTTAGAGCATTGTACTGGAAAGCTAGGAAGTTCCTTTTCATCTTTTGGATGAAAGGCTCTCCACCAGGACCCCTTTCCTCAATCTGCATAACACTACATACATCCCATACATGAGTTGCATGTGGAATATTAAGCATTTGCAGAACAAAAAAGGGAAAAAATGGCTTTAAAATAATTAAGAGACAATAGGCAAATGAAATCTGTAATTATTATGCTAGTTTTTATAGTGTGTCTCGCTATATTCTGCTTGTTTTTAAAGATTAACCTGAGCCTGTTGATTTATGCTCCTTTACGTACAAGAAGCTATCAGTTACAAAGCCTGTGTTCAAGGAGATCAAACGTGAAGTTACACACTCCAAAAGACAGCTTATTCACATGTGACCTGACGGAGGAGAGGCATTTTCAAAACTGGAGCTGTCATCAGCATCTTACTAGTTTTTTGGCTTACTGTATAAATCAAAGGGAACAAAAGATACAGTGCCAAATCAAAAGTGTCGTAAACTCTATCTTTTGCTGTTTTTAATTGAGTGGACATTAGAACCCAACATATCTGAAACAGAGAGAGAATGTATTTCCTCGTGGCTACAAATGCCTCATTTTATTTACATAGTTGCTTATACATTTCATTTGTTTTACTCTGGTATGACACATATAACGTGACAACTGCTAACCCTCTGTAAAGAGCAAAATGGGAATTCATGAAGTTCAGAGCTCTGCATATATTACTTTACATTGGCAGGCAGGTGGAAACCCCACTCTATTATTTTGCAGCATATGTTCTAAAACAGGATGGTTTTTACTGTATTTAGATTAAATTTCTATCTGAAAGCTATATGTTCAGGTAGAATGATGGTATGGGTCTGTGCGTGCTGCATATGACTCCCCTGTCTTAAAAGCTTTTATTTTAAAAGGGTAGGTATAAATAAAAGCATGATCAGAGATGGATTAGTCTTTCTTCACACCTTTACCTGGTGACAGCTTTTCTTGTGAAACAGTAGTTAGTAGGTGTGATCTTGATCACCTGGGACTAATCATCATGCTGAAATCATTGGGCCTCCTGCTGTATTGTTCACAAATTTAAACCTAGTAAGTCACCTTCCCCAAAAAGGTATCCCTGTAGTCAAGCTGCTAACCTTTTCTTCCCTTGTACCTTATAAAAGTGTCATTAATAGCTCATTTATAAATCATTACCAATTCTGCCAGCAATTCAGCAAAGGCTGAAGGAGCTGGGACTCTTTAGCCTGGAGAAGAGAAGGCTGAGGGGAGACCTGATTAACGTTTACAAGTATCTAAAGGGTGGGCTGAAGGAGGATGGAGCCAGGCTCTTTTCAGTGGTTCCCAGTGACAGGACGAGGGGCAATGGGCACAAGTTGGAACACAGGAAGTTCCGTTCAAATACATGGAAGAACTTCTTTACGGTGAGGGTGAGAGAGCACTGGAACAGGCTGCCCAGGGAGGCTGTGGAGTCCCCTTCTCTGGAGATTTTCAAGACCCGCCTGGATGCAGTCCTGAGTGATGTGCTCTGGGCAATCCTGCTTTAGCAGGGGAGTTGGACTAGATGATCTCTAGAGGTCCCTTCCAACTCTAAAGATTCCGTGATTCCATGTAAAAAGACGTGCTATTACTCTTTTCATCCAAAAAAAATTTGGATGCTCAGTGAGCTATTTGGTACCCATTCTTCTAGAAATCTGTACATACATTTGGATATCTAAATATAAATTAAAATGGATGCCCATTTTTAACTTTCTTTTCCTAAGGAATGTGGATTAATATATAGGACTTAGCCCTCTGTGTAGGTATCAGTTGTGTCCAAAATGTTTATATGTAGCAGCATTTCAGAATATATTAAGAATATGTAACAAAAAATGAAAACTGCCAGTTATTCCATAATAGTTTTTCTTAGCCTCTCTTAACCAAATAACTGCCACAATTGTTTGAAAAACACAACGAACACAAATTAGTCTGCAGCATTGATGTCTATGGCAGGAAACCTGTTTACTATGGTTAGTTCAGATGCCTCCCACTTTACTTCCAGGGCATTCCGTTGTGTAGTTTGAAAAGAGAGTTTATTTTTTATTTATTAAAAATATTAAAATTTCTTAGCATAAAAGCAAATAAGTACCTCATTGGCAACTGTGCTTATAGCTAAAAATCTCAAGTTTCAAGAATGACCGAAGTAGCTTCCATGATTTCATTAATTAATCAGACAAGACCTTGGAAAGTTATTGCAAGCAACCAATTCAAACAAGACCAAAAATCTCAAATCTCTTACGCTCAAAATTCTGCAGAGCAGACTGTTGTGTTACAGTTTTGGCCATATTCAGAAAACAGTATGGCCTGAGTGAGGAGAACAGTACATGGGAGTTGGGGATGTGGAACTGGGTGGAAAAATGTAGAATGCAGGAAAATAAGGAGAGACTAAACTTAATATAAACCTGCATTTAACACCACTGTTTTGTGTTGGTGTAACTTTTGTTCCTGGGATCTGAGGTCTGTAGATTACCAGAGAAAAAAGCTGATAATGCACAAATCCCGGTTTCATGTGCTTTTGACAGTAAAATACTAGTTTGTGTTCACCACCACCACCACCTTTTTGCAAACCAGAGGAGCGTTTTATGTAATTTTTATACCTGCCACCATATTCATTTGTTTTCCTCATCCTTCTCTCACCATGCACCTTCTTTTGCTTACAGCCTTGTTATCAGTTAACCTGTTTATGGCGGGAAATTAATTCTTTTCTCTGTAAGGAACCTATTTGTTTCAAATGCAGAAATAAACTCAACTTGTAGGAGAACACCTCCCAGCAGTGCTTTGGGTGCTGAATCTCAGCTCTGCTCCCGTGCTGTGACTTTGGATCTTCCAGGTCTGTTTACTAAACTATTGTTTCTGCTGCAGTGCTGTCCATAGATTTCCATCTGCTGATCCTTCAAACTGCAACTGTCTCTAATACAATACGGCACAACCAGTGCTTGTTTGGGATCAGCTGTACTGTGAGCTGCTGTCTCAGTTGGTAAAAAATAGTTCTTTAATCTATAGCCATGAGTTGAATTCTCACAAGGATACTCATTACTTAGGTTCCTGGGAGAGAAGGGTCAGGTCATGAGTATCTGATTGCCAGCAATTTCCTTAAGACCTTCCCTGGGAAACATATGAGGCAGGCGGTCGGAAGGCTTTGGAGTAGGAGTTGAGAAACACTGTGTGAAACAGAGTGGTTAACCTGCTTGTAACCTCCAGGAATTCTTGCATAAGGGTGATGTTGGCATTCTGGCTCTCTCCGTTGCTTAAGGTTATTTTAATTTTGTTCCGCCATCTCCATGTGTGTAAATACACCTAACTGGATGAAGACTTTAATTTAAAAGAAAAAATGCAGAAATTGAAATGTAAAATAAAGCTGTTGTCTACTCCCTACACAATAGATTACTTCATTACACCTCAACAAATATTAACTTTTTTAGTTATGCATAAAACTTGGTGTGTTTTAGGAACAGTATCATTAACTAAATGGCTCAATCATAGCTCATCGCTCCTGTCAAAAGTATCAAAACATTTCATATGCAGTCTTTAAATCCAAACTTTCAGAATTTTGATAAAGGTGAAACCTTCATTGCTCTTTGTTTTTTTAAGTGGTGAAGAGAGAAAGCAAGTTATAAAAACACTTAGTCACCTCCCTGAGGTTGTCCCTCGGCCCAGGAGGCGTGGAAGGAATATGTCTCAGGGCATAAGGGAGACGATCTGGGACAGGACTCTGAGCAGTGTGACACTGGCTTCTTGCATTGTTGATCAGTGCATGCTAAGGGGAGTCTAAATGAAGGAAAATGTGTGCCTTCATATTTGAAACAGCACACGTAGAATAAATATGATAGAGAATCTAACTGCAAGATTGTGTGCGGTGAGAAGGAGCATTGAAAGGGGAGAACCCCACAGGCAACCTTGGAAAATCTCTTGTAAATACTGTTTTTCCAAGGCAGTTACATTTTGTGAACCACTGGATATCCTTTGTTGATTAAGGTACTTTTTTCTTGGCTTCCAATGACTCCTGTTTTCTAAATGTGAAAATTCTGCAGCATTTTTTTCTTGGGATTTCTAGAAACACTGTATTGATATAGGAAAAAAAAATTGATGTACAGTGAGAACAGGATACTTGTTAGTAAATAATTTTCTTGGACAATTTGTTTTTAAAAAATCCCTCAAAATCTGCAAAACACAATTGTGTGTAGGTCTGCAACGTCTATAGTTTTCACCTGGCTGATTTTCTTGGCATGTAGTTCTGACACAGCATAGAGCAGTTCATTTTCTGTTTAGGGGTAGAGCTAAACAAAGCTTAACGACAGGGGCTGCCATTTGGTAAAAATCACCTGCCTCTCCATTTGCTGTGCAACATCACTTACATTAATTGCTTGGCATCGGCTTTCATCTGTATCTGATGATAAATCCTCATCTGCAGCTTGTTCAAACAGTGCTCCTTGGTTCAGGTTGGCATTAAGAGCATTCAATTAATTACTTGTTCCTTTGCAAAGGTCTGTCACTTACTCACAGTTTGCTTTAACTGAGGGTGATTGTCGGCAGCCTGAAGACTCAGTTCCCTGATTTCCCCACTTGACAACAGCAAATCTGAGTCACAATTCCCAGTGCTCACTGGTTTTAAACCGTGGTAGCAAGGTGTGCTTAATGAACCTCCCTACAAAACACTGCTGCTTGTTTGTGCGGCTGCTCGCTGAGAAATGATCCTTTATGTGGGAGATTAAAAACATGTTGATACTTGTCCTCCGGTTGAAGCTGCTTGTGAATTAGATCTGATTTGACTTTGGTTCTGTTCAGCAAAAAGGTCAACTCAAATATTGTCACCTACCTTGATTTTTAAAAGAAAATTCTCACTGGCGTAGCTTAGCCCTGTTCCTTAAAATAAATCTATATTGTTGTGAGTTGCCATGGGGATACAGCACCCAGCTTAACCATTGACTTTAGGGCTCTGGTTGAATTATTAGAGCCAGACGCTTATGTAACTGTGTGGTGGTTTATTACCAATTTATATCAGTTACAACTCTTGTCGTGCATGTGTTAGAGTAGCACATAAGGACTAAGTGCTGGATTTTCAGGAATATTACTGAATTGGCCAGTTAGTTGGCTTACTGCAAAGAAATGCAAGTACGTAGCCATGGGGGGCAAAGGCAACACAACACATGCCTCACAAGCAGAGGATGAGCAGCACTGGAGAGTATCTTCCACACAAGAAAGTCTAAAGATTTTGTGGTAAATAGAGGAGAAAGTAGAAAAAAGTATGAATGGTCAATTTTTGAAAAAATGGCACAGGGACAGTAGTGACTTTACTGCTGATCTAATGGAATGCCTTTGGCTGTTGATTTAATGGCAGGGGAAGGGTGACTGTAACTTAGGCAAATGTCTGCTTAGCTTTTCGATAATTATGGCTGTTGAAATACAATCTCTTTGGACAAATACAGCTCCAATTGCTTTTGTATGGGACTGTGTGATAGCTAAGACTTTGAGCCAGTGGAGAAAGCTGAACTGACACTTAGTGACAGAGCAGCTCCACTTCTGACGTTGAATTATAGAGAAGATGAGAAAGTTGGGAATTTTTGGATAGATGTAAAATGCAGATGGACCTTTAGATTATATTTTCAATCACTACACTGTTCTGTCATTCATTTTCATATGATGTGCCCTACTTCTATTTTATTTTCTTGTTGTTACAACTTGACATGTTGTTCCCCATGTTTAAAACCGTATCATTAACCAGTGAAATTTAGGAACGTGTTCTGTCAACTGTTTGTAAGCTCTGAGAATATTAACAAATCACTAAACAAGCACAAGTTGCCATCAAGATACAGAGGAAAATTAAACACACAACCTCTGTGGGTGCCCAGGAGGGATAATCTCTGATTGTGCCCTTAGCTTTTGCAGACAAAGCTTCTCATATGAGCATAGTTTATCTTTAATCAAAGTGGGGAACAGAGAGCTGTTTTCTTTCTGGAATTTCTAGTTTATATTTCTGAGAAACAGCTGAGGCTTATAGCTTTTGGGGAGATATAAAAAGGGCATCTGGACGGCAAGGACTTGATAGAGATTTTTGGCACTTAAGGCATGAATACATCTGTCTTTTCCCTGTGATCAGAGATGGAGACAGGTCATAAATGATAGAAATGTGATCTTTGATTTCCCACCTGCCGGCATCAAAACTAATTTTTTTGAGAAAGAAAGGAAAGGTGTTGCACAGCTAACCATTACACTGAGCAGCTGACCCCAATTATTGCAGACTGATGACATTGACTTCCTCGGACCAAGGGTAAGATCAGATCTCTGTCATGAGTCCTACCATGTCAGGAGTCTCTTCCCTGTGAAACACAGCAGCGATTAGAAGATTCTCACTGGAGAATTTTTAAGGTCAATAAGTGCCTTCAAGTTATCCTTAAGATATTCAGACCATGAGATTGATATCAGTCATCTTCACCAAGTATCAGCAATGTCAAAACTGTGATTGCCCTTTCAATTGTGCACGTATGTGAGTGAATTATATTACTTTCCAGGCTATAGAACTGCTTACTGATGGTTTATTCTTTCCTCGGTTACAACACTTGGTTCAGAAACTGTCTAGTGAAAAAAAACTTCTTTCTAGGCATGTGAATATCAAAAAGCTGTTTAAATGTATGAGAACTTCCTGATTAACTTTGTACATAATTAAATTCTGATGATGTAGGAAAAAAATAGTTGAAAATCATGTGTTACTTTGGGAACAAGCATCATTCACACTGCATCCTGAGAGAAGGAGAGGCTTGTCCACCTCATGCTGGACCTTTGAGGAGATCATTAAGCTTTGGAGAGCTGAGAGGAGCTGATTTATTGCTTCTCTGCTTATCTTCCAAGACAGCATAACTAAGGATAGAAGGAATACAGTCAGCCCGTTGTAGGTAGTAATATCATCCCTCATTGTATGCCTTGCTTGTGAGGTTTGTCTGCTCTTTGGGGGACTTACAAAGTTACTTTTATGTGGAGAGAAAGGCCAACTCTGTGCATTTTCCTTTGTTCTTTGAAGTGGCACAGGCACTGAAGAGCTGTACTGAGCATCCAGATAAGCAGGCACTTTCAGGAGGTGTTTATATTTTATGGCTAAAATACATTACTTCAGTTTTCTGAAGCTATAGCCCTGCTAGGGTTGTGTCTCTGACAGTTCTACTGAGGATAAATTTCTCTGCGTGAACAGCGCAAAGTTGCCTTAAAAGAACTCTCTGGTAAGTTCCCCCTGGGCAGGAGACACATCTCTGTTCATCTGGAAGGGCAGGGATTGGGCACGCCATCTGGGGGTGATGTGCCTCAGCAGGGCAAGGGGAGAGCCCACAGTTCCTGTCTGCTGGTGCGCGAGGCAGTAATAAATTTGTGATACAGACGAGGGATTTCACAGCTCTTTTACGAGCTTGAAGGAAGGATCTGTCCCTGTTTCACTCTGTTCCTCTCCACCTTTCTGCAGCAAGGGGTAGTAGGAGTAAAGCACAGATCAAGTTGCATTTTTGTTTTATTTTTTTTACAAAATGGGATGTCAGACAGGAAGAAGTGGCACCACTCTTTGGTGAGTGTAAGCTATTTCCCACTTCATCCTCTTCTCTTTACGGTGGCTTGCTAAAATACTGTAGTACAGGCAAGAGGTGAAATCACATTTGTTAACAGTAGCTACTGGTTCAGCCAGTCTTGACCCTTATCTTGGTGGCAGTGTATTAATCCTGACCTGTGCTATATATCTGTATCCCGTATCTGGGGTAGGAAGCTAGAAACGAAAACCACACCCTTCCTTCCAGCAGTCTGGTGTCTCAGTGTTGAGTTGCTCATGTCTCCCAGTTACCCAGGCTGGATCAGTGCTGCTGCTGCTGCCCCCATTCAGAAATACACAGGCACTTTAATTTGCGGCCGCATCCCAGAATAAATCATCCCCTTGTTGCACATGGATCTGAGGAGCTTTAAAATCCCTGTCTGGGAGAAAGCAGCACTTTGAGCTGCTGAGCTCGTGCAGTGATTTATTGTAGGAAAGATTCTGAAGCAGTTTCTGGTAAAGAGGGGGTGGCTTTATTTTCTTGGGTAACAAGATCAACAGAGTTCTTGTTATGAGTAAAAATACTTTTAGAGAAAATAACAGGTATTTGTGTAGCAGAAGCTACTCAGACTAAATCATGAACGTACGTAGCATTTCCCTTTTTATACCACCAAAACAAGAGGCTCTGAAATAGCTGCCTTGGTACGCGACTGTGCGGGCCAACAGCAATCCAGGGGCCAGCGAGCTGCAGGGGCTGGGAGCCCCTTGTAGCATTCGGGAACATCCTCCTGAAACTGGACTGTCCACGCAACTCTGTTTGACTTTTCCAAGGTTGGGAAAAATTTATTGTATCAAATGCAATTTCATATTCTGGGGTAGGTATGGTATGTCATTGAGTTGAATCGGAATGTTTTCCAGAATAGTCATGGTGATGCTTTTTTCCTTGCTAATTCAGTGCTGGTGGGGAAAGAAAAAGAGGAATGAACTGTAAGCCCTTTTGTATCATTTAAAAAAAAAAAAGGCACGAAATTACTATGTACAGCTGTTACTGGAGAAAACACAGGCAAGAAGGATTCCAGGTATCTCTCAGGTAATGATATTATTTAGTTGCCTTTTCAGGAAATACAATTTGAAATTACTGTGTTCATGTACAGCGTGCAATTAGTCTTCTGCTTTGCTTTGTGTATTTCACCAGCAAGCTATCCCAGAATAATACACTGAATTCTCAATTGGTGTAATTCATTATAGTTCCGTTAACTTCCAGAGAGGCTACTCTGGTTTTTCTGGCTCTGTTTGTGGCCAAAACGTTCAATTCTGACTATGTAATAAAAGTGTTAGTCATCTCAACAGCCGTTACTCACATTAGCATTTTGTGCCCAGTCCTGGGTGTTTTAATGTGTTTTTTGTTGATCAACAAAGAGGTTGTTGTACACAACAGGGTATACATGGGCAAAGATTAGATGTATCTTTCTCTGCTTTTGAACTTTATTCTGGCACTTTTACTCTTGTGCATAGCATTCTCCTGCACATGTAGCCTAATCAGATCTGGTCTTCCTGGGAGGCTTGCAGCCAAAATCACAGTCTGTAGCAGCAACCATGGGACTGAGGGCAGTGCTGTGAAGACTCCCCTGCTTATGCTTTAGCAGACAAGGAAAGAAAAGATATTTTTGTAAACGTCTGATTTGGAATTCTGTGTGATTTTAATTTTTTTTTTTTTTTAAGTTAGCTGTACTGGTATTAATGATTAATCCATCCTAATAAAAGAAAATTACATGTTCTCAGACATCTTTATAGACAAGTGCTATGATGGTTAGAAACAATATTCATTAAAGGCAAAGATTCTAGCATGAAATAATACCAACATTATTATTTCTAAGGATCCAGCTGTCAAATATAGTACTATTTAGGATAGGTAGAGTACTTACAAGATGTAGCCTGTAATGTGAGAAAATATTATACCAAGATTCTCTGTTGTACATTTCTTTCTTTCATGGAAAGAGTCAAAAATCAAATGCTACAATATTTTCTGCTTATAGAACCTCGTTATGGCTTTCTGTCATCACACACATCAGCTACTTAACCTAGTGACCTTATTCCAATTTTACTGTTAGTGAACTTAATTCTGTAAGTCTTTGTAGCCTGAAACTTTTTTTTTTCTCTTGGTTCTTCAGAAGAGGTCATTATAAAATCATGCATCTTTCTAATATATTCAGCAAGTTTTGCTGGAAATAACCCACTAACATTCTTTCTTTGAAGGCATCATGTTTTCATAGTATTTCATCACTAGAATTTAGTATGTGGTTTATATCACAGTGATCATCCCTTCATGTTCTCCCTGCAGCAAGGTGCCAGAGGAAAAACTCTTTTTCTGTCTAAATCAGTCTGTTAAATTTTCTGCTGGCTCCAGCACAGTGATTTTTTTTTTTTTTTCTTCAAGGAGCGTATGTCATTTATTCCTATTTCTTTAAAAGTGCGGGAGCAGTTTTTGGAACCATTAGTTAAGCAAAAGTTTTTAATCTGCCATTCGCTGAATTCATTCTTGGATGACTTTGTAGTTCTGTCGTAAGATCAATGTTGCCATGTTGCTTTTTCCCCAACTCCTTTATTTCAGAGATGATCAAAGTTACTTTTTCTTGCAGATAGAACAGAATAGACAAAATAATTCATCTCCGTGCTTTTCTTTGCACTTACATTGAATGATCTGCACACATATTTGTGCTTTTTCCCATCTGTAAAGGAGTTGGGTTTTTTGGACCCTAACCTTCACTGATCTCCTGGAGTGCTATTTTGATAAAATCAGTGTCCGTAGCTTAGGTTTGAGCTGTGCTGTGGTGAGGAAAGGAGTGTGTATTTACACCCTACGTATTTAAATCCCATTTTCTCTAAGCTTTCTCTAGTTACAGGGAGACTTTATTACTTTTTATAATGAAACCACCTTACCATTACAGCGACTGTTATTTTGGAGGAATGTCAAGAATTGTTTAAATCTCCACAAGGCCTTAATAATTTAAATGAATTTTTGGTGCTAAAGGTGCATGTGAATTTCACAGTGTAAAGAAATTACAAACAGTAAAGTATTTTCTTCTTCCATATAGATATTTTGAGCTTGCATAAAATATTAAGCAGACATAAATTATACCTATATATAGATATCCTTTTTTTTTTTTTTTTTTAGAATCACTGCATGTTGATGGAGGGGTAGAGGAATTGAATGGAGCTTTGCCAGTCAAGGCTGTGTTCTGCCCTTAAGTAATTTCTCACGATGCTGCACACTGCAAAAGGATAGTCTGAATATTAGAAAGGTTTAATAGTAAGATTCTTTATCAGAAGAAACTAGAGTGTTTCCTAGGCTTGAACACACATTGTTTTGTGTTATCAAGTGGGTTTGGTGATTTAGGTAATCAGAAACCTGTAATTCCCATTTTAATAAAGAATTCGTGTGGTGCTTCCTGGCCCTGGTGACTCGTAGGGACATTGGCTAGGGAAGGATACATGGAACATTAGCACAGCTCAGGGCGTGATCCTGTTTTTTCTTACTGAGGAGTGGAGTTTTTACCATATGGAAAGACTATCCCAGAGTTAGTGGATCCCAGGGGAACAAAGCCAGTTCTGTAGAATGAGTCTGTCTGTGACTCTTACCATCACACCACACAATTACTTCATCTTGCATCCTGGCTGTGCATCTCTATTGTCTGATTAACTTGGACCCAGGCTAGTCGCTGTAGTCGTTTGCCATTCATTTTCAACATTACCCTTTAAAATTTCCCTGAATATCTTCCACCTTGTCAATAACAGTGTGTTTCATAGGCGGTTTCATGATGTAGGCTAAAGCTTTGGAAGTTGGGCTCCTTTCTAACTACATCTTCAGCTGTGGTCTGTTTTTGGTGACCTTTGTATATGGGTTCAGCCCAGCCAGATCAGGAGAGCCCTGCAGATGTCCAAGGAGCCGGTGAAGGAAAGCAGCCCAGGTCAGAGTGTAAACACAGGTCTTGAGTCCTATCATGAGTTTTATGATCCATTCACAATAAACAATGAATGATGAATAAAAGTTAAAATTGTGCTATGTATGTGTCTTACTGACTGCATTGTAAGAGTTTAAAAGCATCTAAATAGAAGTCATTATAGATTAAACCACCCTCTTGATTCTGATTGAGACATGCTGATTGATAATTTTTTTGTTCGCCGTGTATTAATGTCTGGTACATGATCAGATTTCATGTTCGTTGCTCAGTAAATGTTATAATAAATATTAATGTGTTGCTGCTCTCAAAGTACTTATTGAGATCTTTAAATTTCTTTAAATATATTCTCAGAACCTCTTAGAGTAACCAAAATTACCTCCAACATTCTCCACAGCAAAATTATCCTGTGATGTTGATTGAAATTGTGCCAGTACATCCGCCATAAAAACGTTAATGTCATGTCTGACTGAGACACGTGCACCTTCTGTGTTCATCATTTCGGAATCCATTATAAAGACCTTAATGGTAGCTGTATATAGAGACAAGCCATAATGACATCTTAAACGCTGTCTTTAAATTCACAGCATGAAAAGCCTTTTAGAAACACTGTATGAAAAGAAGCAGGTAGCTAACAGCAATTTGTGGGTAATATTCATGGTACGTCTTTTATTTAGTGGGGGTTTTATATTAATTTCAATAGAAATAAATGGGTCCAGGAAGCTAATGGGGTAAATAGAACTTTGTTCTTAGTGAATGACATTTGAGACCTCAGGTCAGCTTGCTTGTTTCACAGCAAAGATAAGAAAATTCACACCAGAGTTTGGAAGTGTATCAGCTGGTTATACAAAATTAAAAAATATACAAGAGAAATACAAGATCTAAAGCATATTAAATTTGTAAAAAGGGTATATACGTAGAAAAAGCACTATGTAAGTATTGTAGAAATCCTTTCTGTGGAAAGGTTATTTGGAAAGGGCACAAGCTTCTCATGAAACAATCTCTCAGAAGGAAGGGGTTGAGATTTTTTGATAATTCTGTCAAGGACCTTATATAGTCACTTTCTGGGCAATGACCTGCTTTTACCACTCACTGCAATACACTCAGTTTGTCTCAAATTTTGCTAAATGCAGAGAGAGGAAAGGGGAATAGATGGAAAAGAAGGTGGAAGTACTAAATTTTACGGGCTTCACCCAAAATTCTTGGTAATCATCACTGAAGCCCAGAGGATGCTGGAGGAAAGCATGGGCTTTTCCGAGCATCTCTCCTGGAGTCACATCTAACTTTCCAGTTTTTCACTTCAGTATTCAAGACATTGAATTCTTTGGGCAGTGGTTTACTCTTTAAAAGGTTTACTTTAAATAAAAATATTTTAAAAAACAAAACAAACCCCACACAATTTTGATCCATGGGTTTCTAAATTTCTTTTCTTAATTACACGGTTTATAATATTGACATGACCTTTGATCCAGTCAGTAGTACTGATTGATTGTATTATTAGGCTTTGTTCTTTCAAGTGTTTTCTATCAACATTGGTTGGAAGATTATAATAACACTTTATAATCTTTCAGATGATGAAGAATCATATTGGCTGTCAAAGTGTCTCACTGGGCTGTTAGATACCAAGTTTACTTGTGACTGAGACTTGCTTGACAAAACTGGCCCTTTTCTCATGACTGCCCGCCCCAAGACTCACTGTTTCCTCCACAGAGGATTAGCTTCCCTCCTCTCTCCATCCTCGCATGCACGTAATTGGTGTCTACAAGAATAATAAAGGCTCTTAGCTGCTCTCATGTTTACAGAGGTGCCTCTGTCCGTTGGATCTGGCTTGTGTGATCCCTTTCATTCCTCAGTGTCAAGTTGTTTTATAAAGTCAAGTAAACGTTACTCATGGCTCACACACAAGGAACCAAAGCAGGGGTGTTCATCAAGGTCAGTGGTAGGATCAGGAACAGATCCCGTGTCCCCCTGAATGCAGTGCAGGACTCTGTGTGTTGAATAACTTTGATCCTTAGAAAATTATTTGTAGTATGGGGTGCCCTGCTCATTCCAGAAGTTTTTATCTGTGCTTAGGTACCCAAGTCTTACCCAAATAACAGCAAGTAACAAATATTGCCTAGGAATGTGATGAAATTAAATCATTTCACACTAGCTACAAAACAGCCACTAGTAATGGTAACTTTTAGTTTCCAGAAGCATAGACAGAATTAAAATTGGGGAAATAGAGGTAAAAAACATGTTACTAACCTTCTGACTAAGCAGCCACCCTTGAGTGCTTCCAACGCTATTGTTAATGATGTAGAACCAAAATATAAACTGCAGGAGATGCTCCGTTTCTTCTTTACTCATTTACTGCTTTCTCAACATTTTTCCTTTGGCGGTGAAATTTTGAATGATTAGGCTCTATCCAATCATTAATTATGTATGTTCACATGTAAGGACTGTTGTAGTGTAGCTGTTTTGTGTTCCAAGGTTAAAATTGCATATAGTAATGAAGGGACATAGTGCTTGTGTCACTAACTTTTAAATCATTTTAAGGCTTGAAATCTGTCTTTTTTCTCTCAAAGAAAACAGATAAGATCATGTATTTATGTTGCTGTATAAATAATATAAGTGGCAGAATAGCTTCTGATGTGAATGTAGTATTTTTTAAACATTATTATTCTTCCTTACTAATATAGTCAAATACAGGCAGGCAAAGTTCCTGTTTAAACAGATTTTTATTTCAGATTTTTCCACCTGAAGTGTTCGCTCAACCTGAAGTAGAAATATCTATACCCTAAAAAAAAGAATTTGTAATATAATTGAAAAAAAAAAATCTTAAGGCAGCTTGGAAGATATCACTCCATAAGGTTATGGGCACAGGTTAGTAACTTATTCACCATAAAACACCATCATTATGAAAACATACATTTCACAGAGTTATTGCAGCCTGTGGCTTCCCTTGAGTTGTATTGATTTCCTCAAAAGTTGTTTAATGGGGAAAGAAATCATTCGCGTGGCATAAGAGCCTAAGCTCCAGTTATTTCAAAGCAGGGTGGTGCAACTTCAGGGCGCTGGGTCGAATGTGGCCCAGGTGCAGCTCCCACTTGTTTTTTAAGACTACCTTTAGTACACAGAGGCAGATCTCTCTGGCCTCATGATCCCCGCAGGGTTCTTAGTGAATGAAATATGTGTGTCAGGATGACGGTCTTCTAAACCGGCTGGCTTTTATGTGCATTTCCAGGAGACAGACTAGATAATCCAAAGACTATTCAAGCACAAGGGCAACCCAGCACTTTATCCAAAGAAATAAAAAATAAAGAAAAAAAAATCAAAAAGCTTTATTGTTTACAGATCTTTTTAGTCACTGTTATATATTTCACCATCCAAGAGATACTGATTTTGAGTGAAGAAGTTAGCACAGGAGTAGGTATACTTCTTACAAATGCCTGCCCGAGGGGTTTGAGACTTACTGTTAGTATTCATTCAGAAGCCCTGTTTCAAAGTGCTTATAAATAGCTATGCTACTTTATCTTCGCACTCTAAAGAGCTTACAGGTGGCCGTTTTGCATAAAGGTTAACAAAATAATCTCTTACTGATTTGAAATTTGTAGGTAATATAATTACCATTATTCAAACTCTCGTTTAGGACTGACTTTCAAATGTCAGGCTCCTCTACATCCACACAGACAGGGTTTGGGCATAATAATAAGTATCATCTGAAAATACCATGAGGGTTAACCTTAGAGGTGATGCTTGGAAGCCCACCATGGTCAGTGCCAGGGCCTGGATCAGCTGGGTGGGCTTAGCAACATTAGCTGTAGACACCAGAAAAATTCACTAGAGCAAAAATGATGCCAGTTGGAATATCCAGGCCTGAGGTGTGTCTTTTACGTGCCTGGTGAGAAATTACTTTGGCTCTGCTACCTCACATTGAATCGAAAGATCACAGCGCAGAAATTTTTTCCTAAGCTTTTCTTAGCTTCATGGTTTTCATTCATTCCATCTGTCTGTTTTGTTGTTTTGTTTACTTGACCTGCACGCTGTTTAATGTCTCCTGGGGACGCTGTTCAGAAGCCTCCTACCTCCACCCTGGGTGGTACAGATGATCCAAATCAAGGGAGTCCAGAGCATGACTCCAGCAAACAGTCACACCCGGGACAGTGAGCTCATCTGAACCTTTTGAGACGACGGCTTTTTAAATGCACTTGCTTGGACTCGGATGTGCTGGTGTGCTAAACGACGGCACATCCAACCATGGTATACATAAATGAGCTTCATTGGGCAGCATTAATACAGAGTTTCTAAAGATTTGAGGGTCAGAGGTGGAAAGGGAATTCTAGAACTGAATGTAATAAATCTGGACTTTCAGTGGATGATTGAAAAGCCGGAGCGTGCTGTTGCTGAGCAGCCTAACTCATCACCCAGCAGCCTTTGGCTAGTCAAAAACTACTGCAGCACCCAAGTCACCAACATTGACATTGCTTCTGTCCAGCACCCATGAAAGGCAAAGCAACTTCAATTGTTCATAGGTTTCATCTATCAAAATTGCAGCCTTTTAGCTTTCACCGCTTCATAATGGAGCCTCTACCTGACCCATGTCGGGAAAGATGTCAGCACATGCTAAAGCTTTCTCTTCGTATTGTTAAGGCAGGTACTAATTTTTAGGAGCTGGAGACACTGCAACTATAGAGTATATACAGCTGTATATTGTAAGGATTTTCAGTATCGCTGGGTTACTGGTAAATCACAACCTTTGACAATGTTTATAACCGGTGACTTTCTTAGAATTATGGTATTACTGAAGTATTTTTAGCAGCACGTATTATTATGGATTGTTGAAAATTAATATCTCACCTGATTAAGTACATATGGCTCATTGAAATATCCCATATCAAAGTAATTTTAAAAGGGGGGTTTCTGTTAGACATCATAGTTTTGATGATTAAAATTAATGAGCTCTTTCAGAGTCTCCACAGATAGTTGTAAAAACGTATTCTTTTTTTCCCCCCTGATATTTTGCTATATGAAAAGGGGCTTTTTCATGCTTCCTGACCAAACTTATTATTTTCTTGTCAAATTTACACAGATTATTTTTGCCATCTACTTTCAAGACAATATGAACTGGTAACAGATGAGCACCTGAGTTGTCTCCAATAAATAAGCATTGAGAAGGAAAACGTATGTCAACCAGATTTTTATTATAACTTGATAAGTTTCCCTGCGCGTTTGCAATAACCTTTTTTTTTTTTTTAATTAAAGAAAAGAATTGTATTTTAAAAGCTCTTGCAAAAGGGTGACATCAGGAAAACAACAGGCTTTGCAAATAAAAAAGTCTACATGTTAAGACGTAGGATGCTTTGTCAGGGGTAATACAGTCTCGGAGAGTGAAATGTAAACTTCCTTACTGAACTGGATACAATTTATAAATTTTGTATAGCTGGATCTAAACTTTTTGCTGGAGTTGTTTTAAAATGTGTCTTCATAAACACTTCCCATGGAGTTATTCTTTATAAAAATAAACGTTAATAAGTAACTGACAGAGAATTTATAGAACTGCAGTCTCAACTGCCTTTAGGCCCCAGGGGATTATGGTACAGTAAGCCCAAATTTATACAAAGAACGAAATATGAAGTAGAACAGAACAAAGGGAATGGCAAATGGTTCTTACTGTTTTCCTAAAATTAAAATTGTGACATATGCCTGCTACTTTCACTGAAGCATATGCGTGAACTGTAAATACCGATGTTTAATTTTGAATCTCTGAGTGATCTAAATGGATGTATTTCTTATGAAAAATGCCTGATTATGGCCAGAATGTGTATATAGAGGATAACTTTAGCATAGGTGGAAGTGGTGTTTCCTAAATTGCCTGTCAAGAATGACTTAATCCTACTTTGCAGGAACTGCCTACATCAGTGAGACACATTCATTTCCATATGCATTCATTTAGGAGACTCTCTGCTGCGAATGTCAAAGAGATGCTAATTATCATCAGCTATGGTGATCCCTTAGGAATTAGCTTGAGATTGAGAAACCACATAATTACTGAAGTTACACTATAGTCAAGGATTAAAGTGATGAGTTCTGCTCCCTTTCTCTTTTTGTTCTTTTGTGGCTTGGGGAGCAGCTGTCACCGGCGGTCCTGGTGCTCTTTAGGTGACCGTTTTTTGACCACTTTGTCCTCTTTCAGCCTAGCTTGTCTGCAATCAGTGCTGTGCAAAAGCAGAAGCAGGAGAGGCGGTAATCGTATGTGCAGCCTGATTGTTTCTCAGAGAAACCATCCTAGAGTAAATGGCAAGATCCTTTAGCAAGGGACTGATTTTAAGTTAAATCATCTTAAATTGAGTAAAAAGAGACAGCAGAACTTGCAAGTTCAGTTGAGTAACTCCATGGAGCAACACGTGCTGCCTGGAGTTAAGCAGAATTCAACCAGGAAATTCTGTTCTGTTAACAGGGGGTCTCTGAAAGAAATTTAGGGGACCTATGATAGCATTAATATCTGAAAATTTAAAGAAATTTTCATCAGTCCTTACTACTCTGACAGAAACAGGAATCAGGTAAATTTTCATTCAGAACAGAAATTAAAATTGACAGACTTTTGTGCTGCCATTGATAAAATCTCCAGGATAGGAGATAATTTTAAATAAAGGTCAGTCCTTTCCTTGAAGATAAATGCATATATCCTTTATAAGTCTTCCCTGTTCCANTTTTTTTTTTAATAATTGCAAAGTCTTTATTGTTAGCAAAGCAAGTTTACAATGCTAAATACATTTTATCTGGTGGTACATGCCAGCAATGTGAATGCTCCTTGTATCAATTTGACATTGATGATTGGTTTTAAAATTATCACGTTATGTCCTGATAATTCAATGACATAAATCTGATAGCAGTACAGTGTTCAAATATGTTTTCCTTTGCGTGTTTGTTTTTCTGGAGTGACTGGTTAACTTAGAATCAATCCTGTGCATCAAAGCAGTGGCACTAATCCCTCGGGGTCTGTGGCTTTAGGGCTGTATTTGCAAAGGACACATCCCATTCTAATGTCACTTAGCATGCTGAGGAATTCAAACATTGAGAGGGAAAAAAAATATTTTACCAAGAGAAACAAATTATCAATATTTATGATAACAAAAAACATGTGGTACACTTGAAGCTAGTTACCAATAGCATAGAAATACAAGCAAATGAGAACAGTGATGCAGTCTTTCAACTATATATAGCAAGGTCCATGTTGTGCTTTCACCCATATTGCACTAAAAGTCAGTAATGGATCCTTTGCAAAATGCTATTAGAGAACATAGTTTTAATCTGGACCTACACAGGACAGTTTCACTAAGCAAGTGTAGCAGCTCTACTAGATGTTTTGGATGATAGGAATGAATTAAATAGAAGTGTTCAAGTTTGGGGATCCTTTGTTATATCTTAAATATATGCTAACAAGGTGAAGAGAAGTGAAGTTATGTATGCAACACTGTTTTCTACGTGTAAAATCTCATGAATTTTTTTCTCGCTGGCAGTACACTTTCCAGGAATTTGGACACTGAGAGTATGTTTTCTATCTGTCTGAAGTTAGGTCATTGTAGGCAAACAGATTGCTCAAATTTGGGATGCTTCTACTTGTTTTTTGCTTGCTTTGCTCCCTGTATATTTTTTATGGCAAAGCTGAGATTTTAGTACTGGTTATAGTCCTTTATTGAGAATAGAGCATGTACTGAGAGGAGCTGGATTCTGTTTTCTCAGTGAGTACAGCACTGTCATTACTAATTCGACAAGTCAAATTTTCATTACGAGTGATGATACACAGAGAATGAATGTGGGTGGGTGCTTTTTTTTTGTCAGACTGAAAAGTTAACATTATAGATTAGAGGGTATTTCTTTTTTAATAACTGACTTCTGTATATCAAAATAAAGTAATGCAAAAGTATTACAATTAAAATATAACTGGACTGCCTGTCTTTAACCAAGCTACAGAAATTAATTTTAAAATGCCTGTAGTTTTCAGAAGTCATGATGCTCTGTTAGTACAATGCCAGGATCCGACCTCAGTGCTGGCAGCGGAGCGAAGTTGTGTCTCCCTTTCATTGCTAGCACATTCTCTGCGGTGATTTTTCTCTCTACCAGCTCAACCCGGCGGTTCCCCAGGCAGAGTCTGGCTGGCTAGAGACGGCTCCCAGTAGAGAGCTTGGAAGAGGCAGTGCTGTTCTGCATGGACACGAGGTGTTGTCTACCAAATGTCTTGAGAATGGGTCCTGGCATTTCTCTGTATTAGAGTAAAGGCATCTTCTGTTTCTGGGTCCCCAACATTATGGGAGTGTATTGATTTAATTTCACCCTGACTCCTCCAAACCAGTGAAAGCTATTTTTAGTTTTTGGTTTAAATGATTTTCTAGAATATTCTTTCTTAGTTGAAAACTCCCCCTGCACACCAAATAATATTATTCTTCACAACAAAAATGTACATCAGGTGGGTTTATTTCAAGTCTTTAATCTTAGCACAAATATTCTTTTAGTCCTTGAACTATGATTCCCTTTCCCTTATCAATCTTGTTTCTTGCAGTTATTCACCTACAGAAGGTATATTATCTATTGGGAACTTTTCCTTTTCTTGATCAACATTTCTTGGTTCAGGTGGTTTAATTAACTGGTTTTCATCAAACAATACTCTTGTCTGTATTTAAATTAGTACTGTTTTTCTCAAAGGTGTAACAATCATTCATATCGTATTACATAATATCAGAGTAAGAAATTTAATTTCATGAGAAGTCAAGGAACTGTACTTCCTCAAAATGGTGATGAAATTTAGACAGTAGAGGTTTTCAGAATGAAAAACTAGTTTTATGTTCAAGACTGTCTCTCATTTTTCCAAATGATTTTGTGTCCAGCAGTGAATAATATTTTGCTGAAGCTTTCTTTGGCTTTTAGTCAAGTGCTATAAATGAATTCATTAACGGGAATTATTTTTGGGCAGTAGTAGTGGGTGTGTTTTCAAAGTCTTATGGTGATGCATGATACTTTGAGCTTCAAGTCTGTGCCGTCTTTTCAGTAGCAGTTCTACTGTAAGAGGTAGTTTGGCTTAAAAGAAACAAATAAGCAAAACGAAAAAACCCAAGCCCGTAGTGATCAACCATTATCTATGAGTCAGTCTACTACTATTCACCAGATTGCATTCTAGGGTGTCTGAATGAGAAGCTGCCTTCTTGGCATTACTAAAAGAAACATTCTGACAATAGAAATTACGAACTTTGTTGCAGAAGTTTACTTGAGTCATTTAGGTCAATATTTTTTATTCTGCTTGGTTTTAATAGGTCATAAGAGCAAAATCTGTTTTCATTGGAAAGATTCGATTGAGATGTTTAGCAAAAAACTGAGACCCTTTCCCAGCCTGTAGTTAGCCTGAATTTAGCACAAATGCAGTATGTTGCAAAGACGAACATTTCTCTCTCATTTTTCTCACTCGAGCGCCAGTGGGACTGTTGTAGAAGACAAACAGGATTTGTGTCTAAACAGTAAAGAATGCTGAGCATGAAGGCCATGAGCATCGTTGGATATTACACAAGTCAAAGCACGGTGACATTATTTATTTAACATCACCATTGTGTAGGGTTTGTATATGTAGCTAACCGCTGGTTCTACTTTTTGGCAAAAGCAGAGAGTGTGGGAGGAGAAGAGCAACAAGGAACGAAACGAGCTATGATAGTAAAATTATTCAAGTTTGTTTGGTGCTTGACTGTAAACTATTTTATGTGTATTAATTAAGAAGGACCTGACTTTAGGAAGTTATGTTGGAATATGTAAAATACTACCTGAACACGCTGCCACTAAATAGTAATTAACAATCGTGAACATATTTTCAACATTTAGCACTGGAAAAGTATTTATAGCAAGTTAAAGTTTAGTGTGGAGAATTAGGCTGTAATTTAACCCTTTTCAGCATTTATTATAGGTAATGTATCTTGTCTGTACTGGACTTTGAAACTTTTTAATTAGCTTGTGCCTTGGAAATATGTCAGCTAATACCTGTTGTGACCCTACAAAGATCTGTAAGTCTGTGATGCATGCTGGTAAAACTAAGACAGTCTGATATTTAAGCATATGCTTCATTGTAAGCAGTGGTTGCCCTGGCTCTAGGGAGCCTCTATTTGCGTGTTTAATTTAGTGGTGTTCTTGGTCAGAAACACATTTTTTTGAGAAACAGTGAAAATTATTCTTGTGGGTTGCATATTTTCTTCTTGTTTCATTTTCACTAGATGAGTATAACAACTGTGAAAGGAATGAAGAAATAGGACCCATTATTTACTTTCTATGAAAACCTTCAGTATTGAATCTCAAATTATGGTGTCTTTCATCTATGTGATTAAACCTTCCTAAAACACACAGAAAGTAATAATAAGGGGAGTTACCATAATACCATCAGCCTCAGTCATTGCATTATTATTTAATGTATTTCAGTTGAAATTAGTGCTGTTCTGGATATCATTATATTGAAAATTCAAAGTAATTAAAGATTTTATTTTTAAAGCAGGCATACCAAATAAAAGCATGCTACAGGATACTGATAACTGGAATGAAAATCTCTACATATCTTCTGAGTGCATCAATAGCAAGGGAAAGGAGGGTTTTAGCTTAAGGAAGGATCCAGTTGTCTTGATATTTGAGCTTCAAGCAGTTAACTGTCAAAGCAGAGAGGTTATTGTTTTTTAAGTGTCGATAATGCATCTTTTCTTAATTTACATGATTACATAAATGTGAACCAGGTGTGAAATTGTAGTTTATGCAGTAATGCTGGAAATCAAAATCACAGGTAAATGAACCTGGACAGAGCATACTTTACTTACCTTCAGCAGAGGACTCAGAGGAAACATAGACAGGTTATCCACTTTCGGGTTGCAAGATATTGGGAATTCTCCCTGTTTTCCTTTCAGACTGCAGCTACTCTTTGTCACTTTGAGAAGGTTAGTTTGAACCAAGGACACCTGTTCCACAGGTAGAGCAGTAACCTGGTGTTACCACTTTTTATGCATGGGTTTGCTTCAGATGGATGATTTCTTGCCTCACTGAACAGACATCAGGCTGTCCGTCAGTCTTTCTGCCTCTTGTTTTCAGGGAGTCTCCAGCAGAACCTGTAAGAGTTTATTGCCTGGAGGTCGGTGGTAGCAGAACGACTAGGCCATTGCAAAATGCAGTGCTTGATCACAGGAATAAGCTTCTCTCAAGGGTTTACCCTAATAAATATTGAAAATTAATTATTTGGGTTTTTTGTTCTGGGTGTGTATTACTATCCATACTGCAGACCAAGAGCTGGAGCAAAGACAGGCAGTGAGCAGAACACTCAAGCTCCTTACCATGTGCCACGTGCCCATCTTTCTCAATTTTTCTTATTCAGTAGGGCCATGAAAATGATCAGAGGGCTGGAGCACCTCTTCGATGAGGACAGGCTGAGAGAATTGGCGTTGTTCAGCCTGGAGAAGAGAAGGATCCGGGGAGACGTTATAGCACGTCCCAGTACCTAAAGAGGGCCTATAGGAGAGGTGGGGAGGGAATCTTTATCAGGGAGTGTAGTGATAGGAAAAGGGTAGAAAGAGGGTAGGTTTAGATTAGATATTAGGAAGGAATCCTTCACTCTGAGGGTGGTAAGCCCCTGGCCCATGTTGCCCAGAGAAGTTGCGGAGGCCCCATCCCTGGAGGTGTCCAAGGCCAGGCTGGATGGGGCTTTGAGCAGCCTGGTCTGGTGGGAGGTGTCCCTGCCCAGGGCAGGGGGGTTGGAACTGGTTGGTCTTTAAGGTCACTTCCAACCTCAACCGTTCTGTGATTCTGTAAGTGACAACGACTAACTAGGTAGGTGAAACTGGTACTAGGTGGGTGAAACTGGTCTCTATAGGCTATGTCTCTAGTTACTGTATTCTGCAAGGAGGAATGAGGAGACCATCAGTATATTTCTCGTTTATAACTGCCCATCTTTCTCTCCACTGACTACAAAGAGATGTCGAGTGAAGCTTATCTTACTAGTTTAAATCTGGTCTTTTTGAATTTCCCTTTATGTCATCTGTTACACCAACTGCTGTCAAATCTGAGCCCATCTTGGCAGTATAGAGATTTAAAAATAAACAAAAAATAGTTTAAGAATTGTCTTGTAATACTTCGTATTCAAGTTCTTTTCAGCTTCGGTCTTTTCCCTTTTGGCAGCACCAGAACGAAAGGATTCTCTTCTGGGTAGCCCAGATGTCATTGATACCGCTCCAAGAAGAAAGCGAAGACAAAGAACAGCAATGCCTGCTGGGACGGGGGCTAAGATGGCTACTTATGAGGCAGAACTGCCAGCCAAAGAAAAGTAAGCAGTTTTCAAATGTTTTGAAATGCTTTTGTATCTGTAGATGTTGGAGGGTTTGTGGTTTGTGGTTTTTTGTCTTTTCTTGTGCAGTTTTGTATTTCAGACTGAGTACTGTTATGTTGCATTCTGTATAGTCATTTACAGTCTTTTTACCCAACTTTGAAGAGATGTGAATGATTAAATTGTCAGGGCCAATGACTTGCTGATTTTAATACACCTCTAAAGTGAGAATTGTAATATTATTTTCTTTAATTAACTTGGATAAATTTAAGCAAATAGATTGAAGCCTACTAAAATGATATTTTATATGTTACTGTATAACCCTGCAGGCAAAGACGGATGTATTTATAGCAAGTGTCAAACTAAGATGGACAGCTTCAGCTCAGTTGTGTCTTAGAAAGTAGTAGCATTACGAGTGTCTTTTTTCACACTGAGGGTGGTCTGACACAGGAACAGGTCTCCCAGGGAGGTTGTCGAGTCTCCATCTGTGGAAACAGTCAAAACCCAACCAGGCCTGGTCCTGAACAACCTGCTCTTGTTGAGGAGGGACGTTGGGCTGGGCAATCCCCAGAGGTCCCTTCCAACCTCACCATCCTGTGGGTCTGTCTTTGTAATTTCAGTGGAAATTAATTCACAGTACCATTTTTAATAGACCACACTAGATTTCTTTTGAAAATAAGATTGGTAGGAAGAAAAAAGAATTCACTCTTAAATACAAGAGGGTCAGAATTTGTAACAATAAAAGTCTTTTTCTCCTTAATGTCACTCTTGTCTCTTGGAAATATTTTCACATGATCTGGGAGGTGCTTAGTTATGCACAGTTACCTTGGACCTGCAATATGATTGGTGGTATTTTCTTCAAAAGCTGATCTTTTTTTTAAGATCTATGGTAAGTTAGATTTGATAATTCTTATTTTCCAATTTTATCTGTAATATCCAAAGGATAATAAACTGTTTAAACAGACATGGGCACAAGTAGACTGCAAAGACATTTCCTATGATTAGCAAAGATTTCTCCTTAAATCAGCAAGAGAATTACTTATTTTGACATAGAAGGTTGTGCCTTAATGCTAGCTAGGAACGTTTAAAATCACAAGCCTGTTTCATTAGCAAAAAAAAAAAATAATTGCATTTTCTTTAGAATGGTCTAGAAAAATGTCAAATTCTGCTCTTCTGTTCTTTTAGAGTCTAGTATATTACAATGAACATTGGTCTTTCCCCATTGTATGTAGTCAGTTTGATTTTGAGAGTCTGGCTCTGTTTGCCTGAAATACATTTTCACTCTTTTTAGTATTGATTGTGGAAGGAAAGCCTACGGAGGCAAATGATTGCAAAGGAGAATATAGAGGCCTTGAGCAGAGTAATCCTCAGTGTATGAATATCTGAGTCCTGTGCGTAGGGGAGGGACTAAAAGGATATTGATATTTTTGTTTTAATTACTTTAAGTAAGGCAAATTTTAGAAAATAAAGAGCAACATTATGTTTTTCGTACTGTGAAAAGCATTTCTAATATGCTTACAGAATAAAGTCAGAGCTCAATCTGAAGACTGACTCTTCTTCTTGGCTATAATATAATTAGTCATATTTTAAGGCTTACCGTATGGAACATCCATTCTATCAGTCTCTATCCCTGTTTGTCGTTTTGCATTAAGTATTTAGGAAGCGTATTGTAAGCAACAGCTTTGCACTACAGGTCACAACATTGCCTGGAATGCTACATGCCTCCCGGTACCGTGAAGGTGTATCTGACAGTGAAAGATCCACGTTCCTCTGTGGTCCCGTCGTGACTTCAGAAATCAAATGCGATGTTGCTCGATACCGGAATATGTTTTTTAATCCTTTCTTTAGTTAAAAATATAGTGTTGGTGCTAATTCTTTGATTAGGTAAGAAGACACTAGATCTCTCTATTTACCTGGAAAATTACAAAAGCAGAACTGTAATAATCTCCATTTTGCTGATTATTTTTCTCAGCAACCCTGCATAGTTCTTGGGTTTTGAACTTCATTTTAAGGCTTTTTGCAGCTGCTAATAAAGCTTTCAGACAATTTGCTTGGTTAGTAATCTTCTCTTCAGCCTGTCAAAAATAGGGAAATGTAGAATTCGTACCATAACCCAGTTCACAAATACAGATGTTTCTTTTTATGAAGCCTCTTCAGTGATTTGTATGGATAGAAGACTAGATCCTACATGGTGTGAAAGGCTTTATCTTAAGCTGATGGCACACTGGGGTCCTGCCCAAAATGTTTTCCAGTATTGTGTCACTTAGCAAAAAATGACTAATCCAAGCAAACCACCCCAGCCTGCCGCAGTGGAGGGGAGGAAGTTAACCTCTAAATTCCTTCACCTTTGGAAATGCTCCATCACAAATATGGAAGACGTACAGCCCTTGAAAGCCTGTCATGCTTTCTGTTTGGCAGGAGGATCAAATGACAGATTGTGATCACATTTGCAAATGCACAAATGAATCCTTATTTCTGAGCTCTCCTGCACAGACCTGCAGAAAGATTTGATTCTTTACTCATAATGTAAATACTTTAAGGTGCTATCACATAAAATCGTATTCTTCAATTCTTGCTTTAACAAACTATAGCTTATTTGGAATTATTTTCCATTTGCAAGTTTTGCTGACAACATCAGTGCTTGTTTCATGTTTGCCAGGCAGTGAAAGGGCAGTTTCAAACCAAACATCAAGAGGATAATGCTGTCTTTATATTGTTGCATCGTAAGTCGGTTGATACAAGATCCTAAATCAGAAGAAAATATACCTTTTTACTGAAGGAAAGCATCCAAGTTTCTCTTTTCATTTTGGCTTTCAGATACTTTTTTTTGGAAAACACAGTCATTGTTATCACATAATAGGAATTATATCTTAACTTTTATATGTTCCTCCTAAGATTTTAAAGTATGGTAAGAAAATACCATTTATGCTTAAAGTTAATAGCATCTAAAGTAAATACTGAGTCATGAAAAATGAACGGATTCTATTTCCGCAAATATTTTAGATTTATGGATGTTGAGGCTAGTTATGTAGCAATTTTCTAGCCCTTTGGAATGAAAATATATTCTTAGATTTGACCAAGAATACTGAGAAGAATGCAAATAAAAATCTGTTTAACACAGAAATTGGAGTAAAAGGAGTACTGCCTTTCTCATGCTTTGTGTAGGGGTGCAGCGGCATGAAGAGGAGTTGAATTATATTTATCTATATAGACATCTAGTATTACTGTGACGATTTATTCAAGGACTAAATCAACATTTTTAATGAAACTTGGAAATGGTGCTTTGGATAATATTAAGCTTAGTGAAAGTAGTATAGGCATGAGATCAGCAAAGAACTGAACTAGGATTTGTGGAACAAAGTTTGTCAAATGAACTGTTTAATTATTTGCTGAGATAAAGGTATTCTTTAGGTTGAAGTAGAAATTCAGAATAAGTAGTTGGTCAGCAAACTGCCGAGATTCAGGTTTATCCAGCTCTTCAGCAGGTTGTTTTTAGAAGCTGAGATATCCAATGAAAGGAAATGCTTCTTTAGGCAGACATATGTTACTTACTTACAGTCGATAACAGTTAAACTATGGCTTGCGATTTACACATTTTTAAAATGTGACAAAGGATGGTTCTTACAGTTCAAAACATGATTGAGTCAGGAAATGAAATGAAATTATTCTGATTCCAGTAAACTGTGATGGTATTGGTGGAGCTTTAACTGTAACTTAATATCTGGCAATTTCCTAAGGTGCAAAGCAGAGATAATATGTAAGTCACAAGTGAAGATGCAAATTCTACTTTTCATAATTTGCATTTCATACTCAGAGGAGAAAAACTAATAAGAGCAATCCTAACCCACAGTTAGAAATTATGCTTATTGATGCATTAGCCAAATCTCACAGGGGACTGCATATGAATAACACTATTAGCTATGTAGAATATGCATTCAATATAGAGGCTTAAGTGTATGGCCTGTCAGGATGAATCTTATAAGTAATTGGATGTTTCTATAATAGTTTCACTTTAAAAGTACTGGAACCTATTTGAGAGAAGATAGTACCCGCTGGAGATGACAATTTTTTTGTGTATAATTTTATAAATTAAGCATGGTCATTGAATACCGAGTAATTTGTGTAGCTTGTACTATCTGTAGTCACAGAGTATAGTGGAACCCAACCAGTGCTGGAGTCTGTGTAACTAAAAAAAAGTAAATCAGGAAAAAGCTTCCTTTTTTAGTACAGCTTACAACTATTACTTTGTTTCCACGAGTAGAAATCTATCTTTCTGCTTTGGTTTATCAAAATTGGTTTTTATTTAAATATGTACGAAAAACAAAACCTTTTTTTCTGTCTGTCTGTTATTTCTTACTAATAAAGGATCTAATTTTATGGTCCTCATTCACACATGGGTTTCCTAAGAGGAAGACTCTGCTGAATAAGATTCAAAATTTCTTTAAGTTATTCTGTGTGTTTCAAGATCTAATCCTTTCTGGCTGATGTATATTGTTTATAATTTCTTTGCTATTGAATGTGTGCATACTGTTGAGGTTATGTACAATTACAAAAGTGGTTTGGGGGAAAGCCTCTTAAATACAGGAAGAATCTTATTATGGATGCAAATAGGCTGGATTCTCCTGAGAATAAAAGTAGAGACAAACAAAAAATGTTATTACAGAGGAAATGCTTCACAATTCTGAGAAACAAGTGTTAAGAAATACTTTTAATTTAGTTGACTGAGAAATAACAGGTATTATTTGCTTGTCTTTTCCATAAAGAAATACATGCTTACATCAGGCACTGTAACTCTGACTTATTAGTTATTCTGCATATCAAAAATTTCTGTTTCATATGTATAAGTCTAGTTTTGTACATTTGGTGTAGCTGTTACTGTCTTTTTTTTATTATTAAATTGAAATTTGACTTTTGCTGGCTTGATTTTTCTTGCTTGATTGATAAAACTGAGTGAGTCAGAATCAGGCCTACATTTCAATTGAAAGAAAGAGGGGCTTTCCTTTAACTTCAGCATATTTGGTTTTGCTGAAATGTTGAGATGCAGTCACAGCCCCACTGAATTTGATAGGATTTTTGCCACCAGTAATTTAAATCTTTCTTTTTTATGTATGAATGCTGCTTTTTCAGAGCGAAAAGTGCTCCACATATACCAAGGAGTCCTCAGAAACATCTGTAAGAAGTAAAAAAAAACGTATTCATATTGCTGACTGGGTATTTGAAAGTGCCAGGAGTTGCCAGGGGGTGTTCTGTGCCACCTGCATTGCCATCACCTGCTCCAACAGAAGAGGCGAAAGAGAGAATATATTTTTTTGCTTTAAATACGATTGTTAACGGTCCTCACACTCAGTGTTTGGTCTTGACTTAAGGGCCTGATTGAAGTTAGTCACACGTGTAATTGCGGGTGGAATCAGCTGCATGGTTTTTGCTTGTTAATGATAAGTGCGGGGCTTTTTATTTTCATACTTTCATCTCTTTCTGAACCTTCAAAAGGTTTTCACAGTCTTCATAGGTGTATATCATTTATTTGAAAAGATAGCTCTTGGCGTTATATTCCAACACTGTAATAAGCCGGACTTGTCTTTCTTTTGGTAACCTTCTACCCCTTTAAAAGCTCTCAGAGCCTGTGGTGTGCCAGGAATCCCCTGGGGATCATCTCTCTGCATTTGTTTAATTTATTGCTTGCGGTCTGCATTTTTGAAGTCCTAATGCAAGGTTTATTTAAAGTGTGGTTTGCCACCACCAGGGATTCAGGTAGCAAAAACATAGATTGGTCCTGGAATTTGGCATTTTCAGAGGGTTACACATAGACGTCGGTATTACTGTCTCACACAACAAGTAATTCTTTCTCGTAAAGGTTTAACCAAGTGAAATTTGGATTCCACTGAAAATGATACTATAACCTTCCATGGTCCGGGGAGGGTATAAAGTTTACACCACAGTTACCTGCTTTTAAAAAAAAGAGTTATATTTGAGAGTTCATGTTGTCACATCGCGTTTTTATTCATTAAATGTATTTGTTTAGGACAATTGGAGAGAACTTGCCAAGCCTTGCATGGTGTGATCTGTGGCATGATCACTTGTATATCAGTGGTCACAGGTGTGTCCATGACTCAATGTCGTGTCTGTCTACCAGAGAGCTAAGCTCATTCCTGCCGTAATAAATCTATGGAATGCAATGTTTGGAAAGTTTTTGATAATTAACTCATTCAGGCTGGAACATAAACACATTAGGAACTCTATGAGAAGTGGGCAGTCAGGTTCATTTAAGAATCTAATGTGAGAATCAAAACAATTTTTTTTTTTAAAATAGCTGAATTAAATCCTTTTTGTGTTTCATTCATGCTCAACATTTGCTTACTTTTTGCATGGTTTCTTTCTTTCCCTTTTTGCCCTGACATTTGCAGCAGCAGTCAGTCACTGGTTGTACCAGACAGACATGGTTTTGACTCAACTGTGCAAATATTAAAATTTCTGCTGTAAGTTTGTGTGGCCCGATGGGGGCTTTGATAAGTGGCACTCCTCTCCTGATCAGTCACCTGTGAATATTTAAGGTTGCATGAGGTCAAAGTAGAAAGAAGAGATGCTTTCAATACCTGTATTACGTCACCTGTGGCTGTAGGAAACTGGGATGTCATCAGAGGGGGAAAGGATAGAAGCTTCTGATTACAGCGCACAGCAATATTGGGGAAAAAAAAAAAAAAAAGTTGGAAAAGATCTAGAGTAATTCCATATTCAAATGGAATGGATAATGCAGAAATAAATACAGCGCAGTACAGCTGCCTTTTTCATGGTGGCAACCTGGCTGTCCGTGCAGCGAGTGTCTTTGTTTTAACTGAGCAGTGGATAATTAGGCTTCCACCATCCATGTGGAAAAAGGTGATTTATTTCCATGGAAAGTGCAAGGAATTGTTATCTGCACTCACCATTTCTCCTGACTCCCCAGGGAAAGATGGGAAAATATGAAGGCTTGAAAGCCTGGGGCAGGGAAAAATGAATATTGTCTGCTGACCTCCGAGGCCGCAATTTCTCCTGAGCAAAGTCACTCAGCTCTCTAGTTTGTAGCATATCTCGCCAATTTTTGTCACTAGTAATAGCCTAATAATTGACTGCTGATGGAGAAGTTATTACTCTGTGAGACTGACAGGACGGTACCCTGTGTTTTCTCAGGGCATGTTCTTTAGAGAGGATTTTATTGCTATGACAAACCTGCAGAGATGTATGTCTCAAATGATTAGTCTATAATGCATTTCAGTGAAACTGGTAGCTGTGAGATTATAAGAGGATAGCTTAAAAAATTGAAGCAATATCTTCTTACATCACCTTTCTGGTAGATTTTTGGTTGTTTCTTCCCTTGCCTTTCTAGCAATGCTTTTTAAATGGAATGACATTTTAACTAGATTTTATATTTTAAGCCTCTCTTAGGTAAGTTGTGGGTTGGTATAGTTTAATTTATCCCACTGTGGATTAGTTCCGTTAAATACTGTGATCCTGTCTGGGGTATTTTAATGTGGGAGGCGAAAGAATTGCTCCTCAGGAGTAAATTACAGTAAGAAGGAGGAAAGACTGTGTGTGGTTGAGCTAACCGGCAGTGCTGGAATATTTGTTGGCTTTTGATGTAAACCAGGCTACGGTATTTTCAATCTTTTAGGGGGAAGGGTGGGAAGTAAGAAAAAGAGATTGCATTAAAAACAACAAAGGCAGCAATATTTTAAAATTCCTTGTACATCCCGTGATTAGTGTACAGCGGCAAATGTGCACTCTCTTTCTGGACGCTTCTGTAAAGGGCTCTTGTTGATGGTGTAAATTAAACCTCCATTTCCTAAAACAGCTCTTCAGGCAGAATTATTTTCCCATTACTTTTGATAGGAAGAAGCAGGTAACGTAGATGCCTAAGATTTTGATTATATGTGTTGGCAGGAGATTAAGACTAGACTGATGGAAAGCCTAAGTAACCATGCTTGCCAGCTCAGTCCTGATGTCAAAGATAGACAGCACAGAAGAGAATGAGATGAAAGCTTGGCTATAGTAATGAGACAAAGCTGCCTCAAATATCTGTTTTTAGTGTTCTTTAGACTGATCATGAAGTCTGTCTTTGTTACTGGATTAAATTAGAGTATTCCATATAGCACAACTCTCTGTGAAGACCAGTAATCCCTTAACTCATTACGGACCCCAGGAAACATTCTGGAGAAAATCCCATACACAAAAATACACTAAAACTCAGGATTTGGGAAATGATTTCACAAACACCTGCAAATTCTCCTGCTCCTTTGAGATGATTGCTCAGCTTTTGCTCACTTCAGTGCACTTTTTGAAAGTCAGATTCACTGCATGAAACTTAATAATTCTAGTTTTATTTGTATTTGTCCTTTTCCTGTACTTAACTTTTTTACCAATGAATCATCCTTTCTTCCTCCCTCTGCCCCTCCACCCCAAAAATGTCCCCAAAAAGCTGCTATTTAGAATTAGCAACAATTTTCAATTTCTTACTGCTACAATAAGTGATTAATCCTCTGTATAAAAACCACAGAACTAAATCCTTGGAACTTAGTTTTTCCAATAGTGACTTTGCTCCTCAAACAGTGAAGGTTGCGTCTAGATTGCTTTTTTTTTTTTTCCCACCTGCTTAATTTCACTGATTACTGTTGACTGTGAAGACCTACATCCAGCCAATAAGAAATATTATATCAGACTTAGGTGAGCTGCTAGACCTCCTGTATATAATGTATAATACAGAGTACACGCAGTAACATTTTCTGTGGCTTTCTCTCCATCTCCTTTTATGTCTTTTATGTCAGGTTCGTTATATTTACAGTTTCATAGTCGCCAAGGATGCTGTTGAAACTGAGTAAGATGCAGATACCAGGACATTTTCTGTTCCAGAATGCTTGGAATCTAGTGCAAAAACATAGGAAAACCAAGGGGGAAAGAACTCCAAGTAAACAGACTTGTGCTGAGTTTGTTTTAATCCTGTACCTTCTGCCTCATAAAGCAGGTTGATCTTTCAAAGTGGCTGGGAGAGGGAGCAAGAAAAGGCCTAGAGCAGAGTACAGAAAAGGGTGAGAGATGGCAGTGGGCACATTACTGAGCAGCCAGATGAGAGGGAACATGGTGAGAGGCACCGATTTGTGCGCTTGTTTTCCTATTAATCACATATACAAGTTTCCCCAAAGCAGTACATTAAGCACTTGAAGCCCATGACAATGGATTTTCAATAATATTTAGAGCGTCCCCAAATCTGGTCTGTCTGGATAAATATTCATTAATTTATACACTGTGACTAATACGTACGGTATGAGCAAATGCACTTTCATGGTCGGTTGAGAGGACTCATCTGTTTCTGTCAACTTGTATCAGGAGTCAGCATGACATTAATCAGTATCCTTTTTGATGAGTTCTGCCATCTGTGGAAGGATATATGGCACATTCTTATGCATCAGTCTAAAAACTTGTAGAATAAGAGTTGGAAAAATTTCACATTATGTCTCTCTTAAAATAATTCAACTACCCTTCCACTCTCCTTGAACATAAATAAAAACAAGAGCTTATTAGAAGCTGCAGGAAGTACATAATTAGATTAATACAGTCCTTGTTTGCATAGAACACTGCTGGAAGACTTCCGTGATTACTTAATAACACTTAAAAAATCCGTTACTCTATTTAGCTGTCAAACCATTCGTAACAATTTTCATGTAGCTACTGCATCATTCAAGCTTGTACATACGAACAGTAATTTGAAAATTAATTACATGCTTGTGTTTTCTTCATATTGTTAACTGTACAGCAACTGTTATTAGTGGACTTCGTATAAAAATGAAAGAACCTGTACCATTTATCTAGACATCAGAAAGAGAATTTGACATCAAAGTAAGAGATCTGTCTGTCAAATTAAAAAATGGTACCTCTAGCCTTGTGTTTCTCTAGAAAAGACAGTAAAGAAGGTATTTAAGTTAAGAAAATAATTGGTGAGAAGGTTGTCGAAAAAGGTGGTAATTGTGAAAAAAGGTTGAAAGAAATGTGGTTTAAGTGTTAGAGCATATATTTCATACACAGTGCTTCCCTGGATGTAGCAAAAGTTTGGAAAAAAAGATTGATCTTTTTATGCATTTTGAGAAGTTAACCACACACCACTTAAAATTATCACGTTATGAATTATTATTTGGCCACAGGAAGAAAACTGTTATCAGCACTTAATTCACATTGTGATCTGCCCCGCTCCACTCCCCAGATTCCTAAGCAACACTTTGGAATATTTTCACAGGGGTTATTTTTTGCTCTTAGAGGAATATGGTACATTATTCATCACCTCAATGTTCCAGTGCAACTCGTTAAACCTTGAAGTTGCACAAGTGTAAAACTGAAGTAAAGTGATGATAAATCATGTCATTTCGTTTCTAGCGGTGATGTGAACCATCCAGACTATTATTGCTTGTTCTTCTCTGGAGTTGCTCCCTATTAAACTACCTGAACAAAATTCTACTTTTATTAAAGTATCCTGGAAAATTATATATTTTTGTAAATAAACTCCTCAAGCCTTTAGGCTAAAATACACTACTAAATAATAAAACATTTTTACAAATAGTATACCTGCTGGATTTGCTGTTGATCACAAACAGCGAATTATTTTTCTGCTCAGGTGCTATATCACTGTCAAGCTCTGCTGAAACAAGAGGTTAAGAAAGAATCTCTCAGTATGTAAATACTCCCCTTTAGATGTATATCTGTGTAGCTCCAGCCTTGCCTGAAGATGTTCAATGAGAACAAAAATCAGATTATACCCAGTTGTCTTGACAAAATTCAAAGTGACAGAATCTGAACAGCTATTTCAGTTAAAGTAAAAACAGATTTGAAAACACAAACGGATCTCCAAATAAAAATAAAATATCATCAGGATATGATGAGTTCCCTGTTGACTCTTTAAATAATTCAAAATATTTTGTAAGCTCAGGATTCACAGTTTTTAAAAGAGCCAAAAGCATCAACTTTTTTATAAGTGTCACTCAGAGTGCTCCCAGAGCTGGTATAAGTAAAACTTCCAAACCAGTATCCTGCAACCAGTCATAATGGTGTGGGAGAGAAGCAAGGGAAAGAACAGGAGCAGAAGGAAGCAAAACAGTCTTTCTACACAATATTCGTGCAGTTACCATCAGGATACATGACATACTTCCTGAAGCTGGGAGCGACAGTGGTTGTTGATTGGGCCAATGAGCCACCAATGAGCAAGGTCCTGTTTGCCCCTTTGCGAGCAGGTGAAGGCTGATAACTCCAAACACAGACAACGCGTACTGATCTGCCTGCACGTGGGTTCGGGTGTACCTCCACTAGCCAAACAGCATGACCACAGCTCTCATAATATGCCTACAGTCACACCACATTGACCTTTAGCTGGGTGGTAGCTGAGAGCATGCTATTGGGGTGGTAATGGACGTGGTGGTTTTCCATTTGGGGGGTGAGGAAATTAGAAACATTTATGTCCATAGCAGGAAACTTAGAAAAACGGTGTCAAGGCACAAAAATAAATGCGGATGGGATTGTAAGAGCTGGAGGGGTTGTAGTGACATGGGATTTAGTGTTAGAGGGATAGAGAGAGACTTTGCTCAACTGAGCTTTTATTCATTCTTTTGTGTAGCACCTCTCAGTCTTCTATTTGCTTTCCTACTTTCTCGTATCCAGCTTAAGACTTGAGAGGCATATAATGATGGCCTTGTACATGCCTGATATGCATCTACACCTTTCCTGCTCTATGTAATTCCAAATCAACCATCACATCTTAGGACAGAAGTATGAATGCCTGTTAGACTGTTTATGCAGTGTGTCTCAGTGCAGGATGTTGCCAGAGATCACAATCCTAAGTTCACAGTGTCTCTAATGAAATGATTTGCAAGGTTGAGATGTTTCTGATGCAGTTACCAGGCTTTTTTTACAAAAAAGTCAATGTTTCATGTTACCCTAAGACAGTGTTAGCCAGACACTCCTCCTTTTCACAGTTTCTTGCATACCACTCCCAGTTCTGCACTGACGCCTGTGTCCTGATATGTTCTCCTTTTGGCAAGCTGAAAAGGTACAACTTATTTCTTCATTAGTTCTAACCTTTCTGTTGCTGATGTCCCTTTGCAAAATCAGCTCATTATGTAGATAGATGTTGAATATGATAATAGGTGTTATTTGCCTGCGTATCTTCTGATGTTAGCATTTGACTGATCAGAATTTTTACAGCTAACAAGACAAAGACTGCAAAATGACCTGCCTTTTTAGAGCGTTTAAAGTGCTTTTCAAATGCCTTGAAAATTAGCCCAACTTGCAAAACAGTGGCAAATCTGCTTTAAGAACAAAGTTGAGCCACACTGCGTGCTTGAGAATAATTTTCCAAACACCATTTGTGCTTCATGATATATCAACTGAGAGATGTATTTTTATTCAGTAGAGAAATAAGCGAGTGGAAAAAAATGCTAATTTGAGGGACATTTGTATTAATAAAGTTCAGTATCAATTTTTATAGATTGTAGAGAGGCTTGAATGTTGTTGACCAGGTAAGTTCGCATATTCTATGCCCTTTAAAGCCTTTCAAATTACTTGAATCTAAGCTGGCTCTTCATATTTTTGTTTCACATCTTCACTTTTTTACTAGACATTCCTGTCTTTAGTAATATTTAATCACAGTATTTAGCTTTAAAGCATTCATCTGGTATTTATTTAAATGCTGTTACCTTAGCACTAAAAAGCTGATTCTTGGTTAAGACTTCCAAATAATTATCATTAAAATTTCTGTCACACCTAAAATTGCTGTCCTTAGCAGGGCACATACATTCCAAATGTAATTGAGTTCTCTGCTTTTAAATATATTCCTTGGCTGAGTCATGTTGACAAGTGCTTTTCATCCTGAAAACTTTCCAGTTGTTAGACTTAGTCAATTTGACATGGAATTCAGAAAATGAACGAAAGTGGAGCCTAACACTGTCTGTGTAGAGGTGCACCTGTGTGTAGGTTAACTTGCCATCACCTGACATCTCCAAATATTATTCTTCCATTGTATGTTCTTACAAAAGTATATTGTCTCCTGTAACACAGTCTCTATTGTCTGCCAGAGCAAAATGTGACTGCCTTAATATATGTGAAGAAACAAGGAAGAAAGAGGAATTCAGATTGTTTTTCTGAGCAGTTTCACCTAAACATTTAGATATACAAGACAGAAACACAAATATTAAGATCCACAGCTTCAAGTTTTTTGTGGGGGCAGCTCATAAGCTTGCCAGTAGCATCTTGGAATAGCTTTTTTGAATCTAGTCTACTCTACTGATGGTGTCTAATTCGGGCAATTACCTCACCTCCGTTTTAGGTCTGGCCCAAGGTAAGCAAGGTTCTGTCTGACAGACATATCAGCCTAAATTTCTTATAGGGTTAATTGACAAAAATAGGTACCTTGGAAGAACTGTGAAGAATAATCTGATTCATCTAGCTTAGATTCAGCACAGTCCCTGTTAGCTGCCACTTAGTCCCTCAGGGGATTCTAGGGAACCAGTAGGAAAAGTTAGATTCTTCCATTTGAATATTTGAAAGCTGCTGGAAAACAGGTGTAGTTCAGTCTCTCAGGCTGTGTAGAGCATCCTGAGTCTCACTGCGCAAGTATTCTCAACTAGAATTTGGAGAAAAAGGAGGCATTACATGGTGTGATGTCAAGCTTAAAATTAATTTCGTTTGACTTCATCTAAGTTTCTGACCTTCTCTAGAAGATTCCAGAAATAATCCTGGAGCTTGCCTGATAATTCTAGATTATATCCGTGTAGCTAATGGTAACTTCCCAAGGAACTTTTCCCAAGGCTGTCTAGGGAGCTGTTTAATCATTTCAGATGCTTGCGAAGTCGGGCATTCCTAGAAACCATGTACACCAAATAGCTATTTTAGTTGTTAAGTGGGCTCTTGGTAGACTAAGCTCATCCAGAGGTTTCAAAAATTTTATAAATTAATTTATAGGTTATCAATTCAAATGTATTGAATCATGTTGGTAGTGTGAAATCACAATCGAACTAAAAACTTCTGAATGAACATTCAAGATGATTTCTAAGCTTTGATGATAAGATCTATAATCTTGGAAGCCTGATACTCTTCATGATTAGACTCTGTAGCATAAAGAAATATGTGAGCAAGACATCTCCCTGCACTTCTTTTTCTTCTTGGAGACAGTAAAATTTAAATTTATACTGCTTCATTTTCCTTCCTTATTTAATATTATTTTCAATACGGTACTACTTTTATTTTCTCACTCTTCTTCATCTTTCAGCAAAATGAATTCTCCTGCCAGTAACCAAGCTGTCAGGTAAACTATAATAAAATTTATATTAACTTGAAAGGGAACTAAAGGAGTAATACACGTTAAAGTATACAGTAGCAAACCCATATTCAATCTGTACGTGAAGCTTACATGAGAACTCAAGAGATAATACCAACTTGGAAGCTACTGTTTTTATTCTAGCACTTGGTTTCAGAAGAATTTTGCCTAGATTTTAGTGTACGCAAATTAAATGAAATGGTACAGGGCTTCAGCACTAGGCAAGCATTCCAGAAAAATTACAATATGTTGACAATGTATACCTGTTTAATTGGATAAATAGGACAACCTCCTAGATAAATGATGACTGACAGATCATAAAGCTCTCTAGTGTTTAATTATAAATGAAATGATATCACAAGGGTGGCACAGATGTGTGACAAGGGCTTAAGCAGCAGGCTTCAAATTATTAAAAAGCACTTCTGAAGAAAACATAATTAGGCATAAGCAGTGCATGGATATAGACAGGGGACAGAAAAATTCTTGGTCTGTTTAGAGACTGCATTAATCAAACTGATAGGAGGATAGAGGTGTAGAGCCTGAGGGTGTCCTCGTCCTTTTCCAGTGCTCAAATTGTGTCTTGTTGCTGGCTGGACCTGACCATTTCTCTAGGCCCACCAGCTTCTTCTGCATTAGAGATGGTTGTCAATGTTCTACCACCCTGACTTTGCCTATTGAAAGTTTCCAAATTCACGAGTTATGACAAAATTTGAAGAGTATCCGTATTGTGCAACCTTTTTTCTGATACTGTGAAGACAGGAGAAAACTTTGTCCAGCCTCCTCCTCTCAGGCAAATTCCTTCTTGCTCCAGCCTATTTCAGGCAGGTGGCTAACCTATTTAATCTCTCGTATGGTATCTTTGGTACTTCGGTATGGGTGTACTTTGGTATTCCTTTACTGCAGACAGGTTGCTGAGCTTTCTCTGTTTGAAGGAGACAAACCAATGAGGTCTCAGCTGGATTATGGTTTATCTTTCTGCTTACCAGATCAACTCATGATCAGATGATTTACGGTGGCAGTGTCAACTGTAAGGAAATAACCCAGTCCATCTGTGTCTTTTACTTAGGCCAGTCAAATTCTCCATCCATCCAACTGGGGAAGCATTTTCTGGGCATGACAAATAACTAGGATGTACAATACATGGTTGTCCTGTGCTAGAGAAGCTGGCTTAGAGTGTACAATTTTCATTGCATCCCTTTACTCTCATACTTAGACTCCAAAGCTAGATATTTTCCACTCCTGGTATATTTTCCATAGATTAGACAGTTCCCAAAACTGGTTATAGTAGGGCAGACGTTTTCCTTGCTTATCACTGTACAGATCTGATTAAGGATGGAGTACCCCTTCTTTGACTGTGAATAGGTGATCCCTTGTCTCCAGAGATCCCAAGTCTCCAGGAGGAGACTCCAGGCCTCCTGGAGTCTTTGTGAATCCATGGAACAAGATACCTTCTCATCCTCCTGAGGAACATGCAGCACTGCATTGATTGCATCAGAAGTTGGTGCCTGGTAGGGTCACTCATGTAGTCTGATCGGTCAGGCATTTATCTCACCATGGTACACATTTTCCGGTACACTTACTTGACTACCTTCCTGTGACTACTGCAAGCTCAAGCCTAGTTCAGGACAAATATGTGTAGTCCGCACATTTCCGTCATAATCTGTTGGTTGTTGTCATTAGCCAAATTAGTTTGTACTTTACTAACAAAAGATTCGGTCTTAAATAAAGTGTATTTTGCCTGCATTAAAAAATCAAGGGAAAATACTTAGTGAACTGGAAAAGCAGGTATTTGCTAGGAAAAAATGTCTGCTAGAGTTGTTTTGAATTCGGAGTTAAATTTATTTTTAAACTGTGAAACCCATCACTGGAATATTTATGCATTTTATTTTTGGCTCATAACCTATTAATTAACAGTGCACACTTTGAACTAGACACTTTTTCTTGCTTTTCTATTTTAATGTTTCTTATCTCTTCTTCCTCATACCTCTAGTCGTCTGAGTACACCCACTGCTTTTCCCTGAAGCTAATGAAGAATTTAAAGTTCAAATTACTGACAGGCATGGATTGCTGTTCAAACAAGGCATGTAAATGTTCTCAAACACCTATATGAGTTATGCGTTCAGAAGGCGTTAGATCAATGAAATCTATCATGTGTTTTTATTTATAGTCTCTTTCCTATTAATGGAGTTGTCTTTTACATAATCGCCAAAGCTGAGTCTGACAATTGCTATACTGTTTCAGGTTCATATACTTACCTCTGAGATACAAAGAACAGAGTAATAAATACTGCATGCATGACACGCGATCCCTAGACTTATTAATCAACACAGAAGGTTAACTGTTTGCAGTTTACAATTCTCTCTTTACATTCAGAAAACACAAATATTTTCTCTTTGAATGCACCAGTGGTATCTTTCTTACACTAATTTTATTGTACCATGTATTCTAGTACACCATAGAACTATTCATGATGCAAAACTATTATACAGATGATATGGCACCTTTGTAGTCCTATCTAGAAAGTGACTGAAGATTTCTTATGCCTTAATTTCTGTTATAGTAATGAAAAAATTACATGCAGCTAATTGTCTGAAAAAAAAAAATACTTAATACTAAGCGTAAGAGAATGAGCCTATAGAAAAAGGATCGCTTGGATGAGGTAAAAAATTCTTTCTAGCAAGCACACGATCAATATAGCGTGATTAAATGGATGAATACAGATACTTATCAAGTCTGAAATAAATGTTTTTCCTTTGATGTATGCACCCAACTCACTTAGCCTCATAAATTGTAAAAATCATTTGGAGGTGAACCCGCTTTTAGCCTTTGGATGGTTGGTTTGTACACGAGTCAGGTGCATACTCAGCTACTGCAGTGGGCTTTCCTCCTAGAGCACTTTCATACAGCTTCTGGTTTCTTCCTTTTTTATTCACACCGTGTCATTGGGTGTATGCCTTTCTGCGACTTTTAGTCAGAAGGAAGGTAAGCATGAAAATATTAATTCTGGAGGACCAAGTCCTCTGTTATTTCAGAATCCAGCTTTTATGTTGGGCAATGCCAGAACTACCTGGAGCTGGAGTAAACTACTGAATTTTGTCTTTTATGGATTGAAATGTAAATTTCTTATTATACATGTCACAGGAATTATTTTCATAGGTGATTTTGCTATGTGAGAAAAAATGTGACCAAAATAATAAAATCGCTGTTCTTAGATAACCTGCAGGTCTTTTGTTAAGGAAGACCTTTATGGATCAAAGCAAAATTTCATCTGTATTTCTTTTACATACAAGTTTTTTGTTTGGGAAACAAAAAGGCATTTTGTTCTCAAATGTGAAAGAATAATGACAGAAAATATAATTCCTGATCTCTCTTCCTGTGGCCACACAAACCATTAGGACTTTCCTCAAAAGATAACTTCATAAAGAGGCAGTCTGCAAAAGCTTAAAGTCAACTCAGAAGTCCGTGGCAACAACCTAAGTTCATCCTGATTTGGAATTTAGCCTATTCAAGTAGGTGTAAACAAGAGAAGATAGCAACCCTGTGGCTCCCTGAAAGACTGCAAGAATCCAGGGACGGTGTGAGACGAGAACAGTAGGTCTTGTACATAGTCGTGTAGCAGAGGTCCACCATGTCTCTGGAGATCGCTTTTCTGAGAAACCCCACCTTCTCAGGAAGCCACTGTTGGTTTGGAAGGGTATGCATCTCCTTTCCAAGGGAAAAGCTTTTGTGGCAGAACACCGAAGCGTAGGCTGCACTCTTGGTGTAAATGGGAACAATTGCAGTGATGTCAAGAACAGGATGCTGGAATGTGATACTTTATGCCAGTGCGTGGTGAAGAAACTGGCACCCGTGCGATGTCCCACTGAAACCACTAGTTTTAACTGCACTGGGCATAAATATTTGCGTTGCTACTTTAGGTTAGTGAAACCATAGTAATGCAACAAGAAATGCTCAAAAATGCTGATGACAGGCAGACAATACTTACAAAGCAGCTGCGAGGAAGTACTAAATTCTAAAATATGGATTATCTTTGAATTTGTACTTGATGGTAATCCACTATAATTCCCATTAAAAGAGCATTGTGAGCAATGTATTGTTTTCAGAGGGGTTAGATGAAGATGTTAATGAATTTAAAATATACCATATTTATCTATGTATAAAAAAGCTTTCGTTTTCATTCCCTCAGGTCCCTGTGCCTTCCTGGGGAGAATGGTCACCTACTGATTTGACCAGAATAATGTGCTGAAAATTGCTTAATAGGAGGAGAAGCAATTTATCACTAATCTGTTTCAGGCTTGCCAGAGGTATTTCTCATTTTGAACTGTAGCTGTTGAAGCTCAGAGGGGTGGTGGGTGAACATGGGCAGGTGAAATTATTCAACGAAAAAACTGCTTGACAGAAGCTGCATTCCTGGGAGTGAGGTTTTGGAGAGCACGAGTGCTGTTTAGGCATCTATCTCCCCTTAATTATCAGTGGAAGATGTCTAATCATCCATGACTGGCGGGTTTAAAAACCTCTTCCTTCACCTTCCTAAGAATGGGAAGTTTGAATTTCAGCAGAGTGAATATAATGAGGTCAGGGCAGCTGTGAAGCACTCATCATTCCTCAGAAAAAGGCCACTCTGTACTCTCAGCGTGGAACATTTCCCGTCCTCAGACATGCATTTTATCCCCTTTCTCTCTCTGGCTTTTGCAAGTGGATGGCTTAGTCACCCTGGTATTAACAGTTCTTGTATTCTAGGCTTTGCTATTAGCTTGATTATGCAGACGAATTATTGCAAAATAAGCTATTCATTTAATAAGTGAATTTAAAGAGCAGTGGTATGGCACGAGTCCCTGAATGACATTCTTAGTCCACAGCTATCCCTTGTTGAGCTCCAGCTTTCCCCAGCTCCAGAGCAAACAACGCCGGACCCCGGCTAGGCGGATTTATTGCACAAGTATCCACCTGAGGAATTGTTCTTGAGGAATATTTAAAAAATTTTTAAAAGTCCTGACTGTTTCAAGACCTTTGAGAAATGTTATTTTATCAAGTAGATGTCCTGCTCTATAAGCTTGCTGATAGTGTTAATTTCTGTGAGGTAGTTCAGCCTGATCAGCTTTTAAAAAAATGTCTCTGGAGCTGGGAAACCTGAGCATTTTGCTTTGTTTGGAGCCAAATGAACTAAGCTGATTTAAAATGTGCTTTATTTCAGCCCCTGCGTAACATTGGTAAAGTTACCTGTTTTGTGCGTACACACAGGTACTAAGTTTGGCATTCAGCTATCTGATCTGTGTTTTTTAATGTTTCTGCAGCTTAGCCCACAAGATTGCAGCACCAGCGAGGAGTAAGTAACATTATAGGGCAGGATTTGTGGAGCTGCTCAGTCTGTACACAGCACAGCTGGAGAAATAATGCGAAAAGTATTTCAAATTATTATGGAAAACATGAAGAGTCCTTATGAGAACTGCAGGCTTTTGAAGCACAAGAAACTGTACCATATGTGAGGCTGGCAGGGAGTGTTCTTTTGGGGGGGATATAGTCCTTGGAGGAACTAGTCCTGACAGTTTATCAAAGGCACAAACTGGGAAAAGTAAATAGAGGGACAGAGCTGCCTTTGTCGGGACAGGTTTGGGATACAATGCCCGTGTGTTGTTGTTGCTTCCTGTGACAGGCAAGTGTTCCTGCCCCTTCTCTGCAAGTTAAGCGCTTTTAGTGCGCCTGATTACTCCTGTTTCATCTTGCTGCTTCTCTTCAGCTGGGGTAAAAGGTGGTGGTGGGACGACACATAAAATAACACAGGTTGACCCGGAGCTGACGCTGTTGTGCTGCGAACTTTTTCATAAATTGCCCGTTTTCTATGTGTTTGCTTCATTGAGGTGCCAGAATTCTGGTCAGGTCCCGTAAAGCACAAGCTTCGTCTGAGCCCCTTGAGACTGGCTTTTTTAATGGTATTTGGATTCCTATGGACACAGGCAGACATTTACTGGGATACTCGCGTGTGCCTTGGCTCGCAAACTCCCAGGGGAACGGTTTGCTGTGTTCAGTCAGCATGTAAGAAAAGAAATAAACGTATAACTTCTGCGGTACAGTAAACATCTTGAGTAAAAAATTTTGTTGCAGAGTATCATTGTAGGTTTTCTTCACTCCTGTAGGCCTCATCTTGGACAGAAATAGCTATAAAGTCTTACATGCTCTGAGAAATGTGCTTGCGGTTGTTTTCAGCCAGTACACATGCGTTCCATAACGGCATCCATTATTAGAAATAGGCTGTTTTCAATGTTGAGAAAGCCTTAAAAAGGCAGAATAGAGCAAATTTAGAGGAAAAAAATCAGGTATATTATAAATTATTTACAGATTGTCTGGAACGTCTTTGCTCTCTCCAGCCGAAGTTAGAAATTGTCTTCCAAAATGATTTTGCTGTTTTAAGAATTCTTTTATGCCATAAAAACCTTGAAAAGCTGCTTGCCCCTGTTCTGCCTGCAGGCAAATTATGCAGCTTACTGTTCTGAACAGAAAGAGGACTTGATACTTTCATACTTCCATGGCTTTGGTAGGTCATTCTTTGGTAAGTGGGTTGTATGAGAGGGATGCGGGGAGCAAAGGACAAAAGGACGAGCTGCATTTCCATCTCTTCTTCTTCCAGGTTTTAGAGTTGAAGGCAAAAATCTAATATACTGAGGTCTGCAGGACAGTAAGAAACCATTTTTTGTTTAGTCAGGTACTAGCTGCAAGAGAGTGGCTGGAAACGTAGTTCAAGCCGTGCTGCTTTGCTTTGAGCTGGGAACGCAAGTACCCAAAACCTGTAATGTAAGTCTTCCATATGGAAAGTTGTTTTGTTTTAGCTTTTTTTTTTTGTTTGTTTTGATCTATTGGCTTGAATAGCAAAGCTAATTGTAATTAGAAAGCCAGGTTTCCAAATGCAGTAAATTTACTATAACTAGAAATTTCGGCTTTGGAGGAAGGACCAACCAAGAAGTAACAGCCGCAAAACTTCAGTGAGCTGAGTGGTGCTCTGTAATCCTGTTCCTGTTTACTTACCATATAAGCTGACATTGGGAGCTGTCTGCTGCTCCTTTTCTTCTCCAAAGTGCAGCAGTGAGCTATAAAACCAATCCAATGAAAGCCCTTAAGGTCTAGTGGGCAATAACTGAGACAAAAGGTACAGTTTTCTTTCAGCGCAACCAACACAACATTTCTTTGATTAGACAGCTGAAAGTCCCAGTAAATAAAGGAAGAAGATCATCACTTGCTCTTACTTTGGGAGCAATTAATAGTCCTTTGATAACACACTATTTCCTTTTTTCCGGCTTTTGCATTGCCCTTCCTTTCCTTTTTGCTGGTTAAGCACTCTCAATAGAGCTTCATCTGAAGTTGTGGGCAGTAGAAATCTTCATGGTTTTTATCTTTTCCAGGTGATTCGTTTTGTTGGTTTTTTTTTTGTTTTTTGGTTGTTTTTTTTTTTTTTTTTTGTCTGGGAGACAAAGGCTACTTTTCTAAAAAGAAAAATACAAAAGGTTTTCTCACGTTACTTTTTACTTTCCTATGTCACTAATGCAGTTAGGCTAAAACGTCTTGTATATCCTGGATGCAAAATTTAGTAATTTCATTTTGTTCTATTACACATTTATTTTTATCTACCTCAAGTTTGAGTGTTAGAAAGTTCCTGTGTATCTTACTGGCTTGAGAAAAAAAGCAGGGAGGGGAAAGGGAAGAGAAAGTTCAAGTGGATACATTTCTGAAACCAGAAAATATTCTGTAAAATTTTGGGGTTTTTTTGTTCCTAATGAATCATTATTCTTCTTCTTAAAACCATGCTCTATGCCGTACATCAAAGAATTTTGTTGTTACAGGTTGCATAAAATTAGATATGCTGTTGTTGACTGATTACTGATGATGATACTACTTTAGCAACAAAACCAATACTCAGCAATCAGGAGTAATTAAATTTGTAAGTCTCACTCTGCAGCTGTGCATTTGTTTACAGTCTCATCTTACTGCCACATTTAGATACCCATTGCAGGACTGTTTCTTCCTTGAAACTGTTTGTGGAAGTATTTTTTCAGTGTTTCAAATAACTCTAGAAACTGACAATTTGAAATCTTTGTTCCTAGCAAATATTTATTTGCATTCAGTTTGGATTGACTTGTTTGCTTTAGTCCTAGCATAAGGGCTATTATCCTCTCATGGTAACAGTGTAGAGTTTAAAGCTTTTAATTTATTTCATTGTTTTCCTGACCATTTTTTTTGACAGATAGTTCTCAATCTGTAATTTCATATTGGATATATTTATAATCTGTAAAGTCTTTGTTTTGTAAATACCCTCAAGAGGAAAGTCATGGAGCAGCCATACACTAAATGCTTTTCAGGTTTGTGTATATGTTTTAACAAAGTTGGAAGTGGTGGCTCAAAACAGCTTGTTGGTTGGTAAGAAGGAACTGCAAGTAAACAAAATTTGGTAGAAGCAAATTAAACTAGCATGTGTTCCTGACAAAATCCAAAAATTATTCACAGCAGACAAGCCCTTGGGCTGCGGCAGGGCATTTTGTAATAGTACTCCATTTCTCTAGTCTTATTCTTGTGAATATGTGAATTTCTGATCATTTTTTTAATGCCTTTGAGCTGTGCTCCTTGGATGGAATATAGTTTCCCCACCCTTCTGCAGTTCTTTCCTTACTTGGAAACATTAAGTCACAGAAGCAATCTTATTTTTAAAATTAACGAAGATCCACACTGGAATTACAAGGCTTTACACCCAACACTTGACATGATCTGTTGAAATCAGTATAAGGAACCAGCTGATGATTCTCACTGAATTGTAGAATGGTCGTTAGGTGTGGGCTTATAGGTCTGGTATAACCAGAGCCAGGCTGACACGTAAGCCATGTCTGGTTCAAAGGCAGTGATCAGGTTTGGAGGTGCGTCCTGCCCAGTGTTCTTGGGTGTGGATGGCCACGTAGTCTTTTGTAAAGGGCCATGTCATGCAAGAGCATCCACATGGTTGCTCCTTCTTTGGTCTTTTGCCCTTTTTCTATTTCTATGGCTTTGTGTGTTTATGGCAAGGAGTTTTTAATGTTCCATAAATTTATTGCCATCAGATGACTAATGTTAACAGCACTGCTGAGACCAGATCACCCACTGCGAGGGTAAGACAGAAGGTGGCTCTCAATTCCCCCTGTGCCGGCATGACAGCTCTTTGAGTCATGCTCTGACTCATCTTTCACCCCCTCAGAAACCCCAGACCTACAGCACAGGAGATACAGAATTCTTCCCTCGTTTCTTTTTTTTTTTTTTTTTTTTTCTTAATTACTTATCAGGCATAAAATTAATGGTCCCATAAAAATAATAATTACAAACAGATTTGTTTATTCCCGTAGTCTGTACAGAAGGTCCCTTTTTGCTACTACCCTCACCTTGTGCCAGCACTTAAAAACAACACGGAATCTTTCTGTTTGGAGAGGTTAGACACAGTGACTCCCAGTCTGTCTACTTCTTTAACTATGACAGCACACAAGCCTTTGCTGATAGTCTTTATCAACTTCTAAAAGCCTTTCCAAGCAGCTTGCTGTTTTTTTTTTCTTTCTTTCTTTCTTTTTTTGAGTGTATGCGCATTGGTTTTGCCGTTTCCTGGATTAAGTCTTGGCCAGCAGCTTTTAACCAAAGCTCGGTTTCCCAAATGCTGTATTTTATCAACTTATTTCAGTGACACTGATTTTGTCTAGAGTTTTTAATATTTCTTCTGTGAAACAAGGCTCAATTCTTGTCTCTATTCCTGTCAGGTAACATCTGATATCTTTAGGGAATGAAATGGTTCTCTTAATCAAGTAGAAGGAACATTTTTTAACCGCTACCACAAAACCTGGGTCTTTAAAAGGAATGCTTTAGGGAAATGCTGTAGCTGAAGGCATATATTTGAATACCTGATGATATTGGGTTACTGCTAGATGTTATAAATAGCATTTGTTTCACTGTCCCAAGGTGTTATGCCAGCAGTGATGGGATTTCAGTTTTAGTGAGGAAAATGAACATATTGTTTTTTTAAAAAAAGTCAGTATTTATGAAATAGCTTGCCTTCAAAGGAGCTGTATGGAAGGGAAGGCAGAATTGTATATCATGAGTCACATCTCAGTCCTTCAGCTCCTGATGGAGCGGTGAGCTAGCATGCTTCCCTTTCTGCTCTCAACACCACCAATGTTAACCCATTTTTCAGAATCTGAACAGCTGAAACACTGTGCCCTGTTTGTCCATCTCCCCCACGTGTGTCTGATTCTTTTTCACATTGCAGCGTTAGCTTGCAGAGATCATTGATGAAAAATTAATTACAAATTTCTAAAACTCAAAACATTAGCAAGGAAACTGAAGAGTTTTGATAAGGAATAGAGCTGGAGCTCATATTTAATTCATGTTTCTGAATTTAGACAAACTTATTGTGCCCTTATGACACCGGTTCAACACTGTTCAGGAAAGACACATATTGTAAAGGTAAGGTCTGGTTTTGTGTTCATCTGTTTCAGAATATTGTGAAACAAATACGGGACTCTGAGAAACGACATATCTTAGCAGACACGCTCTGACAAGCCATATGCTTACCCTGAGGTATTCTTGTTCTTTATGGTTGTATCAGTAAAGTCTCCACAAAATCTCCCTAGAGGTTGCTAGTACTTTTCCCTTAATTCCTCAGAGGTCATTCCTCAGAGACACGTTCCGTATTCAAAACTTAAGAAGAACATGCTTTCCTAGTCCCTAAAAAAGGGCATAATACACCCAAGATTTTTGTTTTGGTTTGGTCTTGTATCAAAACAAGAAGACTGAGAAGTGAGCAAATTATATCTCTGTGGCTAAAGCCTGTACCTATTCAATTCACATTGTCTGAAAGTCTACAACACACAAAATCTGAAAGAGGAATGATTATTTTCTGACATGTACTTTTTCATGCTGTATTTCACATACTTCCCAAGATATTTAGAGCTCTGTTTCAGGTTGGGAAGGGGGAATGGGATAAGAAAAGCCAAATAAAAAAGGGCAAAATTTACATGTCAGAAAATCAGTAGGACTTAGTGAGACCAATCTAAGAATACCCAAAAAAGCAATAACACTTCTATTAATCTGGTGGATTTGTTAAAGGATAGGCTTTCTGCATATTCACTGTATAATTAATTATTGATAAGGCCACCTACAATATTTAAATTACAGCATGCACCCAAATTGCTAAATGCATTTGCATATATAATCAACATAGTTGACCTCTAAATATTTAGTTTATTTGAACTGCTTTCACAAAATAAAATTAACTTAATGAAGAAGGATTGGAAAATGGAGATTAAAATTAAATTATATTCAGGATTAAATTTATTCCTCAAATTGGTATGACACATTCAATCCTACGTTGTCCTCTGCTGATGTTGCCAAGAAGCCTGTGAAACGTCAGTTGCAACGGTGATGGTGTTAGATGGATACCCACCACATTGGTTTGGAGTTGGGGCAACCAGGTCTTTTAAGAAACACCACGAAGAATCTTTTACTTGTATCTAGCTGAGAAGAATGTGGTATTGCAATTGCAAATCTGATTGTTTTGTGAAAGAGAAGTTCTTGGTATTTTTTATTACATTGGTTCTTGGTACTTTTTATTACATTTCAATAGGCAAGATATCTTCATATCAAAGGTTTCCTGCTCTGTTCTTGCTAGGAAGTGACTCTTCATAGCTCTAGATCTTCCACTTGTGAGGTATAATATTATATGCATCAACATGAGGAAATGTATTTGCATCAACATTAGGAACCATATCAGCCACTGTAGTTCTGGTTTTGTCATCAATGATACCTATTTTTCTCATAGGTTTTATTAGTTGAATCTTCTGCAAAAGTAATTGCTTCTCAGTTTTATAACAAAAATATTTTTATGAGTTTATAAGAATTTAAAATAGCTTTGTACCATCCTAATAATGCCTTTACATGAAAGTGTTAAGGAGTGGTATAACAATGATGATTGATGCTAGTGTTTTATATTTGTACATGAGATGAAAAGTAGTATGGAGTGCCTTAAAAGGCGAAATGCAAATGTTAACAATACTAAGGTCAGTCTGTGTAGGTCATTTGATTTTTAGAATTGCCATGTCGGTAACACAAGACATTTTTATAAAAAAAAAAAAAACAAAACCCAAGCTAAATCTCTTTGTTTTATTTCTGCTTCCTCATTGGATCTGATACTTTAGCTTATGTAAATCATTGAAGTTGAGGAGTATGTTAAATTGTATCATCTGAATCCTCTGAACAGAATCTTCCAAATAAACTTTAAAGAACAGCTGGAACAACAAGGCAAATGGTTAACACGTTTTCCAGGATGTTTTATTTCTAGGAGTTATGGTGCTACTCATGGAAAATGGACACATAAGTTCTCTACATTATTATACACCTGGTACCCAATTAATTTTCTGCTGCCAGTCTCATTAATACAGTAGATACAGCCATTTGTTCCCTCTCTTTTTCTGATGGACTATTTTATTTCTTTGATCATTGCCCTACAAAGCATTATTAATATTTCATTTCTTCTCTCTGTGAGTCCCTTGAAAAAATATAGAGTCAATATCTATGATTTTGCTTGTTTTCTTAGTGGTATCCTTCTCTCAGTGAGACAGCTCACGTATGCGCACTGAATTTCAGGGCAGTGCACATATTTTGCAGATTACCCCCATCTTTAATGTAAAGGGAAAATGCAACTTAAATTCCAGATCTGCAGTAGGGTGAGTTTTTGGAAGCTTTGTATAAGCTAGTATGTTGAGTTTGACCAATAACAGAAATTTTTCTAGTTTGTCATAAGAGTTCAAATATAATGAAATAGGAGACATTATGTATTATAAGGGATTAAAGTGGGAATAAAACAATCCATATAGTCTATAATCTTCATTAGTTTAAGGTTATATC